>JAUMJK010000475.1:1800000-2068162 GCA_033558105.1 Coccyzus lansbergi
AGTACTTCCCAACCTGATTTCAGTTTCCAGAAACAATACAGCTGCTATCAGTGCATACTGAACTGTAGTGCGTAAGCCTCAGCAGCCCAGAATAGAAGCTATATACGGAAGGAAGTAAGGAAAAAAGAAAATAACTAGATTTTTATTACAGTACTTGGGAGAATAAGGACAAAGGATGACTTGAATTCTAGTTCTTTCTTCTAACATTGTTTACGTCCAAATTTTATCCAAAGATTATTTAATATCAATAGCAACCACACATATCATATGGTATGACTAAAATTCAGAACTATGGAGACCAGCACAGGGGTCTACACTAATCACTACCATGTGCAAATGCCTTTTTTAGTCCAAGCATAAAGTAGTAAATTCAGTTTGATTGCACAAGCTAACTTATGGCACTTTATATCACAATTGCAAGATGAATGATGTTGAGGCTCTGGAGTAAGTCCAGAGAAGAGTGACGAGGCTGGTGAAGGGGCTGGAGAACAGACCCTATGAGGAGCGGCTGAGAGAGCTGGGGTTGTTTAGCCTGCAGAAGAGGAGGCTGAGAGGAGAGCTCATTACTCTCTACAAGTACCTGAAAGGAGGTTGTAGAGAGGAGGGAGCTGGCCTCTTCTCCCAAGTGACAGGGGACAGGACGAGAGGGAATGGCCTCAAGCTCCGCCAGGGGAGATTTAGGCTGGAGATTAGGAGGAGGTTTTTCACACAGAGGGTCATTGGGCATTGGAATAGGCTGCCCAGGGAGGTGGTTGAGTCACCTTCCCTGGAGGTGTTTAAGGCACGGGTGGATGAGGTCTTGAGGGACTTGGTTTAGTGTTGGATAGGAATGGTTGGACTAGAAGATCCGATGGGTCCCTTCCAACCTGGTTGTTCTGTGATTCTGTGATTCTGTGATTTGAGAATCTAAGAGAGCTTAGTCAATCCTTCCATTCATTCACAGAAGTAATTTTTGACTCATTTTAGAGATCTAAAAAATGAAAAGACATACCAAGATATTCTGATGATACACGTGATTGTGAAAAGTTACTTTTACAAGTTGAAATAGTGGAGGCATGCTTTTGATTTGCAAATAGACAGCCATTTATCACTCTTTCCATGATTCTAATGGTCAGGATCACTAAGGCCTCTCCATACCCTCATAGCCCTGACACTATCACTCTTCTACAGAATTTGAAAAAATGGGTCAGGAATCCTTGCCTAGTTTGCCTTAGGATTATTTTCATACATTAGCAGAATAGAAGAACCAGGTAGTCAATGACATTTACAATTCTCGATGCAGTACTTCTACACCATCAATATCACAGGATACTTGTACAGAACATCTTAGATCACTCTCTAATGATACTGCTAGGTAGTATAGCATCTGGGGATACAAAAATACAGCTGCAATAACAAAACAGCTCTTTTGCCCACAAATAGCACTACTTATAAGAGGTACAACTCTTCAAATTCTATATAGATCAGCATGCTTACTGTGCTTTGTCACAGAAGCCTTGGTCAGATACTATTTTTGAAAGTATAAATAGATTTTTGTGAAATCAGTTCCAGAACTGTTTTTAAATAAATGCTTTTCAAAAATTCACATCAATCAACAACTTAAAGATTTTGTTGTTAATGGTAAGTGTAAAACTTCTCATTGCGTTTATTTTCTTCTCCAAATTGATATCATTCAGTTTAAAAATAGGCATGTTTTCTTTCTTCACTACCATCACTGAGTATCATTAGGGGCTCTGAATATCAAACATACACCTTCTTCTTAGACGTAATCATCATTACAGTGATAAAGATAAATGCGACACTCATCGAGTCGTATTCTCAGTTATAGTTCTGCAGTGCTTTCAGAGGCAGGTTGGCAACGTTAATGCTATACAGGTGCCACAGAAAGCAAAATCTGGGAGTCAGAAAATTATACCAAAACTTTGGAAAGAACTAGCACCCAGCTTGACTTTCGGGCTGGAGCTCAGTTTTACAGGACTGACAGAGGACTGACAGTTAAAATATATTTATGAACTGAGCAAACCAGCTGTATTCACGTTATATAGAAAAAAATCTCCAAAGACATGTTCCACACTTACTCTATAACAAATTACAGTTTCTGAATGTCACTGTTATCAAATGATTACCCAACTTAATAGCTTGACTGGTCCAATCTCCATGATAAGACTATGAAATAGCAAGAGTACATTTGCACTTATGAAACCACTTGCATACAACTTTTTAAGGAGATGTGACAATAGCTTAACAGTGTGACCTTCTGCCATGCCTTCAGGGACCCCACTTAGTGTCCAAAATAATGGTGAAAGTCCAGGGAAGGGTGACAGAGCTAATCTGCTGATAGTTTTTCTGTATCACAATTGCCCTGTTATGTGCTCATTTATCAGCATCTCCACAACACTGCCAACCTTGCAGTAAACCATTTTGGGCCCAAATGCAGACCACCAGAATTTCTGATACCACACTTCAGAAAAGCAGTTAAGCACTGTGGAATACAAATGACATAGTGGAGACTGCAAAAAGCAGAGCTGCACTAGTATAGATGCCAAAGTTAGCAAGGATTTATCTACAGAGACTAGTTCAACTTGAGCAGTCTGGTCCAGTGGGAGGTGTCCCTGCCCAAGGCAGAGGGGGTGGAATTAGATGATCTTTAAAGGCCCCTTCCAACCCAAACCATTCTATGATTTCAGCTGAATACCTAATTTTTTGAAAAGATGGCCTTATAAGGCATAAAGTCATTGAAATTAACACTTCATTGAACTTCTTTACGCCGTTCACACTTTTGCTGCTGCTATTGTTTATCAAATGGCCATTTTCTGCAAGGTTAGCTCTTATGCCCAGAACCCCAGGGAAACGTTCACAGCTGAGCACAATCCTCAAAACTGACTGCAGTAGGGCCCTTCCAGGCAAATTGCACACATAAAACTGAAAACCCCATTAACCAGAGCAGTTGTCACCATATTCCCTCGCTAGCAAGGCTGACTTGCACAAAAGTAACTAGATAGTCACATAAACACACGTTTCTCTACGTCGGCTGAGAAGCAAAGCTGTGTGAACACTCCAACTGCAGCATGTGCAAGGCAATAGGATTTAATTTAGTCCAGAGCAAAAGAGAGTTAAGTCGAATGACTGCACATATGCCATGGGCTAGGAGCTCACACAGATGCTCAGCTGACACACGGTAACTTGTTAAAGCTAGAGTAACTTGGTTACAGGGCTTTCAGTGAATTCAATTCACACATTCCTTATTACAAAATAAAACTGTCCTATGTCATTTCTGCTTAAGTAAAGACATTTTCAACATCCAGCGAACTACTTCCTTTTGAAATATGTGCATTTTAATTAAATGTAAGAACACAAAACACATCATCCTAAAGACAGCTGCAACTTGCCTCCTAACCTATAGCCAAAGAACTAGAAAATCAGACTGCCTTGTTTCAAAATATCTCTCTGAAATGTTTATCTTTAATATAGTATTTTGTACACTATATTTCTTTTTGCTTATTCAGTGCACCTGCAGTCATATTAGTGACCACTTGTTAATGTGTGATGAGATGCACTACTGCTCACAGCAGAGATATTAAAGGAAATACTTCTTTGCATTAGAAAGGCAGGACACCATACACACATTATGTGTGTGTGTATAAATATATATATATATATGCGCATATGTATATATGTGTGTGTGTATAAATATATATATATATATATATATATGTGTGGATATATACCTATGGGTCACCCACTTTTTCAAATGCACCAGATCCAAGCATTAACATTTCTTTTTAAGAAAGACTTCAAAAGTTTTGTGGATTTCAAGCAAGCTACCTTAGAGGTGCCGGCATTTGAATAGCACCAGTAACCTTCATTTCATCTTAAAGATGACGTAGCAGCCACCTTCAAGTGAGTTTATGCAACTACTCATTTTATTAATGGGAACATTTTCAAAATACTTTATAGTCATAGTTGTAACCAGTTAGTTAAGTTGTATAAATCTAAAAGTTTGGGCATCTTGCAGAAAACCCCATCACACACCTGGTCTACACCAGTTTTTTTCTTTGCCATGATAAAAATAATCATTATAATGTACCGATTGTTCTGAGAGATTTCTTTTCTAGCCAGGTAAAAATATTAATTCATATTAAATGTTAATGCTTCATTTTCTGCAAGGTCTTATTTCAGAAATAGCAATTTTCCTTATAAATTTCTTATTATTTTTAATAACCATGATAAACACCTAAAAATATAGACAACATTTACTAGTGAAGCAATAATTACATTTTTTTTATGGTGTTGGGACAAAGGAAGGAAATAGGTGGCATGTGCAGAGTCACTACTGCCAACCTCATGTTCTACATTAGGCTTAAACCTTAAAATAAACACCGCTTAAAGCTGAAGAGATAATCATACAATATGTAACTTTATTATCCAAATTCATCCAACAACACAACAAACGCTACAATGATTTTGATTACTAGAAGAATTAGTCTGTTAAACATAATTTGCTAACTGTATACCATTACAGATATATCTATACCAGTTTACCAAGTAGACTGGAAATGGTGTGAAATTACATCTGACTGCAAGTCTCGCACCCACAGGTGTATCTTTGAGTTACAAAGCACAGAATTGTTGTCTTAATGGACAGATGTATTAATTTAGCATGAGAGTAAATTAGCTGACGCACAAAGGAACAGGCTATACAGTCACTGAAAAGCTTTTCAAATGTGAGAATTAAAAAAAAATAATTTAATGTTTTTATTATGTGTTGGGTTTGTGGTTTGCACTATTTTGACAGCAGAATGCGTTTTCAGAATAAATGGCCTAGTTTACAATCAGAGTGTGACAGCATGTTTGGATAAAATAGATGCATGCAACAAATCATAGAAGATATTTGATAGAGTTGACATACAAGCTGAAAACATTCTTCAAAGCCCTTCAGCAAGGTCTTTTTTATTTTCTAAAGGGAAATGTTAATGCATTATTTTCTCAGGAGCAATATCATTGAATCTACTAAATCTTATGCACTTGCAACAAACTTACATGGGAAAAGATACACGTGTTCCTGTACATGATCCCAAATCCTGTATATTATTCCCTAAATTAGAGAGAAGTGCCCAATGGTGGATTGGATTCCCCCCAAAACACAGAACAAGCAGCACTTTGAACTCACTACAGAGATCCTTAGTTGTAACCTATTAATATTCATGAGAACTCCCATCTGAAAGACTCATGCACAAACTTAAAGTATATCAGGGTACTCTTATCTCATTTTTCCAGACTTGTAAAATGCATTTCACCCAATTTCAGCTTTTTCAAGATATATTGTAATGAAGAACAGATGTGTGACTGTAACAAGGTAAAGTTTTGCAATTATTCATTTTCAAATATTCTAGTACCATTATTGATAGCATGAAGATATGAAGATTCTGAATTAAAACAAACACTGATTAGACGTTTTATAAATATGATAAGTAGTTTATACAATAATCACTAATTAACTTCAAAGAGCATTGGAACAAATAGTGTGAAGCTGTAACTCTACTGAAGCAAAAGGCGGATTTCCCATGAATGTTTCAAATGTTGATCCCTTTATTGCCACCTCATATTTAAAAATAGGATGTATAAAAAATACATATCCTGGGTTGCATCAAAAGAATCGTGGTCAGCAGGTCAAGGGAGGTGATTCTGCCTCTCTGTTCTGCTCTTGTGAGACCCCACCTGGAGTATGGTGTCCAGTTCTGGAATCCTCAACACAAAAAGGATATGGAGCTGTTGGAATGGGTCCAGAGGCAGGCTATAAGGATGATCAGAAAACTGAAGCACCTTCCATACAAGGACAGACTGAGAGAGTTGGGATTGTTCAGCCTGGAGAAGAGAAGGCTCCAAGCAGACCTTATAGTGACCTTCCAGTAGCTGAAGGGGTTACAAGAAAGCTGGAGAGGGACTATTTACAAAAGTTTGTAGTGATAGGACATGGAGGGATGGCTTTAAATTAGAAAGGGGTAGATTTACACTAGACATAAGAAGAAATTTCTTCACTATGAGGGTGGTGAGTCACAGGTTGCCCAGGTAAGTTGTGGATACCCCATCCCCGGAGGTGTTCAAGGCTGGGATGGAGTATTGAGCAGCCTAGTCCAGTGGGAGGTGTACCTGCCCATAGCAGGGGGAGTTGGAACTGGATATCCAAGGTCCCTTCCAGCTCAAACCATTCTATGATTCTATGATTAATTCCCTCCTCTTCACCTTCCAACTGCCTCTTTGGAAAAATCTTGATATCCACACATTGCACTCAGCAGAACAGATACTTCTCTCTATAGATATTAAAAATATTTGCTACTCAGAAGTGCTCTCAACAAAATAATTTATTTTTTCCACCAAGTCCTGAATTTGGGCACTGCAATGCTGAAATCCTCTTGCCATCATATGGAATCATAGAATAGTTTGAGTTGTGAGGGACCTTAAAGATTATCTAATTCCAGATCCCTTGCCATGAAGCATTTTTGTGGCAAACATCTGAGCAGAGATCAGCACTTCACCTGGCTTGTACTACAGATCAACCATCTAGTCATTACTTTTTTCTAGTAGCCACCTGGCATCAAATGCCCCCAAGCACCTTGGGATACGCTGTGTGCTTCATCTTCCACCTAACCCATCAAACCTACTGAGTGAATCAGTACTGTCAGGATTCTTTCACTTCAAAATCTGAACCATATTGGTGGGGCTTTTTTGCCACTGGCTAATAAATGTACTTTCCAATAAAGCGTGATAAATTATTTTAGAAGACTGGCATGTACGTAGTGTAAAATCTTACAAACTCATTAAAAATACTCCAGACAAAGCAGTTACGGTAAGCATGTGCTATAGAATGTACAAGCTAGTCTTCACATTGGTAATCTTTCCCATCTAATGGGGCTTATTTTGAATGGGGCAAATGCTGTAGTTTAACAACATAATCATGCTGCATAATCACAGCATCATAACTCTTTTCTTGCACTGCAAAAGACTCTTTGCAGGTGCAGCAACTGTTTCATAGATTGCATGATAGAAAACAGACTGGGCTTCTTTGTGTTATGCTCTTCACCATCCTTCAAACCCTTCACTCTCATACAGTGCAGGTACTGCCTCTGGAGTAAACAGCACTGTGATCAAGGTGTTTATTTTTAGACCTCAGAGACAGCATCCCTTTCAGCCTCTAGATATTGCACCCTGAATCACATGATCAGCAAATCAGCACTTTAGTGCCAACTTCTGAGTCTTTTGAATCTTGTCTAAATAATTTTAAACTTGTGTCATCATGAGGTAACACAAATAATGTTTCCCCAATAGTTTTATCTTCGACATAACAATCTTATTCAGAGAGATTTGCAAAAGGTAATTAAAGTATCTTGCTGAGTAACGAGCTTGGAAACCACACAGCAAAGTGGCACAAATAAGATGAAGATCAATAGACACACACACACACAAAAAGCCAAAGCAAAAAACCTACACTCAGACCTTCTCCATTTTTTCTTATATAGTTCAACTTAGAAATCTTTTAAAAGGTAAAAAAACCTTTCATTAATCAGCATTTGCCAATTTGTCAAGAGAAGAATCCTTTAAAAACTCATTTGAATTTGAGTAAACAGAAAAAGACAGAGAGAAGGAAGGGGAAAATATATAAATTAAATATATTGACTGGCATGATTCACAGCCTTACTGTGACTGCCTACAGTATGCTGCAGGTCTTGTGGTCTTGTGATTGTTCTAGCTTAAAGATCATCAATAAAGGTGCACGCTGCAGGCATTACTGCCTTTTATATAAGATCATCCACATTAACCTATTGTGCCTTGGAATAAGTTTGCCTTACATATCAGGAAATATATGTTGTCTATAAGAAAATTTTATTCATCTGAATTCATTGAAAACTAAATTCTTGAAAACTAAAAAGTTAATTAGGGTGTGTCTGATTCACAAAGTATTTCCATAGTTCTGGATCAAATCTGAAGTAAATTTAGTTATTTTTATACAGACCTTAACTAAATTGTGGATTTCAGTTGAGTTGAGATAAAATTCAGCATTACTCACACCAAATGACTGAGCTCTTTTTTAAGTTTTCCACCCAGGATTTACATTTCATTGGAGAGGAACTGATGACGGAAAGTAAGCAGAATATTTCCAAACAACTGAGAAGAAAACCGAGAGGACACATTGTCCTCCTTCTTGCAATAAATGTTAACAGGTCACAAACACTTTTAAACTAGCAAATTCATGCTTCAGTTTTTCTATTCCGTTAGTATTTCACCAGTGTTATAATGAAAGCAAATTATTCTGGGAAAAGCTGTAACTAAATTAAGGCCACATAAAATAATTTACTTTAGAAAACAGATGAGTGTTTACTCAAACAGCAACACTGAATTATCTCAGTATTTGATTATATCATAGTGTAGAGTTCCAATGTCTCCAGATTAAAAGACATGCAGAGGGAACGTTTCATACTCATTTTCTATCAAAAGCACTACAAGTAATCCATCCATTTGCTAAAATAAATAGGATTTCTAAAAATCCAAATACACTCTATCTGCACTCATCTACACTCATCTTTACTAAGCGCTCAGAAGCTCTTATTTATGAATGTATCACTATAATTGGAGTCCCCCTGCTGCTCCATGCATACACATTTATGATTCATGATCTTTACATAAATCACACTTCAACAACTGGAAATTTCTACAAAGAATTTCAGTACTGCAAAATTAGGAAGAAAGACAAAAGAAAAGTGTCAAAAAATATACGGAAGTAAAATAAGGGTCTCAGGAAACTTGTAATGTATGAAATAAGTAAGATAATTGGTACAATTCTTATGATCTTAATCTTGTTTTATATTCAGCTGGGAAAAGGTGTATTTTTACCTCATGTTACCCAGCACACAGCAAACAAAAGTAAAAATCCCAGTGACTGAAAGACATTTACTGAGAAACAAGTAGGAAAAGGCAAAGTATGACAGAGTACAACAATATTTGGTGTAGATATTTAAATTAATAGCCTGTGTTGTATGGCATGTACAGTCAAGTGAAGCCTGCACAGAGCAACTTGGGACCTCTTTTGGGAGCTTACAGACCAAGCTATGCCTTAAGGTACTTTCTTGAGTGTATAAAAATTACAAATTATCCCATCTTCAGCAAGTTTTTACTTCCTTTTATCATATGGTAACTACTACAAAGCAAATGCAAAAAATGTATTGCTGAGGAAGACACAAGGAGCATTTTAACTCTGATAAATTAACTGCAAAACTAGATTAAAGTTTTAAAAAAATAAAATAAAATTAAGTATCTCCAGAGAAAGTAAATAATAAAGAAAATATAAGGGACTGGAAAATTATTTGAAAAAATAAATAACACTAAAAGAAACCACTGCTGATGGTAATTAAATGATTATACTAAAACCTTCGTGCAATACCTTTGCTGTGACAGTTAAAAAAAGGAAAGGACAAGGCACTACTTCTGCATTTGTGTTCTTTCTGTATTAGCTATACACTCAGAATTTGGCCCAGTCTTTCTGCATCATAGTGCTTTTAATTTTACATTTATTAGCATGATAAGTTGCCATATAACAATTTGTGGCAGCTTACACTTCATTATAAGATATACAGCATTTCAAGAAGATTACAATAAATGCTGTTACTACAATGACTTTGGTTTCATGGAATTGTTACAATAAACCATCTGCCCAGAAAACTCAATTTAATTAAGTGTATTGTGTCTATGCATAAGTACTGCATTAAATCAGCATTATTTCCCATACAAATAAAAATAATATACCAGCCTATATTCATTACATTCCTTCCCCAAAGATGCTTCATCTTCAATTCCCCAGTGAAACATAGTTTACATCTAAGGTTTCGTATTCACAGAGACAAAAATAGAAGAGAAAAAGTAGTGTAAGTAAACACTGTTAGAAGATCAGATTTCCTATTATATTTTAATATATTTTTCAAGTTTACTATCTACAGGTTTAAGCATCTTTACAAAGTATCATGATATAATATCTGACAAAGAAACACATCATACAGTGAGTTACTTACTGTAGCATTCACTCAAAGTTTTGCAGCTGATTAAAATAAAACACGATACCTTGCATCATCTAAAGGTATCAGGCAAAGATCACCATATAGATTTTAAACTAAATGGTGCCACCTGTGTAACAATTAAGTGTACCTTTGGTCTGCTTTGAATAAATTAATGTTGAGAAGATGGTCACAATATCATGCCTAGATCTTGTGGTGGAACTTAAGTTATGGGAATTATTTCTCTCTTTCTCTGAATGCGGGATAAACCATCAGCTGTCACCTAGAGGTCATAAAGTCAGCAGATTACTCACCAATAAAGTAGTTGTTTCCTAACACAAGCACTTCTTCAGAAAGGACAAGTCCACCCAATGCCTGGAGAAGAGTGACACTTCTGCCATCAATAAGTGAACACTGTTTAAATCCAGTGGTTGTCACCTTCCATAGCAGGATGAGAGAAGCAGTAGCGTCTTGCCTTATTCTAAGAAAACAAATCATAAGAATGTTTACAATGAGAGAAATTGTGTTGTTAGGAAGTACGTCACTGCAGAAAGAAAGTTTATCAATAAAGAACGAAAACTTAAACGTAGCAATTATGGAATCAGGAAAAGGCCTGAAGGTTTTTAGTCCATCCACAAAAATAGTAAGAATCATAGAACAACCAGGTTGGAAGAGACCCATCGGATCATCGAGTCCAACTATTCCCATCAAACACTAAACCAAGTCCCTCAGGACCTCATCCACCCATGCCTTAAAAGATTTGTATAACAGTATATGTAACAGCAGATTTAATTATATCAAGTCTCAATTTCTAATACTTGAAGACACCATATCAGTGCCCATGAAGAGTTTTTCACAAACATTACATAATAGTAAAGCTCTCTTATACTTGTGCCCTTTTGAATAGTACCTCTGTGCTACATCTACATTGCCAGCTGAAGTACATCCAGCCCTCTTGTTTACTGAGGAACATTCAAAGAACTGGTAGAAATCCTCATTTTTTGACAAACCAGATCAAAGGCTCATAACAGTTTATTCTTGTAAATCAAATGAGTCACATAATGCTCCCAAACACGGAGTCCATGGTGCCTACCTGAACATTGATGTATTTGAGTTAGTAATACCTATAACCACACATACACCATTAGCTCCACTAGTGAGCATTGTATTCATGTCAGTGTTTCTTTCCTCTCAGGATATTTTTTTCCTTACTAACCTTCATACAGAAAAGGGAAAAAAAAAAAAGATGCCATTTATGCCATTTTTCTGGCAAGTTCCTAAATACATGCATTAATTTCTTCTGAGGGAATCCCAAATGAGTTAGAACAACCCTCCAAAACTTCAAACACAACTGTGTCAAACTGCCAAAAACTGACCGTTCTCTCCCTGGTAAAATCAGCCCTGAAAATACCCAGGGTATGGAATTCGGTTCCACGGTTTCCTATACTGAAATTGCTTCAATTCTGCTTAAAAGCACAGGGCAGTCTCCTTTGTCATTTCTTATTTGAGTTCGAACCAAGAAACACAAAGTTCTGTAATCACACTTGACACAAGTTGAAAAAATGCTGGAACTAGACATCACAAGAAGCAGATTTTTGACAGTATTTTGGATCTTCTTTAAGAACAACCCTCACCGCTACCCCACAAGCCAACCATCTGACTTTATAGAACAGGATAGGAATGAGTTTCACAATTTAGGTCACACTTGACAATCGAAATAAAATAAAATTATTAAACTGAAATTGCTGTCCTTTCATGGAGAGTCATTGAACCAGAGATATTACTTGGGCATTTGACACGGGAAATACACTGAAATTAAGATAGAATCATAGAATCACCAGGTTGGAAGAGAACCACTGGATCATCGAGTCCAACCATTCCTATCAAACACTAAACGATGCCCCTTACCACCTCGTCCACCTGTGCCTTAAAGACCTCCAGGGAAGGTGAGTCAACCACCTCCCTGGGCAGACTGTTCCAGTGCCTAACAACCTGTTCTGTGAAGAATTTTTCCTCAGGTCGAGCCTGAACCTTCCCTGGTAGAGCTTGAGGTCCTTCCCTCTTGTCCAGTCTCCGGTCACCATTACCCTTCAGGTAGTTGTAGAGAGCAATAAGGTCTCCTCTCAGCCTCCTCTTCCCCAGGATAAACAACCCCAGTTCTCTCAGCCATTCCTCATAAGGCCTGTTCTCCAGCCCCTTCACCAGCTTCATTGCTCTTCTCTGGACTCACTCCAGAGCCTCAACATCCTTCTTGTGGTGAGGGGCCCAGAACCTGCATTAATTGACCTGCATTAATCTACCCAGATATAAAACACTACTAAAGATATACAGTGTAAAAAATGGCCAAAAATGGCACTCTTCAGCATCCCGTAAAATGGGGTCCCTCTATCCAAGGTCTTAAATACAGCCATCAAATCTACAAATGCCAGCTTTATTCCTGCTTTCAAGAAAAGACGCTTGTTTGCTTACAGATTCCAGCCAGCCATAGCATTCACACTCACAGATCTCTTCCTGCTTTAGGCTTAACGTTCATGAATGAGCACGATTCAAAGTCCCGTGGGAAGAGTAGGACAGCTCCCACGTTTAACAGTTACAGCTCCAAACTGTCTGCAGCTTGTCTGCTTGCATCAGTTTGTTTTTTTCCTGTGAGCGTGGCCTTTTTAACTGAAAGCTGGGATTCTGAGAGATAAGATGACAGCATGAGAAAAGCAGGCTATTTTGGGAAAATCTAAACCTAAAATTACAGTAAAGCTGTGAGCCAGAGAACTACGTTGGCAGATTTTTATTTGAAATAAAATTTCCAATAAGAAAATGCTTCAGCCCAGCTGACAGAATCAGATCTTTCTAGGAAGCCAGGTCCCATTACTTGAAAGTAACAAAGCAAATATGTGATCGAAAAAGCAGGATTTTGAAAAAGAAATAACACAAAACAAATATAATTTTTTCAGAAATGTTTGTAGGACACACATAAAGATTTCAGAGTTGATGATGACACACGACACATTAATCCAGACGTCAGATACAGACGCACAATATAAATGCGTTTATCTAGTCAATAACATTTTCTACCAGCAAGTGCATCTTGAGATTAAAGGTGAAAAAAAAGAATTCATTGCACGAAGGAGAAAGAAAATATTACACCTTCTCCAAACTGACATTATCTACATGTCTGCTCAAATTTCTAATGCATTTTGAAGGCACAGAGACAGCTTACATGCTTACATCTGCTCAAACATTAAACACATTGGCAGAACTATACCAAGCAAAGAGCTGTTCTGGCACTTCTAAGCACCTGACGTTCTTTCATGTACTTTTAGCTACTTGACAAATCTGACTATCCGAAAAACTATATCTATAAAAGCTATCAGTATAAAATATCTAAGCAAATTAAAATAAAAGCATCTTTATATCTTGTCATGTATGACAAATATTCTTACTTTATCGATGTATTCTCTGGAACTGCAAAGGAGATAAGCCGGCCTCCGGCAGAAGTATTGGAACTGGCATTTCCACAAGCCACATCAGGTGTTATCTGAAAACAAAACCAGTTTTGACACTAAAACAGAAAACTTGACCAAAGAAAACATTGAATAATTTTTGGAAAATAGTACCAATAGCCTAGCACTCATCTTTTAAAAATCATGATGATGGACCAAAACGTTGCAAAACATTTATGCTATTAACAAACATTCACATAACCATCCTTTTCAGTTTTTGTTTTAACAAAACCTTCCAGCATGTAGGTACAAACTTTTAAAAGCATCTTCTATTAGAAGTGATCACATTTAGGAAAAGATGAATAGGCTTCCAGTCTTTTAAACTAATAGCATTTATTATTTTAAACATTTGCCACATTGAAGAAATATTGCATCACTAATTTAGGTGATCTTGGTGGACTTGTAACAGCAAATAGTACTATTGTCTTTCTACTACATTGAAATATGTTTTCTTCCAAACATGAATTACTTACAAAAACCTACTCTATCACTTGCCCATTACTATTATTTCCAAGTAAAAGTTTCTTGGACAAACAGTGCTTTCAGATGGAGAAAATTATGAGCGCAGTTGAGAGTGAAAGGATGTATTTGCCAAATTGACGATGCCAAATTGGTGTGTAAATCAGTTACTGTGTTAACAAGATCAAAATACCACACAGGATGCCATACATCACAGACAAGGCTCCTTCATTATTCATATTTTGTAAAGCAGTAGTTTTCATAAAGGCAGTTTGAAAACCATTACCATTTCCAATGATAACCTTACTTCAAATAAGTAATATTTTATGTGGCATAATTGAGTATTTCTACTGCCTACGTTAACATCATCAGTAGTTTTAATTAAGTAGTTCTCAGGTATCTTCATCAGCTTGTCTATGAAATAGCATGCTGTGAAAAAAAAAAATCAGCCAATTTAATCTCCAAACTGCTAGGCAGATTTTGCAATGCTATTTTTTCAGTCATCTAGAGTATGTATGCAACCTTTTTACATCAAGTTTACTGAAAATGTGAAAATGCAATCTGACAAACTTCCACAAATTAATCACCCATCAAAGAAAAAGCCAGAATCTAATTGGTAAATTTAAGTAAAATTCAAATCCATGTTTTAAACTTTACTATAAATTACTATTAATTAATTACTATTAAATACTTGTGAAAACATAAACAGCAGGTCCAGAATGTGATACACTTAGCAATTTTTAGGAGACTCAGGGTTGATTTTGACTCAGGCAAGACAAATGCCGAGTATTCGCATTTCCCTAAAAACTCTAGATTGCACTATTCATATTGAATTCTCAAGCATATACAACATGAATACATGTAGTCTATGACAATACAGCGAGATGCAATTTTATTGTACTTGTTCAAATAAATTTTGAAAAAAGATAACAGATCTATTACAGGTTTTCAGTCCTGGAAGTCAAAATTATTGAGCTAACATAGAGCACAATGAATCCAAAATTAGTCTGGCTAACACTCTTCCTTTTATATTTCCCAATATTTAAACTTTTGTTTGCTTTGAGAATCACTACGCCTACTGGAATAAAGGAAGCTAAAGAAATCAACACCTCTATTCACACACAGTTTTGTACTACATCAAAAAATACACTCACTTTTAAAGTACGTATATAGTTTTACAATTTCATGCATACCTTGAAACACAGGGAAAAAGTGTAATTTAAGAATTTAATTTACCTTGATATTCAATATTAGAAGTTTGTAAGGTAAAAGGTACTGATCTTACAAAAAAAAAAAAAGAAGAAGCAAGAACTGAATAAAGTGGCTACATAACAACAATTGAGATTGAACCTTGTGAAAATGCAGGGGGAAAAAAATCCAAACAAAACAGACCTCGGTTTGCAAACACATCAGAATTAAGGATTACTCAGCATGGAAAATACATATAGGAACATTTAAATAGTAATCAGAGGAGTGAAAGGCAAAATGTGGGATTTTGCCTTCAGTTAAGAGATCTGTGATGTTTGATGTATTTCTCTATCTAGAAACTCCATTTGAAATTGGCTTTGACTTCATGCTCTGTGAATCTGACAAAACAATCACCTAAAACAGTAGGACACTAAAATCAGGATTTTACAACAGCTGAAATTTTATTATCTTTTTAAAAAAACTGGTACTTGGATCAGACAAAAAAAAGCACAGGAAGAAGCAGCAGCTCTCATGAGGAACGAAAGAAATGGTTCCAGCAGTGTCCTTTCTCAAACACTATGGAGACAAAAGCAGCAGCTTTGACTCCTGAGTTAGGAAGTAAATTACAGTTTTTCTACAGGTGTGGGAAATGTGTATTAAGGTTTTTAAGTGTGTCTCTTCCCTGTCTTAACAGAGCTCTCTGTAAAGCTGAAAGACTGAAGAATGAGGGCAAAGAAAAACAACACATTACAATAAGAAAGGACACTCAGAAGATGAAAACACTCTGTAAGTCTCACTACCAATAAATAAAATAAAATAAAAAAATCTGCTAGAACCTGTAGGAGAGAACTCACTGGAAAATAAATTATTTAAGAAGGGAAAACAAAAAGCATTCCTATCCTAATTCCTCTCTATTTAAAAAGTAAGTGTCTTGGGTAATAAATATACAGGCCACCTAAAATCATTTAAAGACAGACTTAACACCTATTACACAGACCTGTAATGACATCGAATTCCTCCAAAATTGCCCTAAAGCATTCAGGAGTACAGAAACTTAAGCCAGCAAGAAAGCTTCTCAGGGAACAGACATAGAAACAATGAAAATTATGCAGCTACTTTAAAAATAGCCACCAAAGAAAACAACATCTTCATACACCTGCCAAAGCCTAAAATGTGTTTGGGAGCTGCTTACAAAGATAATGTCCTACATCAGTACTGAATATATTGAAGAGCTGCTCTTCAATACATTACTTAAGAGTTTAAAATGCTTAAATGTCAAATTGCTGATGGGAAATACAGAATTCCTCTTCACATACATGTTCCATAAGTTTGGCACATATATCATGTTCTCGTTTTTCAAAAAAGAACATAATATATAAAAAACTACATTTCCGCCTTGTGTGTCTTAACAGTGTTAACTTCCCAAGCCTTTATATCAGTAAAATAGCAGCACCCTTTGGGAAAGCAAAAGTGAAATCTCCAGTTCCTACAGTCTTTACCTGGACCTTAACAAGACAGCCGTGACTTGACCAGATTACATTGCAAGGGGAATTACAAGTTTATTGTAGTCTCTAATGACTACTTCCAAAAGCTTGACTCTGAGCAGTAGTATTGCAGTATAAATAAAAGGTTAGACTGGGACTCACGTGCTCAGCATTCTAATTTCTGGCTGCACACCTGGCAAATCACTTTACTGCTTTGTGCCTCAGAGTCTCCATCTGTAAAACGTGATCAATACTGCTGATTTCTTTTGGAAAAAAAAATTGAGAGCTATTAAGGAAAAGTAATATATATGAGTAGTGAACTGCCACCGTTACAGTTGATTTTGCACACAGAAGCCTTTGTTGAATTTGTTATTTGAGTAGAATTAATAAGATGGGGTTTTCTTCTGTTACTGGCTAATATACACATCATTTCTACACTGTAACACAAAAGAGCATTGGACTGGGGAAATGTGGATTGCTGGATGTCTCTTTTTTGCAACTGGAACAACTTAGTTGCCCAAAGTAGGAAAAAAGTTGATCACAAAGATAACTTCCTATTATACTAAAGAAATCAACAGACATGAATTTACCCCTCAATGATCTCTGATTGTAGCCATAAATCTATGTATCTGAAAGGACTAATTTGTTATCACAAGAGCTTTCCAATAAATGAAAGTCCATCCAAAGACATCTGTACGCTGTCTACTGGTACAGACATTACCAAGACAGTTCAGTCAAGCAAGGACTGCCAAGTATATCCTTAGTATCACAGGAATACAGAAAAAAAAAGTCCAGTTCTAACCATGCATAGTACCTCTCAGACAGAGTTTACTTCTCTCGGGTGTTCATTTTGAGCCCTCAAAACTTCTTGAAAAAGATTCCATGGAAATTTCATGCAAGATCATGAGCGCTTTCATTTGGAAAGGTTTTAGTAGACTTTCTCTCTAGGTAGATAGTCTAAAGAATGTGCAGAATGAATCACAGAATGGCTTAGGTTGAAAAAGACCTTAAAACCCATCCAGTTCCAACCGCCCTGCCACAGGCAGGGACATCTCCCACTGGATCAGGCTACTCAAAGCCCCATCCAACCTGGTCTTGAACACCTCCAGGGATGGGGCAGTCACAACATCATTTCACTTGTGGTATCAGGATAGCATAACATGAAAAACAGGCTGACTGGGAAGATTTAAATAAAAACAAACAAACAAACCCACAACATAATAACAGCAGACATTCTTCCCTCTCAATATCAAGGAAGATCAAACCAGATTTCAATACAAAACCTAGAGTTACTTTATCTTTTTCATTTTCAGAGGGCAACAAAGGATCAAGGCTTGCAAAGCTTTTAAAGCTATGAGGAAAGGTAGTATTTTCCTGCTTAGTTTAACTCTTTCCTCTTGAAGTCTCCACCAAAGAGGCTTTGGAACACAGACTTTCAGGCAAATTGGCTGTCTTTAGTTTGATTTAGATCAGAGACAATGTCTTGAATTAGCAACTGAAATATCTTTCTTTTGGACAAGCATCTCTCTCACTGTGATTCTAAAAAATAGAAGGTCATTATGCTACGCTATAAACACTGTGAAAAATACAAGACCCATCACGATATCTTTAAAACACCAACGTAAGCAATTTAACAATAGGGTAACAAGTAATTTCCATGTTAATGTTAATAATATAGTTGCAAATGATAACCTATTGTATTTCTAAGTTAACAGAAAGCACACAAAATTAATTTCAGTGATAAAATGAATTTCAGTGACAGAAATACCCACTTGTAAATGATCTATGTGACTGAAATGCCCTGTGAATCTATCTAAAATGCAAACCAGGCAGAAATGTTACTTATACAATACCAGGTCACAGATTGGGGGAAATACATGAGGGAAATCTGGTACAGAGAAGGGCATGCCCTTAATTGATCAGGACATGTGGAGCACCCATGCAGAGATGTCACTGCATTCAAACTAAGTAATAGAAGCAGATCATTGTTTGCTTCTGCTTCAGTGCTCTCTCCAAACTCCATGCCTGGTGCCTGACATATGTTCTACTGTAAAATAATAGATATGGAAGATGGAAATCCAAATATAAATCTCTGTTCTCTAGATACTGCCCACCAGAACAACAACTGAAAACGGGATGTGGCCCTGTAACTACTTTTACATCAGGTATAATCTGAGAGTCAAATGCATCAAATCAGCATTTCACATATGCTGATTCTATTTTAAAAAAAAATAAATAAAATTTAAATAAATTAGAATTTTAATACAATTAAATAAATTTATACAGTAAAAGCATTAATTAATGCACTTAGGCTAGCAAAGAATGATGAAAAATATACTTCTGCCCAGATTAAACTCATGCCTGTTCATTTCCTCACTGTTAGCATGTGAAAACACCTCAGAAGAAACACATAAAAAAAAGACGCAGCTGATATTTTACCTACTTATTCCTGAATAAACTCAAATTAAGTGAGTTTACAATGTATTTTGTATGGATCCAGCATGGCATGGGGTAAATGGCTCAATTTTCACTAAGAAAAATATGCCATAATGATTTTCATTCTTTGGCTACTGAAACTATCATATTTCTTCACCAACAAGCTTCATCACCTTCGTGCTTTTGTTGGTACTAAGTTGATTCAAAAAAATCCAAAAAAAAGGCATTACCATTGCCCCCAAAACAGACGCTCACTTCTATGTCAGACGGTCCTTTGGGGTGCATTTTGCACATGAGCACAATTATTAAAGGTAAGTGATCTCTGGATCAGGTTGGAAACTTCCAATACTGACTGCAGTAGGAACAGCATATGCAGAAAAAGTGACTTCGCTCCTCCAAGTAAGAGACCAGTGAAGAGAACAACATATCATCTTTGAAGTGATAGACATCAAAGAAGAGGGGATGATGGTCATGTAATAGAATGAACTTAATACATGAAGAAGTTATTAAGAGACAGATAATCAATTCTCCTTTGTTTGTGAGCAAATGTACTTTCTACCTATACTTAGCTTTCACACGTAAAGATTAGTGTTTAGTGTTAACTGGATTAAGTTTGATACTTTTGTTTTGCAGATAGTAGAGTCTATGCAAGACATCTAAGAATTACTACTAAAACAGTGTACAAAACAGTAGAAAGCAAAGATCACATTTTTTAAGGATCATATGTTGTGTGCTTCCCAGCTGTGGTTTTGTCAGCTATTCAGGTTGTCAGTTTTACTAAGGGACACAGTAAACATTTAAACTTTTCCCTCACCACCACTGTATCTCTAGAATTGTACCTAGAATTTTTAATCCTCAAATAGCTAGGTTTTCTTAACACTGCAGGGTTACAGATTTTTCAAAACAGCATGCAGTTGCAACTGGAAATAACAAAAAATATATTAAAGGTATTACTTTAACCTTTTTATTTTCCTAATTTATTTGATGTTTGGAGATACATTGTCATACAAGTGACTGGAATAAAAATATTACCTTATTTCAAAGAAACACCTCATACAACGTATTGGCCAACTTAAACCCATTACTTTTAATAAGTATAATTTTTTTTGTATGTGTGTGTGTGTGTGTGTGTTCAATTCTACTAGCACATTAACTCAGGGCAGAGATCATATCTAAAGTAGTGTCATGTACACATCCATGAAGTCATGCACAAATGATAACCAAACAACGATAGCACTTAAATGTTCTTTTCTGTGCATTTTCATTTAAACAGAATATTCTCACCTCTATTTCATCCCATTTCAGGTCTACAACTTTCTGTCCTGCTTTCGGCTGCCATGTAGGTAACATCACAGTTGCTTTTGAACGAGGAAGAACAATGTCAGGTTCCAAGGTGGATGAGACCGGTCTGCTCTGTCTTGGTGACGTCAACTCTGTCTGTTCGGAGACTGGAAGACTGTGAAATGAGTGTTCACAGTTTGTTCCCTCATAGCCTTCACTACAGAGGCAGATGTAGCCATCACCACGCCTGCTGCAGTTACCATGGTGACAGGGGTTGCTGGCACAAGGATCTGAAACAAACTGGGAAAAACATATCATATAGGTCAATTACTGCATAGAAGGGGTTTATTTCTGAGCTTTACAAAGACCATAAAATAGGATTCTCTTCCCCTCCCGTATTTATCTTCCAAACATATTTGTGAACCAAGCTCATCTTTGATGTATCTTCAAGGAAGTAAATTCAAAGAATTACAGAAGAATATAGATGAAGAATACAGATTCATCTATATTAACCACTTTTCTCAGGCCATTTTATGCTAATTTGCTGTTAAAACATTCAAGCAAAGTGATTAACACTAGGTAGGAAACACTGTTCATAATCAGGAATTTTCAAAAGCACATGTAACAGAGTAAGCTATCCAGGGAAAACAACACTAGGAATTTAACACAGAACAGAAACAAGAATGAGGCATAGAACTCATACAGATCAGCAGGTCATGAAGCAGCTGTGTGTGGTGAGAATTAACCACGTCACACAATTAGTAGACATGACTTCCATTCTAAAGCAGCTGGGTCTTTTGCCCACACTTTGTTTAGTGGACAGCAGTTTCAGACTCTGATTCATTGTTGTCCTGAAAACTTTCTAACAAGAGTTAGAAAGGTGGAGCAAAAATGTGGGGTTTTTTAAGACAACATTTGTAACAATATAGGACACGGCTGAACTCACTGATGTAGGAAAAAACCCTGTCCTGTGCTTGCTGGTCTTCTAATTTCTAGCTTAATTTTTCTGCAGCTAGTTTGTACTTAGTTCCTTATGGCACCATTGACTTTCAGGTTAAATGCCATTTCCCTCTCCTGTGTTGATGTTCACATCCATATTGTATTTATAGAATACATCTACAAACTGTTCTCAAGTTTCATCCCATAGACTAAATAAGCTACGCCTGGTCAGCTTCCTTCTAGAGAACAAATCCTCTGATCACATGCTCATTTTCACACCCTGGCCTCCAAAGTTCAGTACTGCCTTTTGCAAATGCATCAATACTTTTGCGTCACTGAAATAGTTTCCTTCATATAACTTATAAAATGTTCACGTTAGTCAGAGTTAAATCACACTGCCAACTCACTGTCATCATTTAGCCAACTAAGACAGTAAGGTTCCTCAATTTGTCTTTGCATCAAAGTAATAACCCATCACCAGAAACAGACTGGTTTCAGTCCTTAAATGCAAACTTCACCCAAGTGCTCCAGTCCTAAAAGTTATCTGGTTCTTCCCAGTACAATATTCTAGTCCTTTGCTGCATAAGCAATGCTTATGTTTCTCTGTTTCTCAATAAAGTGCCACACTTATTTATTCTTAAACATCTATTTCAATTATCATAAGAATTAGAATCATAGAATCATAGAACAACCAGGTTGGAAGGGACCCATCGGATCTTCTAGTCCAACCATTCCTATCAAACACTAAACCAAGTCCCTCAAGACCTCATCCACCCGTGCCTTAAACACCTCCAGCAAAGGTGAATCAACCACCTCCCTGGGCAGCCTATTCCAATGCCCAATGACCCTTTCTGTGAAAAACTTCCTCCTAATGTCCAGCCTAAATCTCCCCCGGCAGAGCTTGAGGCCATTCCCTCTTGTCCTGTCCCCTGTCACTTGGGAGAAGAGGCCAGCTCCCTCCTCTCTACAACCTCCTTTAAATGCCATTAGTGTCATACAAGCAAGTATTGGGTCTTCACTGGGGATTTTACCTTTCTGTCAGCTCAAAGGCCTGGTGTCAGGGACACCAAATCCTAATATTACACTTTCTTAAATAAAAAAGTACAATTATTGACTTCAGTTAGATTTCTTTCTTTGGCTGGAATTCTTTCATACTCCAGCCTTTGTAACAGTTTCAGACAGGAAACAAAGGAAATATTACCATGAAAGTTAAGACTGGAAACAGTTAATGATAAATGTCAGATTTTGTAATGACTAATGCAGAAGAGTTAGAAGCAGTGGAACACAATCCAAAATATATGGTCTACTTATTTATCTTATCACTTACAGCTCTGAATGTCATTTACTTTGCATGAGGACACATCTTATACAAATCAGGTGATACATTACACATCAGAGTCAAGCTTTGTCTATTCAACTGTATAGTGAGTTTATGTACATGTAGTATAATACTTCAAGGAAGTATGGCCCTCTATGATCAACTGAGCTTACCTCCTAAATCTCTTTCTCCTGCAAATCAACTCAATATGAAAGTTCTCAAAGAACAATTTCCAGATCTCTTCTCCTCAAAATAATATTTAAGCGACAGAAAGATAAAATAAAAATTTCCAGGAAGGAACAAAACCTAGTTCTGTTCTATGATTCTACAGTCAATTATATTTCAAGCTTGCTCCCACTGCAAAGTAGCAGAGATTTTAACAGAAATTTTGTTTTCCTTTAAGAGTGTTGAAGATTAAAAGTGTTGAAATGTGAACAAAGCAAAGTTCAAAATTTGTTTGCAACAGTTTTTTCAAGTTCTGGCTGGTTGGATTAGAGCTGAGTTTCAAAGACAGGCAGTTCTCCTGTTGCTAGATAAGGTCCTTACTCATTCTTTCACAACTAATCCAAATTCACATTAACCCATTTTTGAGTAATGAATCAGGATTTATTCTGTTCTGAAGAAATTGAATCGTTCATAACACATATAAAATGTTAAGCTTATTATTGGCAAGTCTGGTATAAAGAAAGGAAACATATAACATTGTCAAACAATGACAAAGAGCACTTTTTCCCCTCAGTGAATATATCCATTCACATTACAAGAAAAACAATAAAGAGTGCCCTATGATACATTATTTGCTGAGCATTGGAAACATATTTCCATGTCATGCACTGAAGAACACCTCATGTGCTGTAAAGCACCCTTAACCTGCCACACACAATGAAAATTGTTAAAACTGTTTGGTTTAGACGAAGATTTTAAAAGGATTAATGTAGATGTAGAACTGCAGCCATACACTTTCTTAGAATTGAGTTTTACTAAGTACTTCATAGGATTTTAACGTATCATTCCTTTTCTTAATTACTATTAATTCCAAAGCTTATTTTTCTTTCAGTAAGCCTATCAAAACAAATCAACGTCCTTTGTGCGCATTCATTTTCTGTTGAACTAAGGAATGTTCATTTAGACTAGCAGCTTAAAAAAGACGAGGAAATAAAATTGATTAATTTGTGTTGGTTCTGACATTTCTGTGGTTCCTTTCATCCCCTCCAAAGTGGCAGCAATGGTTTGTAAGGGCTCTGAGAAACATCTTGACACAGCGAACAGCATGGCTACATCAAAATTAAAAGCTAGAAAAATGTCAAGGCATTCAACAAACTTCTGAAGCTCAGGAAAATAACATCCTCTGTCTCAAAACTGACAGCTGAACATAACAATTAAAACATCCCTTTTTAGCCATTCGTTGTTAAGTTCACAGTATTTTAAAATGCTGTTGCACAGAGAAAAGGAGGAAGCAAGTTCTATGTATCTGTATTGCCCCTGATTAAATAAGAACACTATACAATCACAACCAAAACAATCCAGATTCTTTTTAGGCGTGAAATTTCAATGATCTTGATTAAAAAAAGTATACTTTGAATGCAGCTCTCTTGTTTTCACCCCCATTCCTACACTTAATAGTCTGTCTACTTTCATAATACACTAAGTGACTGAATAGGCACAGTCAGCAGTTGCAGCTGATGAAGCTAAGCTAAAAATCATAAAATGTATTTGCATGCAATTACTATTCTATATGCCTGGACAGTTGTAATTTTTGGAGTATTTTTTCAATATAATCCTAATAGAGATGTATACCAAGGTGCCCTTCATGTTGCAGTTAGTTTTCCAAGGGCAGACTGAATAGCACAAATATGGTACAAACACTAGGTTTGTTTAAGAGTCACACTCACAAACATGGATGGTTTGCCAGCTAGTCCAATTGTTTCCTAAGGTTTCAGTTTAAGATAAAATGCTGCAAGATGTAATCTGGAAGATAATTCTGCCAGTGCTCTTTGTAGTGACACTGATTTGTCATTTAATGCTGCCTTGTGACTCAGTGGGACTTAAGCAACGTATGTAGGTTCAATTTCTCACTCTCCCAGACTTCCAGTGTGACCTTAGAACAGTCAGACTCTGTGTCTGCCTCTTTCTCAATCATTACGTGGAGATTACATTTCCTTTCTCACACTACCTATGTTGTCCAGATAGAAAGCAATGTTTTTCAGGATGGGAAGCACAGTCAGCTATAGATAGGAACTTTCAAGCAGCAATGAAATACAAATAAATGCCATAAAGAAATAAATCTCTGTGCAGCAAGGCTAGATCAGTAACCTGTGACTACTTAGGTTTTTTAATCTTTCTTCCACATTTGTTTCTTTTTGTGAAAAGAGTGTTCAGGAGAATATCCAACAAGGAATCTTTAAAGTTAAGAAAAGATTCTAAATTATATTTTCTAATTAACCCGTAAAAGACAGTAGAATCTTACTGGTATGGTTTATTTAGAAACTATATTTCATAACAACAAAATCTGCTAGAAAATAAGTAGGTTGAAGAATATGTTAACTTTCCAACTATTACCAAACACAATAAAAATAAAAATAAAAAGAGTGGCTAATAAACAGTGAATATGAGAATTATGATGAATGAGACTTTGTCTGTGTCACAAGAACATAAAAATTAACCAATATCAGCATCACGGTGCACATGGGTTTCTCCACCTAAACCCGGTGTCATTCAAAAACTACCTGCAGTTACTGTTGCATGTGTGTTTAAGGATGTCCTTGGTAAATAATTCTTCTACCACATGTGAAGAACTATGTCCTGACAAAACATTGCCTCACAGGCTGCTTGTGACCACCTGCATCTTGATCAGATACCACATAGGAGCCAAATGTCACAATTGGAAGAAAAAAAAAATGTGCCAGGATGGTGCTATTTCATATTAACAAGTGGCCGTGTATTACAAGCTACACCAATTTGAGCCTTGGGTCTGAGGGATGTTAAAGAATGGCCAGGCCACAAAGTAATAACAAGGCTTTATACAAAAGTCCAGGAAACCAGAGCTACCAGAGCTTGCTTTCCCATCTCTCAGAACAATGTAAGGAGGACAAAAAAGTTATATATTAAATAAAACATTAACATGGTAGCTGCATCAGTTTCAGTAATTAGAAAGTAACTACAAGCTGCAACACAGAATTAGAATTAATCAAGATTTAGAAACCTAATGCAACGCGCTGTATCATACTGAAACTACAATGTAAGCAACTTCTTTCTAGAAGTCAACATTTACTGTTTTCCTTCAGCAATTCCAGTCAATGTCCCAACCCGACAGGAAAGATATCAATAAATCTAATAAAAAAGTAGAATGTTTACCAGATAATTCACAACATGATTCTTTGAAACATTGTTAACCATAAGTATTTTGGACTGCTTCCAAGCTGCCATTCTCATTCTATGAGTTTTGAATATTCAGAGTAATGAAACTGTCGGTCGATGTAATAAATGGATATAAAACATTTTTCTTAACTTCAGTGAAGCAGCAAAAAAAGGCCTAAAGAAATTGTCTGTTTAATTGAGAACCAAAGCATGGCTGTCCAAATCTATTTGAAAAACCAGCAAACATAACAAGGCAAATCTTAAACAGCACAAGAGATTTTAAAAGCAGAGCTCCAGCAAATGGCTAAGCTATCCATGCATGTTAAGTTACCACACATCAACTGCTTTGCTATACCTATCCTCAGGCACATTCTTACCTCAAGGCATACTGAAATAAATACCAAATAAATTGACATCACTTTCCCTCTCCCTCAACAAAGGAAAATATCTACTTCACCCTAGCCACAGAGTACTCCTAGATCTGAGCATGTACGTGATTATTGAGAACCACCTTAATAGTTTTTCCTCAGCTTTTCTTAGACTATTTTTAATACCTTTCTTGTATGTTTTCCCTTATCCTCTTGGGAAAGGCCATTCAAATTGGTTTGTATTTGTCTAGGTACAATGGATTTAATATTACATTTCAGGTAGACAAAGTAAGCCAACATACTGTGGTTTTCGGCAAAACCCACAGTTAGCAAAGATGCTTTTTAAACACAAAATTACATCAGAATATCCATCCTGAAGACAGGTCAACTACTGATCAGAATTGACCTAAGAAGTACTAACAGACCTGGGAAGACTAGTACAGAGGTTTTTAACCTCAGCAGCATCTCATTTTACTCTCTGTAAAGTTTGGCAGCCTGCAGTATAATTGTTAAATGGGACTCCAGTGACAGTCTGGTGATAAAACTAGGTGATAATTCTGAAAACAAAGCATTACCTTCATTACAGCAACACAACCCATTTGTTTGTTTAGTTAGATTGTATGCTGTTATTTCAGTATGAAAACATCACACCGAAAGAATTCTCAACAGTGCCTTTATTCTTAATATTGTTTTCCCATTTTAGAAGTATATTATCTTGAGCAACAGTAGGGTGCAAAACTATTTTTATGATAGGAAATTAAGATATGAAATGATAGGAAAATACATAACAAAATATCAATAATGAACATTCTGCCAGTTTCAAATACATTATTGTCTTGTGAGAAGCTGAAATTAAGCAAATATACTGACATTATTCTAGAAGTCATTAATTGACCTAAAAAATGAAATGGAGAGTGTTCCGACTTACATGCAAAATATGTTACAAGAATTTTTTTAAAAAAAAGATTAATTAATGCTAGTGAATTTAAGTTGGAAGTTAAGCATACGGTTACGCTCTTATCTAAGACTAGTATTATTACTTCCAAATCTTAACATTCTCACGAATACTTTGAGTTATAATGAGATCAACACTAGCTTAGGTAGGAATACAGTTCAAATATATTTATTAAACAAAAATCCCAGGTAATCTGCTACTGGGATTTTCAAAACTGATTAAAGAAAGTACTTATCCTACTGAAAGTAAGAAGATCTTGAATTCCTACATTTTTATTTGTTTTCAAAACAACAGCATGCTATAGCTTCTATTTATAGTATGCCAAGCTTAATACAATCTGTGCCTGTCCACTCTTACATATTTTAACCTAAGTGAAAAATAAATAGAGTTGATAGTTTTCTAGAGATCTCAAAAGTATTTAAGCTTCTTTTACTTCCACTGCATGAACAAGCAACCAGACAGAGGAGGATGCCAATAAAAATGCTCCAACTGGGAAAAATACCACAGCGCAAGCTCACAATTTGTTATACAGCAAGCTAGCTACAGCACAGAGCTCCCTCACCAACTTCAACAACAGGAACAGCAGCACCATTCTCATTTTCTTCAGCAGCAACATTGATCTACCTCAAGACACAAACTCCTATATAGCAAGACTTCATTAGTTCAAGTACTCATGGCATTTCTTGATTTAAAAGTCTGAGGCTTTAGACATTTTCTAGATGAGTTACAGCAAAATAAACCGATAGTTCTTGTAAGAACAAGAGAAGGACTAAATAACAGCAAGTTGTGCACCAAAACTACACAACCGAACGTTCAACACAACATGAAAACCTGAAAAACTCAATAAATACGACAACTGGCTTGTCTGATAGCTTTTTACCCACAAGAGGCTGTGAAAACAGGAAAAAAAAAGCAAATACTCTGTAAGGCACCAAGAAGTTGTGATATAATCAGCAATCCACTGAAGGCACATTTTCCAAATCAAGTATTAAAAAAACAATTAAAATGTTGAGAGTTTGAGAAGAAGTAGTTGTTATAAGTTCAAGTCACAATACATCAGGAAGGAGTCACTTTGCCAGCTGAGACATCTGCAATCAATAAAACAGAAAACACTTATACACCCGGTCAAATACATGACCATTTAGACAGATTGTCCAGCACTTTCAAACAACCAGCATTACAGCCAACATCACTGCAATCTGTGAGGTGCCACTAACACAGTAAATCATAGGTATGTGGCCTCCTGGGATCTTGTTCATATTTTTCATACTTAAACATCCTGCCAGGTCAAAAGTTGTTGGAGAAATACTGAAAGAGGATGAACAAAATTATAGATACATGAATGCGTTCTCTGTATTAGATTAATTTACTCCCCATGATCACTACTTTAAAAACTCTTTCCTCTGTACATTACTACATGTTTGATTCTAATTATTCAGGCTCAGGATTGGAATTCCAAGTCCCAGCTACATTTTTAATAGAGTTATTTGGTGTTACTTAATATCCTTAATATATATCAAGTACTTAATATAAAAAAAAATGCACTGAGCAGAACCAACATCTGAAGAGAATCAGAGAAAAGGGATGCAGTGTGAAGAAGCTGCCTTCAATACTCTGATTGTTACAGCAGACAAGGACTTACAGCCTACCAGGATTTACGGTCTTCCTTTTCGGTTTAGCAACCTAAACAAACGGCTTTCTGGTCACTGGTGATTTTTTTTTTTTTAAGACAGGGTCAGAGGCATTATAGAAGACTCAGCATCCTTTTCTCTACCCTTATCTGAGCCTCTGCCTGCCCATAACAAGCAATGTCCAAAGAGCTTCAAATCAACATCCAGCTTCTAAGCCCTCTAGAATATATCATTTTGCTGCAAAAAGTAATTAGATTAAATATTTGAACAATGTTGGGAACAGAGATAAAAGTCCAAAATTTCTCTGTTCCTCCTTGCTTAAACACCGTCACTCACTCATGTTGACACTCACTCCCATCATCACATTCTCTGCCCCTGTGATTTTTTTGCTCTGTGAAAACAGTTTAAACAACAACCTTTTATCTCACATTTTAACACAGGTTAAGAGTGAACTCAGTTACTTCATTGCAGCTAACACACCATAACTTGTTAGGGAATGACAACAGTAGCATATGCTTCAACCTTGAGAATAACCCAGTCTTCGTATACATAAAATAGATCTTTATATTCAGTGGTTAGAGGCAGTGCTTCTTTTAACCTCATCTGAAATAGCTGTTTTGCCCAGTCAGTAAAGCAACATTTGGGGTCTATTTTGAAACTAAATTCTTCTTGTAGTCCAAACAACTTTCTAAACTTTGTATTAAAATAAACTGAATAAACTGAAACCCCCTTAAAACGTACAGTAACAATTGTCCAGGGTTTTATCTTTCTAGCCTACGCTCACACAATTTTTCTAATGTCACATTTTGCTTGGGTTTTTTGTGATTTCAGCTTCTCGATCACTCTCACAACTTCTAATACATACAGACTTTTCATCTCTTTAGCACAGAGGACTGTGCCTTGCTGGTAGGGCAACACAAACAGGAAACGTTCTTTAAAATCCCCAGGTCTAGGGAAGTAGAAATTCAGTGTTTGGCATGGTTCTCAGGGACAGCAGTATGGCAACATCAGGTCTCCTGCCACAAGTTACAGGGAGCCTGACACTACAAATAGGAGAATCACTCCTCAGTGTTTACTGGTTTTCTTCTCCCTGTCATGTCAGAAATAAGAAGCAGAACGTTATTTGTTATAAGATCTTCTTACTGGTATCTCCGGGACAACAGGCATACTCATCATTTGAATGAAAGATACATGTAGAAATGGTTAAATGAGTTAAGTTTCAGTAAACTAGCACCCAGCAACAAATCTATCACTGATCATTTTAAATCTGCCCTGAAAATCATAGCTGTTACCAAATGCATCACAATAGTACAAACAGTTCCTCAAAGAAGTGACAGGAATTGTGTCCCCTCTGCGTGAAGGGGCACAAATGAAGGCACTTTGCTCCTTTAGGGCATAAATTATTTCAGGTCCTTTTGCTTAAATCTGTTTCAGTTGGTCTAAACACTGGGATCTACAAAATCAGATACAATACTTTACAGCCCATTTTTCTAGCTCTGCAGGAAGCGAGGCTGTGACCTAAATAAACTCTCATAGGAATTTTCGTCATGATGTCATATATCAAATGATGTTATACATGTCATGAAAATACACTGTATATTCACTGTCACTTTGCTGTCCACTATAAACTAGAAGAGCAAGAGTCATTTTTAAGCAATACTATTCCTACAATTTCTCTCACTCATACAAGCTCATTTTGATGGCTTACCCTCAAGAATTAGTCTGTCTAGACAAGTTGTAACTTATGTCACAGGTCATTCCCCATATATTTTACTTCTCCAAATCCTTTATTACTCTCTTTGAATGACTTCAAACCCACTGTCTTAATTAATAGTCCAAATACTAATTTATGTCTATTGGTCAAGTCCCTTAATATTTTGATGCTACGTATTAGATCACTTTCTGAACTCAGCAATACTTCACAGCATCTAAAAAAAGCCCATGGCAGTAAGTAAACCATAGAACTTCTGTGTCAAGTGAGGAAAAACTCATTTAATCTGATTTAAATTTTCTATTTTGCAATTTTATTATATGTCCCTACTCCTTCACCTGTAAAGTTTAGCAAATACGTTTGTCTTTTCTTCACATCATTCATGATTTTAGAAATTTCCATCGCAACTGCTTTTGATAAAGAGATGAACAAGAAAAGTTTTAGCTATTCACAACCTGGTTCATATAACTTGTGGTCGTTCACTGTCCCTTTCTGAGGTGTGGAGAGAGTACCAGAGACGTGGGTATACCTCAGATTTGTATACTGGTATTTTGATATTACCTGTTTTTTAATCTGCTCCTTTCATCATAGTAATCAAACCAGACCTTACAATTACGCTCATTTCTTTTGCCACTATGTCATTTCCCATCTATGTGACATATAAATGTCTTTCTTACCACTCTATTCAATGACTAAATTGATTGCCTTTACTGGTTTAGAGACAGACCTTCCAAGGTTCTGTACATCACCATTCTTTTACACAGACACACAATAGATGATGGTAATTACCCATATGAATCAGGTGGTTAAGGATTTGCAGATCTGATCAGAATCATGCTGGGAAGCTTCAGGCTGAATACAAAGACGACAGCAGCAGAATTCTGTTTCCTGCAGATAGCTCTAGCAGCCTTTTATTAATTACAGTCCTGCATGCACGCTTGCATTTTTAATAGTCTTCTCTGTATTTTGCAAGATTACATTCATTCTTATAACAAAAAATTCCTTTTTGGTGACAAACATAAGGGCTTTTGAAAGCTGCTTTCCCCATACTGATTTATGATATAATGCATAGCAATACCAAGAGCACCTAATAGTAGTCCAGAGGTAAGGAGAAGCGCGTATAGATATTCCTTTCCTCCAGCTTATCAGGTTTTTAGGAGGTGAAGCATTTACCTCCTTTTTAAACAGCTACAAGAATTCAAGGGAATGTTTCCTGCTACTATAAAAATCTATGTTACTGCTGAGGTTATCACCCAGCATATTCCCTCCAAGTCACATGCTTTAGTGAGGCACTTGCACACTGTCTCTCAAGATGCTTAGCTCTGTGTGTTAGCTATGGTATTAACAATGCTGCTTTTCCTATTGTAACTATATTCAAATATGGTGATTTAGGTAACATTTGAAGAGGCAACCTGATACTGAGACCACAAATAGCAAAGCCGTACAGTATATTTCGCACAATATTACATCCCTGGGGGCCCATCCAGCTCGACACAAAATTCAATTTGTACATGTGTGCATTCACAGCACAGGCTGAGGCAGCATCTTTTGACGAACGTCAAATATATTTTTCTTAATTATTGAATACTACACTTACACATTGTGGATCAGCATTTTGTCTTTGACTTTCAACAAATGTGTATAGTAAAACAAACTAAAAAAAAAAAGATACAGGAAAAATAGGTATATTACTGTGTCCAGTTACATGAATTCTAAGACATGACCTAACTGCCATTTCCTCCTAGGATAGAAAGTGCAACAGAGTAGCACAAGTATCTTAATGCTGTATTTGGAAAAATGGTAAAACCAAACACAACCTCACTGTGGTAAAAACTCTGTCATTAGTCCCTGTTCCCTCACTGTTAGTTGGCTCAAAAATTGTTATAATTAAGATAAGTAGTTAAAAGGATAACAAAAACATGGACAAGAAAAAGTAACGAAAATAATTTTCTCTTCATTTGTCTTTCTTCTGGTTTGCCTCCTTATGCCCAGTAAACCTTCCAGTTTTACAATGCTCCTTCAAGATTCCACTGAAAGTCAAAAGAATTTGAAAACCATGTTCTGATTAACCAATAATCCTGGCAAGCCTCTTCCCATTAATACACTTGACTTTTGCCCTGCAGAAATTATTTTTTAATTAAAGACAAAAAATAATTTCTGAGGAATAATTTTTTTTAATCCAAATAAAAAGTTCTTTTCCCAAGTAATTTCTTATTTAAGGTATTTAAGTCATTCTATGACTCTGAAATGTGATAGGAAATAAATACTGAGGGAGAGAATCTAAAGCAAGAACAAAAGAAGCTAAGAGAAATTACCCAGGAGAGATAAAAACATATTTTGACAACACAAGAGAAAAGAATTAATCTAATCAAAACACCTAGTCACAAAATAAGTCTGATTTTCTAATATTAAAGATGATGAATCATTGGTTCAGGATTCTTTTCTATATTGCAACAAGACGCTGAGTTACAGATTAAATAGAGGGAGAGAGATGGCTAGTGCTGTGGCTTTCATCCCAAAGAAATAGAATTGTATTGCAAGGACAGAAGAATGCAAGTATTTTACATAAGAATTTGCAAACACTTAAGAAATGAGTCAGCACTAAACACTTGCTAGATTTGTTTGAGTATCTCTAACCTAAAATCTCCGCCTGCAAATGTGTTCTTGAAGCATTTGGCAAAACAGCCATAGAATATCAACGGTTTACATTAAAACAAAGAGCACTGGAGTGCCAGCACTACTTTCTGAAATGTTAGCCTAAAGAGACAAAGTGGGGAGGGAAAAGTTAAATTCTAAACTGTAACTGCCAAAAATGGGGGTTTATGCACATATTCTATGTAAGGTTTCCATTATTACTTTTACTTACAAGATAAATATGTCGGAGGAACTCAAAAATCCATCTAATACAGGGCATAGAGCAGAAATAATTTTTAGAGCTATTGATACTCCAGTTTGGAACATAAAATCTGCGAATTATCTAGTCCTGTTCTGGAAAAATCTGGCTGTGCTGACCTTCTGAAAGCTCTCCTGTGAAGCTCTCCATCATACCACCACTGCATCTTGTTCAAATATTGTGCAAGTTCTCAATAAATGCTATAGCAATTTATAATTACTGTATCATCATGAAACATCTACTCCAATTACATATTTAAAGACTACAAATTTTTACACCCTCTTGTTTTTAACTTTTTTTTTAAGCAACTGCTGATGTAACATGCATTGAAACTGAGCCACTAATGAGCAACAGGCATTTGTGTATATTTGCGTACATGAGTAAAGAGGCGCCAGTGGCAAAATCAAAGCAAGACTCAGAATTAGAGTACAAATAAATATCCTAGAAAATACTGTTACCCTGCCTAACAGGTATTAGGAATTAATTCATCAACAACTTTTATATCTCCCAATTCTGATGGATATGCTCAACCATGCTAAACTTCCAAATGAAGCCTGGGTTTCGGTTGCATTTTATTTCCTGAGTCCAGTTTAAATATGGTCTCTCTGGATCCAAGTCCTTAAGCACATGGTCAAATGGACTCCCAACACCTATTTAATCTTTTATTTGGAGGACACAATTATCCAACTCTCTGTGCACTTGTTTCAGGAGAAACTCATACACCCTCAAAGGCAATTTCACCATAGACTTCTTTAACTCATTGTTTACCTCTGACAACGAAATGACAATATAGTCGATTAACACTCAGATTTCACACATGCACCCACTTTACTAAGGTGAAATGAAAGAAAATAAGTACAGAGTAAGGAAAAACAACAGCATGTGAACAAAACCTCTCTTCCACTGTGCAGGCTACAATAGGATATTTGGGTCACAAGTCAATCCTGAAGCTTTTTACTGTAGTTAGGCTTGTATAATCAGCCGTCTTCTCAAAAAAAACGGCTGAAGAAAACACATCCATCTTTTACAACCTTACAGCCTGCTTTGCTTGTTTACCAGACCCATGCACTTTTCTCTCCCTGCTCAAATGATCACCTGCTTATTTACTAGGTCATCTAGAAGGATCAATAAGTGTTTGCAGTAGCCAATTCATTTTCCTAAAGTTCCTGCATTTGATTAGGACAAATTCCAGTCAATTTTGGTTAATTCTTGCTCACATGCACCCTCTACCAATACTTCCTGGAAATTCAGGACCAAGTCGGTGGGGTGGGAGTAAGAATAACAATTAAAAAAACAGAAACAAAACAAACAAACAATAATAGAAGCAAAGTACCACTTGTGGTCTTAAAATCTAAAGGAAAAGACTACCACTACCAGACACATAGTAAATCTTCATGGTCTTCATCCTTAAAATAAATAGGTTTGGATTTGTCAAATGGCATTGAAATGATGTTTAAAGCCTCAGGGACGGAGTGATACAGAAGTACATTAAAAGTTACTTTTATTCTTATGGTCTCGTCTGCCGAATCAGTGACTTCCTGTGACAGCAACAACAAAAAAGAGTAAATGAAACATTAAATTCCCATTTAAATCAGATAAACTGTTCTGCTCATTACTGCTTTCAGCAAGATTGAATTCTGTTTCACTATCTGCTTCTGCCATATCAAATGGAACAAAGGGACAGATCACCAGAAAAAGCCTAAAGCAACGCATGCAGTAAAATGTATTGTTTCAAATCTAAGTGTCAACACCTGCATAAATAATTAGTCAGAATACTTAATTACACCCAAAGCTAAGCTGTTATTTCTCCAACAGCTCCCCTTTTATTTAATTATTTTAACTTCGAATAACAGTTTACCAGGAATGAACTAGTGCCCAAGACAGTTTTACAGGAATTTAATGACTATATACAGTCAAGTTAAATGTCAGTTCAGTTCTGACTAGTCACACTGGTCCTCGATAGATTCAGAGAGTAAAGGAAAGCCTGCAAGCTGCAAGGCAGGACAGTTTTAAGGGACCTTTGTCTTCCTGGTCTTGTGGATTCATACTGTATTTGAAAAAAGCAGAGACTTAAAAATAAGAAAAAAACACCTGGCTCTTGCACAAGCTTTGTCACATCGCTGGTCAAATCATTTCCAGCTTGATTTATCACATATCTGTTACTTTTCTATCAGTCTTTACTGGCACAGAATGCACATTTCATTAAGACATTTGGGAATAATTTCTTGCATACAAAAATGCCAGGCAAAGAGAAAACAATTAGCATTTTCATTTTGATTTATGACCTCAAATAGAATTTGAATCTTCATAAAGCAGAGAATCCTTCTTCTGAAAATATAAAAAGGAAAGGAGCATCCTCTAGACAGCCTGAATTCTGACTTCTTCCCACTGTGATTTGCAAAAAAAAGAACTGAAATATTTAAATATTTCCTAACTCAACAGAAACGCATGATGCAAAACAATTATTTTACTCTTATGTGGAACACAGTCGATGTTACTGACGTCTGAAATGCAACTAAAACAAGTTTGGTTATCTTAACTGAACAACTAAACACAAAATCCTCCTCACTCATAAGTCAGCAGAATTACAGCAAGTAGTGCTGTATGTGTGCCTGTAACTCCTTGCTGTGGCATCTACCACATAAAAAATGAAGCCATATTCCACCACAAACATGGACAGAGATCTGCCAGGTAACTCTCGGGGAACCACATGGCAGTATTACAAACAGATTGAAGCGTGGCACCATCCCATCTTAAATCTCTTTAGGATACACTCCTTCTTTCCATGTTTCGATTGCAAAGTCAGAAAAATAAAAGCAAAGCCGTTTAGATGACAAACCATCTGTTAAAATGCCTAAAGCAATTACACCATTTCCTTTAGAATAACTTTCCATATGTAACTACCTGTATTTTCTTGTCCCTTGATACAATCAGGCTGGAATTAAAAATAGATTCTAGAATGCTGAAATAAGAATTATATTCACAATTTAGGATATACTCTACTGCAAACATACTTGCTATTTTATTTAATACAGAAAGTTCTACCTCCTGATTTATAAAGTGCTTTCATCATCAATTCTCAAATTGCAATGACCTCGCAAAACAAAGCACTGACTATCCTGACTGGGGTTGGATTCATTTCTTTTTCTCTCTTCTTTTTTCATTATAAAACCCACCACATCTCTTCCACCTATTTAGTCTGCTCTGTTTATTATAAAAATAATTAAAAAAATGAAATTATCTACCTGTTTCCAAATAGACACATTCTGCACATTGATCAGTCTTCCTGTGGCCAAGCTATATTACCCTAGATCAGCAAACCCAGTGCACTGAACACTTTTTTACACTAATCTTATAATTCCATGTTCTGTTCACAAAAAAAACCCTTTTCTTCTTGTAATTTTTGTTGTCATGAAGATCTCTTACCAAGTTGCAACAGAGGAAAAAGAATGCATACAACTCTGTATTACATATAGATGAAGCATACAATTTATCCTTCTCAAGGCTGCTATTAAATGCATTTATTAGCTTGTTTGGGTTTTCCAACTACATCAGTCCACCTAGCAAAAAGTACTAATTTTATTTACAACCCCTGTTCTAACTAGTGTCAATTATTTTTATATTGAAGAAAAACTGAACTAAAGTTGATAGCTAAGAACTATAAAAACAATCAGCCCCTGAGACAGAATAAGGTATTTTTTCACAAAGCGAGTAACAAGATACTTAATGATGTGGTAAGACAGCAGAGTTTATATTCTTTAATAAGAACTGAAATCCTTCAACTGAATACATGACACCTACATAACATACAAATATTTGCTTAACCAGATGATAGAAATTTAGCATCAAAAGTCTTCTCTCCACAATCGTTTTTTATAGGAAAATATATTGTGCATGGAATCTGTTAAAAAAATTCCATTTAATTAATTCAATAAATTCATAAATAGACTTGCGTGAGTGTCCAAACAGCAGATTTTTGATAGACTGTCTAACTCTTGTTCTGAGTTTTATTATTTTTAATATGTCAGCCTAAAGACCTCTGACATAGATAGATCATTAGTACACACTCGGAAACAAACAGCAGTGTCTCAGAAGCATCAATAATATGACAAGTTATACCCCATACCAGCTAGCAGTACAGAGATGATCCAATGATGCAAGCATCTCCCCCAGGGCTGAGGAAAAAAATCCTAGTAAATATGTTTCACATACTTTAAATACAGTAACAGTCTCCCAAAGATGACATGAAAAAGTCAAAACCCGGTGAACCACAGAATCACAGAAATTTTTATTTGGAATGTATCCGTTTGCACACTACTTAGCTAATTCTACTCATTCTCTGTAGTGAAAAACTGAATCAAAAAAAGACATCATCCTTGATTTTTCTTATGATCAATATTTACCCACAGGTCAATAGCCAAGCATCGGATAAGCGTGCGTGGGCATCACGAAATTACATTAGGGATGGAAAGGTTAGGAGTAAACAAATTGAAAGATAACAATTCTGATTATTTTCAAAAAATATTTAAGAGGAAAAGCAAAATTTGAAAGATAAATAGTTGAAATACAAATTATTTGTATAAATACTAAATATAGTAGTACAGTATAATGTATAAATACTAAATGTAGCATACTAAATTTAAAACAGCCTAGTTAGAAAATAAAGACTGCACCTTCTACTGAATAAAATGTTCCATAGGTCACTTTGTTCAGTGTTTATTACTGTCACCTGCCTTAAAAATCATAAGCATTTTCCAAAATGCATCCAAACCTTCCCTGTTTTTTTATATACCTTTTTGTAATTTCTTTCAGCAACGTATTTTAACATCTCAGAAACATCGTTCTAATAAATTCCAAAATAATAACACAGTAGATGGCAAGTTTGAGGTTTTTTCAACCTAGATAAAAAATAGCCTGTGTTTGACCCTATTAGAATCATAGACTCATAGAATCATAGAACAACCAGTTTGGAAGAGACCCATCGGATCATTGAGTCCAACCATTCTTATCAAACAGGACCTCATCCACCCGTGCCTTAAACACCTCCACCCATCTGCTTACACATAACAGAAAATAAAAACTCTTCCCTTTATATACAGGGCATTCCAAAAAGATGGATTCAGACCAAGTCTGTTTGAAATGGACATATTTCCATGATTTAGAGTAGGTCCATCCTATAAATGCTCTCATACACTTGCAGTGGAAATCTCCTTAACTGGTTTAGAAATGCTGCTTTATCTTTATGGAAGAGGAACAAGAGAAAGTGGTAAATCACATCAATGTCAGATACGCTTTCTCTAGTGGTCCAGGGTCTTATCTTGAGAGTTATCTTCAGGATGAGATGCCTCTATCTTATGACTAGACTTTTATCACAGCTGCTGCATTCACTGTTCCAGCATTTTTCTCCTCTTGTTGCATTCACCCTCCCCATGTTGATCAAGTGGGAGAATGTCACATTCCACTCCTGTGCTTGTTTAACTAAACAGGAATTTACTCCTTTCACAATCCTTTGACATCAACACAACACATTACAGCATGTCTTGGCAATTAGGGAACACGTCACTCGTGAGCAAAGGCTTCTGTAACTGACTCTTGAGTTTAGGTATCTTTATTCCAGCCAGCTTCCACTGCAGCTCACCATACAACTTTAATCCTATTTTAACCAAAGACAAAAATTCCCCACTTTCCTCCTCCACCACCACTCAAAGCTAAATTCTTGAAGTACAGCTTAGCAGAAGTATTTGCCTTTCTACACACTTGCTAAAATATTGGCAAATTTTGATTGTGTATAACAACATGAAGGCACAATATTACATCATTACATTAATTCCTCAAATGTAAATCTTACATTCAGTATTTTGCTTTTAAAGAAAAAGCAGCATAAATTTTCTAAGCATTTTCTTAAGAGATAAAACAGAATAGCAGTAAATTCCACAGTGATTAAGAGAATTTTACTTTTGCCTATCTGTTCCCAAAACATATTCCAAAGTTCTTTTAACTTAACTTTCTCTTTTTTGTTTCTCAGAGCCCTTTTATCTTTAAAGACACAGAAAAGCATAGAGAATTTCTTATATTTACTTCTCCACAAATAAAAATGGATTTACATTTTTCTCCACTCACTGTGAAGATGCAGTAAGTTTTGGAAGGATGAGCCAGAATAACTGGAAGATTTAAAAAAAGAAAATCTCATTACGGTGTTGATAAGGTCTGAGACTGACAACTTGAATTCCACTCATGTACCCTACATTAGTACCCTAGCTTTCTGCATAGCATGTATTCTGAAGCAGGTCTCTCCTTCATGTGTTAACACTCTTTTTTATTTCAGACACATAATTATGCATCTATTAGAGCAGACACTTAAACTAAGTGTAGTAAAACCCAGGCCTTTCCTGTTGAGGTATAGGGATTTTCAGTCTATTTCTCCAGCAGGATATTTAATCTTTATTGCATTAGAAAAGTTCCTATAGAAAGGACACAGGTTACCATATATTCTTACATTACAGGTATCAACAAAATAAAGCAAGGAATTGAGAGTGGGCCCCTGTATCTAACATTTATATCCAAAACTTGATACTCACATACACATACCTGCCCATTGTTTCCTCGTTGAATTCTTATAGTTTCTTCAGTTAGGCTTGTTTTAAAAGAATGAACACAAACATTTAATTGCAAGCTTTATTCACATAGGCATGCACAGAATTCCTCCTGTGTTGCTAGTGTATCAACTGGTTATAATTTATACTAGACCAAGGCTCTGAACTTTGTTCTAAACCTCTTTTTGTAGTCACATAATGCTAAGGCATAGTTTAATCCAAGCCTGACTTGGTCTTTCAGTGCTACCACCACTCCTGGTTTTTTTACTGATCATCTGGTGAATTATATTTGGATCCTTCATTAAGTGGATCATCATAATTTGGGAATTTCTCAAAGATCAAATAAAACTCTACAAATGAATGATTCTAATCCACTTGCTGCACAAAAAGCCCTTGTTTCTCCAGAGACATTTCATACAGTGCAGGATATGCTCCACTGATAAATACTACATTTCTAAGTCAATCAGAAGATGCTTAAAATTAGGGGGAAGAGGAGGGAACCTTTCCAACATGCAGTCTTCTGCACAGTGATTATCCCTGCAAATATGTTAATATTCACTAACAATTTGTTTTCACCTGGATTAAATGAAAAAAAACCTGGCACCTACAGTGAACCTCTGTGTTTTAAATGACTCATACCCTTCTGATCCCAGTGCTTGAACCTACGAACTTCACAAAATATCTTCCATCCACAAATGAAAGGCATAGGCTAAAATGCCTTAAATTACAATTGAGGCTCTGCTAATCAAACTTCTAGCATGACAGTTTTACCGAATTAGCTCCCTCTTAAAAGATACAGTTACTGGATTTTCACATTTTTTTCCCATTGCTTCCTGTTATCTGGTTTCTGTTCTTGGGTCCCCATGGTGACCTATATAAAACCACAAAGTCTCATTATCAGAATCCTGCAGTACCCAGAACTGGCTGTAATTGATGAACTGAAAGCACAGCTGTAGCAAGAGCCTGTAGTTTTAAAGCCAAGCAGGAAAGTGTTCCTTTGAAATAAGACAGAAATGGGCTGTCCTCACCATGGTTTTGAAAATGGTTTGGTAAAAAAAAAGTGAAGTTCTACTACAGAGAAATAAGGAGGTTTTAGGGGGAAAAAAATATCTCAAATTGATCCTTTTATCCTCCTAACCTCTTCTGCCCACAGAACTGTGGAAAAAAATCACTTAAAGTCCAGGGAGTCATTCAGAAGGACCATTCCACACAGATTTCACATGCTTATAAAGGACAAGGGTGGAGGAGAAGTAACTTCTGTTGATGCTGCTAGTGACTACAGGAGGGGATACTGCATACACCATATAAAAAATTAGCAAGCAAGCTTGTCATGGAAAATCCATGGAATTCCTAGAACTATGGAAAGGATAAACACAGACATCATCCAAAAACTAGCTAACCAATGATCATAGATTACTACTCCACACATCCTCTAACAAGATGTTTTATAAGATGTATATAGCTCTACTCTGATCAACAAAGCAAAGAAAGCAGAACAAAATATTTTCTGTTTGAGAGCACAGAAAATTTTAGTAAGACTGAAAATTGTCAGCTTTACCTTCATCTTATTAACTGAATGAAACGTGGGAGGACAATAGTTCAGTCTTCCTCCTTCATTCTATTGAAATCTGGAATACCCTCAGGGCCTGTGCTGTGCATGAACTACTTAGTTGGATGCATTCAACACTGATCTTCAAGTGTTTATGATACCACAACCACACAGCCTTGGCACCTACATTTATTCTCCATCCTTTAACAGGAAGAGTTCTATAATAGGCCACTCCAAAGATAACTGTCCTCTATGTGTAATTTAGCGAAGGAAACTTAGGGGTTTCTGACAAATCCACTCTAAACTTCTCACTTCTAAGCTCAGAGGTAAAATGAAAACGATTGAGAAGACTGAAAGAGAACATTACCGATGCTTATAAATATCTAAGGGGTGGGTGTCAAGATGATGGGGTCAGGCTCTTCTCCATGTCACCCAGTTACAGTGAAAGGGGCAATGGGCACAACCTGGAACACAGAAAGTTTCACCTGAACATGAGGAAAAACTTCTGTGAACATACTGTGAAGGTGATGGAGCACGGCAACAGGCTGCCCAGAGAGGCTGTGGAGTCTCCTTCTGTGAAGATACTCAAAACCCACCTGAATTCACTCCCATGCAACTGGATCTAGGTGACCCTGCTTTAGCAGAGGGGGTTGGACTGGATCATCTCCAAAGGTCCCTTCCAACCTTCAAAATTCTGTAATTCTGTAATACATGCAACGTTATTCTGATTTCCAGGTTGTTTTTGTTTTAGCCCTGCCTTGAGTATAGGAATACTTGGTTTTAGTCGTTAACTTCTCTTCAAACTTACAGTCCCAAGGCAAGCTTTTTACTTTTGTACAAAAGAGAAGGAAAATTGCACCTCTCTCACTGTTTCAGGGTGAATAAAGCAACGTTTCGTTCACCCACTCTTCCTGGTACTTCCACGTTAACAAAATTTTACCACAGAAACAGATATCATAGCTTTAAGAGGTTTGTTTGTTATCTCTTAAATTAACTTTTCCAGTTTCAAAATCTAGGTACTACCAGTACTGGTAATTCTAATGGACCTCCAGAGCTTTGATCAGCTACGGTAGTGACCAATTTGTCAGAATTTCTTAGATTGCCTTCCAATATTTAGGTGTCTACACATATGAGCATTTTTGGTTGTGCATCAATGACTTGACTATACCTGATAATAAAATCTCCAGCTATGCATGCATTTCCATCCAGAAGGCATCATAAAGCTCTTCCATATCAAAACACTTGGGGTTATCATTAAATTAAAACAGTTGGAATTTTGTTATCTTGCAATGACTTAGGTAGAACTGTTAGTCCCGTCTACAATCTATGCTTGAGGGCCACATCTACAGCCTACACAAGCATTTGAAGTGTATATTTCATATGTTAGTATCTAAGAAAATAACTGGAGTTAGAAGAAAAAAAATACTTAAAGGATATTTTAATGTGTTCATTGTTTCAGAACAAAACAGTAGTGACAGCAACAACCTAAAAACATCAAACTTCAGCCTAAACGGGCACATGACACATATTTTGCTTCATCCCTTTAAATCATATAATAGAAATGTCATCTACATGTGTGTTGTCATAAAATATTGAAAACTAAGCTTTTGTGCCTCAAAAAAAAAAAAAATCACATTAAATTAGTTTCATCTATACTATCTGACTTAAAAGCTGTTTTGCTTATGAAATATTCATAAGCTGGTCTACAAAGAACGTGTTTCAGTTCAAATTCTCTGTGTCAAATGGAAGCAAAGGTTTTATAATGTGGTCTACAGGGTTTTTTTTATATATATATATATATATATATATTTAGGGAAAAAAACCCTAGGATGTTGTAGATATAACTATGACTTGTAACTGACAGGTATAAAAATCTTGTCCAGAAAAACGACCTTTTAAAAATTGCATTTTAATAAAGTAATATTACTTCTACTGTCTTTGGCCAAGAAGTTGGTTTTTCCCCTAGTAATGTTCTTAAAAGGATGAGATCCTTCAAAACAAAATGGATTACAGTCACTCCATAGTTTCAAAGTAAGAACCAAAGACTTAAATAAGAGGGTGGTATTTCTGCATCTCACACTGAAATTTCTAACTGCTATAATTTTTTTCAAATACCCTACTCAAATCCACTTGGTCAGCACCTTAAATTACAGCAATTAACTTCAACTAAATTCATTAACTTGATTTGGAAGTGTGTTTGTTCCTTAGTCTTGACACAATGCCAACCAAAGCACCCTTCATAACTCCAGCAAGTATTTAAAAATAAAAAAAAAAAACAAACACACATGAAGATTTTTTTCCTTATTCATTAGAACAAATGGTTCCACACACTTACCAAAAGAATATCAAATGCAGGGTGTCTTTGATATATATTTGATATTGTATAGCTTCATGTATTTTATACATGAATGAAGTTAGAGTTCTAACCCTTCTGCCTTTGTATATACAGAATTATCAGAAATAGATCCCTACCAAAAGAAAGATCCATACAAATATATTTATGTATCAATCCATCCAAATTCATGTGCAGATATAAAAATAATACTTAACAAATACGTAATAGTACCTAAGCATAATGCAGAAAGAACTTTTTCCTGGACTGGAACATGCACCACCACCACCACTCCCTTTTGTTTTCCCTTCTCACCTCCCCACCCCTTAAAAATCTAATGCTTATCAACAAACATTGAAGCCCTAATTCATGAAAATGTACATGTGTCTTTTTTTGGTTTATGTCCTCCAATTCCACTGATTTCAGCCGCAAATGCGGTTGTTCCTGACTACTTGCGGTTGTTCCTGACTACTTTTCCTAACAAGATCTAAACCATATTCAAACATAAAGTGTTGTATCCTTAGAAGACACTCAGACATATTTTTGTGTTTTCATTATATGAACTGTTCATTTCTGTGCTGCCTTATAATATTATGTTGACATTGACACTGTCTTGTATCATAAACAGTAACTACTCATTATATACATTATATATCAACTTACCCCAAGAAGTGAACATTCCTAAAATTCACTGAGCAATACTGCAGCTTGCACACAGTTCTTAGGTTCCCATTTGGAAAACAGAAAACACAACAGGTCAAAATAACAAGAGTGGTTGCAAATGAGTTCTTTTAGGGTACCTCATCTTTTAACTGGCAGCAGGAAATGGTTTCAAGACAATAGACACAGCCAGATCAGCTAATTACTACCAACCATGCACTATTTGCCACCCTTACTGACAGTATGTAGATTGGTTCCTTCTCTATTCCTCTACTTGCATTTGGATTGGAATAGAAATTTCTATTTGCTCTTCCACATTTGAGGAATTTGGATATTTTTCCTTTTTCTCCTATTTCCTTGTGATCATGCCACATTTTGAAGATCTCGTTCCAACATACTCTCATGTAGCAAATGCTATAAAAGTCATTAGTAATCTCTATTGATCTGTGTCTTGTTTCCAAAGCAGAAAATGTAGGTTTCATACTGGGAGAGTAGTGTGCCAAGAGTGCTGCAGTTCCCAGAAGATGTACATTAGCTCAAGAATAGCAGATAAAACAAAGATACTATCATGATCCAGGAACAGAGGATGGCACACACCTTTCTGCAATCTCCTTTCAGGTAGTTAAAGAGAGGTAGCTGTAGGTCAGATAAGGACAGGTATCAGGTTAGATCAGACAATAAAGAGAAGACACTGGGGAGAGTCATGCATGCCTAAATTAAGATGTGGAGTGTATCTAGCAACCAAATCTTATTTCAATTCAGAGAAAGGGTAAAAAAAACAGTGAAAGCACATGCAAAGGGCTACTGCACCCATCTATGTAAGGAGACGTCAGTCAGAGAGAAATAAACGTAAGCCTTGGTGTTCAGCAACACTAAAACCAGCAATTTCAGCCCTGGGAACTTGAGAAGTAAAAATACCCTAACTATAAAACACTATTTAGACAGCAACCATGGATCACTGACACAGGGTTAGCAGAATGTATGCAGTTCCCATAGAATCTGATTACTGGCCCTACCGAGAAGTCACACCAGGTTAACTGAAATAGTTTTTGTTAAACTAATACATTCTTTGTGCAAGGATTCTTCTACAATAGATTTTCAAATAGTTATTTCAACTTAGATTGTGTCTGTAGTCATACCATTGTAGGTGAATTTTATATAACCCCACTAAAGAGAACTTTTGCCTTTAAAATCCTATGCTTTTGTTACTAGCGGAAGACGAGGAGAGAGAAGGTAGGGCAAGAGGATTATTAGACTGGAGAGAGGCAGTTTTACGAGTAATTTTGGAAGACAGCCCAAAATATTTCACGTTCATGTCATATTAACCAAGCTTTTAACTGTATTTTTTTCTGTATGTGTATTGCACAATAAACTAGCCATGGAGCAAACACTGCAAGGACTATATGTCACACCATTCGTTTTCTTTTGTGACAGACCAGGATCTCTTTCACACAGGAATCAGTCTTTCCTTCTGTGTTTATACAAGTACAGCAGGATCATAATTTACGGCTTTTTTCTGGATGCTACAAAACCATACCTGAACTATTACAAGCAGGATTACTAGAAAATTATGGTCTTGGTTGATAGCATGGCTGTAACTTCAGAATGTAATTTGGGAGGTTATTGCAGTCAGCTTAAATGACCTAGTTTTGACAGGCTATGCAAACTCCACCCCCTCACATGATAAATCAGCTTGAACAGCTCTCAGCATAAGAGTTTTAGAGCATATTTTATACTGTCTGCCTAAAACTATCTGACCCAAGAAGGATATACTTCGCTGATTATTGTTATCTAGAAAGACAGTCCAAAACTATCTTTAGGTAGTTTAGGAAAAACTACATTTTGCTTTTTAGCTGCTATACCTGAGAATGCCTACCATAAGAAAGCCTAAATGCAACAGCTTAAGACTCCTAAAAAATTAACTAGCTGGAATCCAAAACATGTGACCCTAAATTGAGAAACTGTTAAATAAAACATGTAGGAACACTCTCAAAGCTTTCATTTGGAATTCTATTGTGGCCATTCTATATTTGGAGATTAAATGTCTCAAGAATTACCTCAAGTAACCTGTGAAAAATTTGCAGGGGGAAAAAAAGCCAATGGCACAGAAGGCTAAAGAAAAATAAATCCTATTTTGAAACCAAATAGACCTGCAGACTACATGAAATGCAGAAGTAATCAAGACGTTTAAAGCACTCTTTCTTACTGCCAGTAGTTTACCTAATGAAAATTATTTACACTGAACAGTATTTAATTCTTAAATAGATATTCATAACAAACAGTCAGCTGACAAAAAAATAATAGGCAAAGTTAGAAATTAATATTAATGCATGTTGGGAAAAAAACCTGTCCAAAAGCCTTGCTGTCACATTTAGTTCTTATATATATATTTTTAAAAAACCCAAAAACTTACGTTTCCTCTTTTCGAAGGCTGAAAGTTCACAAAATAACCCTTCTTTTTACTTCTTTCCAACTGATATGTGGAAACAACCACAGCTCTGGCCAGCATTTGCCAAGGTTGGCGAACATTTCTTTGAGGGCCTGGTTTTCCATTATTAGACTATTTGGTTAATTAGTCAATCAGGATATATGAACCCATACGTGCAGGAGAAATCAACCCCTGATAGTCTGATAGAAGAGGTAACCAAAGACACACTTTTCCTAATAGAATCTTCATGCTCTGTGAGCAAGAACAAGACAGCACGGCAAGTCTGTCTGACTTTAAAGGCTGTTTTAAGCATTTGTGGAACCATGTAAAAAAAGCAATAATGGCAACATAAAAATCACTTGGTGAAAGAGGGTTTAGTTTCTTGTTGAGAAGTATGGGAAATTGGGAAGTCTCTTGTATGACTTACAGAATAATAATGTTTGAGAACTGTTTCTATATATGTTTATTTTCACACTGCATCAACCACTGATCTTCTAGCAAATATAGCGATTTATGTTGCCCTTTTAAATCCTTTATTCAAATTAGCATCCGATCATTTTCTCCTAGAAAGGCCCAACACAAAAAAAAATTAAAAACTCATAAAAATTATGTTACACATCACTTATGAATTCTCCTATAAGCTTAAACTTCAGTTCTCCTATAAACATAAACCTGTGTGTCATCCCTATGATGCAAAGGAACAAAAATGAATCAACGTAAGGAATGAAAAATTAATTTAAGTTTTTCTAATTGCATCCTGACAAAAAAAAATACTTCTCTTTTCCCTACAGTGTACAACTTTGCCTATCTCGCTGCCATTATTTTATACAAAGTAAATGTTCATTGTTTTTTTAAGAGTATGAAAAAATGTATGACATTGAAATTATCCAGATCTCAATGTGAAACAATGCTCACTGGTATGTAAGAAGTAAAACATTATCTAAAATGTTCTAAATGTTTGGTCAGCACACTTTCTCTCAGACAGATCATTACGAAAAAGTAAGAATTTCTTTTCTTTAAGTAGAGACAATTAAGGGCAACTATTTACATCATACTGAACAATGTCCAGGCTGCCTATGACTGACATACATTTGGATTCAATTTCTCCAAAATATCAACACCATACTTCCCCCTCTCTATTCAAATTACAACCCATAATTGAGAATTTGTTATCTATTGAATCTTATGTATCTGACCATTTACTTTTTAATGAAACCAAAACAAAACACCACAGCATAAAATATTTCCTAACTTACAAACATACCTTTATTAAGCTTCTAGTTTTAATTACAAACATGATATTAAAATCAGGACTAATGTAACTAGAAAGATGTCAAATCATGTGTAAATACCTTGTTAAAAGGTATTAAAAGCATTTGTTACTATCTCATTAACTTCTGTGCTTATCAAACTTGTCTATTAGTGAATATTAAAATTTAATCCTATGCCTACCTATTAAAAAGCAGAAAGCAAAGAGAGAAATAGAAGAACAACACAGTATTACTAGAAGTCATCCAGAACTGGCAAAAAACAAGACAAACTAGCAAATTTTCCTACCTCAATAACATTGAGGCATGTACTACAAAAGAAGGAGTCAAATACTTCTGGGGTAGTATCATTGTTACTATAATACTGACCAAGGAAAGTTTCATAGGATTTTTTTATTTGCTGTATAACATGGAGCACAATTCGGAAGTATCATCCTATATATAGAATGAAGAAAAATCTCAACAATAATTCAAGATATGGGATATCAGAAGTCACACTGTCCTGTGCACAGAAAGAACAGAGAGAACCACCATACAATTTAACATCTGGAAGCTGTAGCCCAACTCCTCTCCCCCACAATATCCCATTTTTATATAACTTCTTAATTGGTGATATTATTTATTATGTAGAATAACTTCCTCATCTGAACTGTACATCACATCACTTTAGAACGTTTCATCCATGTTCACTGAGTAGAGTTCAAAAAACTTACAGTTCAGCCCTCCAGTGACAGGGTAGGAAGACCAAAAAGTACTCATCTGTCAGATGGGCAAACAAGGACAGGCCACAGAATTAATGTTATAAAAGATGCAAGATGTAAGTCATTTCAACTTATGAAAGATAATGTGGAGCACAGTAGGACATATAAAAGTAAGTTATAATTTGGTAACTAAGTGAAGTCTGAAATTCTTGAAAACTTCAAGACAGAAGAGTATATTTCAGAACCAGAAACACTGTAACACTAGCTTTTGAAATCAAAACGATCAGCTTTCCTGTAACTCAGGGGAAAAGAGCCCATTTGCTTTTAAAAACATAATCCTGTTCTGAACAGATGTAAACTATTTAGATTTAATTCCTTACACATACACCTGTCCCATATGAAATATAATGGAATGGAAATGGCGTCAACATGTGTATGCTGCTGACAATTCAATTATTACTTTTTTACTATATTAAACTTTACATAATTTCATGCACACATATCATTAAGCACCACAGCTTTCAGGTCAAAAGCAGTCCTGGATTTTTACTTAAAGTTTTGATAACACTTCAAAGATTTCATCTTTATGGAAGTGTCTGGGGAATACATGCTTGGTTCGTTACATCAGTGAACCAGTTCACTGACATGTCTGTATCTTGGAAAGCCTAAATATTCATGGGAGAAATGCAAGCTTACAAATTTACTTTCTTGATAATGGGCACTATAAGCCCACTACAATGGAAACTACCTCTTTTACCTGAAATTGGGCAATCCAGCAAAATATGTCACACTTAGCAGCAGCACAGAATTCAGATAAAGGGACAATGACACTGGACAATCTAGCCCAAAGCAAACTGTAGTGTCATTTGTCAACCTGTTTCTTGTAATGGCAATTCATGAACAGTTCTTACACTTTTTGAACACAGATGCAGAAACACAAGCAAGCTCCTGTTGGAGAGATTAATCAATAGTGTGAGTTTTAGCTGTCAGTACAACTTCTTAAACTAATATTTCTTCCTCGTCTAACTTGTCTGCTATCATCCATTGCAGTAATACCATAGTAAGTAAAGTAAACCCTTTATTAAGTGAATTTCCCTCTCTCTTTCTCCTTTCTTTTCACTCCATCTTCCTTTCCTTGCAGCAACAGATCATCAGATGAATGGAAGACAGAAATAAACTCTCTGTGCAGAATGAAGCATGCGCCAAAAACTTCTGTCATTGCTGAAATCAGCAGATTGAAGATTAAACGGTTCAGTATTTGAAATCTCATTCACCCAATTGTAAAAGGAAAATAGGGTGGGTTTTTTTTTTCCTTCCCCTGCATGCAGCAATAGCAGAATGACCTATTGTTACTGTTTTTACAATTGGCAAAACACACGTTTCCTCCTACTCGCAGACAAGTGGCCTGGTCTTCAGGTCTAACTCCGAATTTCACAATGTAAAATACCATTTCCCTTTTTATTTTAACATAAAAGGTCACATTAAATTTGCTTTACTAATTGTGCACATCACACACAGCTGGAAAACACGAATAATGTGCTAAGGATATTTCAGGAGACGGGAAAGGGTGCAGATGGCATTGCAATGAGATAAGAACGTGTGTCTGCAGGTGAAAATATACTGACACCTTTTGATAATCATTGAATTACTACAATCAGTGAGGTATTTTTATCCCTTTCTGATTCTCCAGCCCCCTCGGGACTGCAACTGTGCAGCAGCATCAGGCCAAGGTTAGAGGACTTCACCCGCAGTCGCTTAGCAACGAGCAGTCTTGCCTAGGCTGGAGGACAAAGGGAACAGGACGAGGGACATCCTGGCTGGCACTCGCACACACGATCGGTGCAGAACAGGTGGTGCTCTTCATACCATAATTCTCTCCTGATGATGGGAAGAGTTCATTCTCCAGCCATTATCAGTAAGATTTTTGCAATGGATCCTCTTGGATGATAGGTGACAGATTCAACCGTAGAAATTAATTTGCTGTTAAACCAACCAAAGGTCTGCTGCAAAACAGGTTGTTACAGTTTTACTTCAGAGAGCTTAGGCAGGACTGGTTCTCCTGCCATACCTGAGGAGCACCAATGATCATAGCTTAAGTACATTTTATATAAAGGCCAGTTTCCAAAAAGTTGGCATACACAATATTAGTGTTTAGTAGTTACCCTATACAATATCAAAATGTCTGCATGCAGTGTGGGAATCCTTCTCTGTAAAAAACCTATCCCATACTATTAAGCCTTTCTATTATAGGTTCTCTATTATTAGTCTTTAGTATTATAGGTTTCTATTATTAGTCTTTAATATTACAGGTTCTCCTCTGGATCTTACAACAAAGTTGTTTCAACAGAATTCACAATGATAGAATTTAATTGCTTGATATGTGTGATAGTTAATGCATGGATGGTTAAATGACCCAGAGGTCCTGATGAGTTTCCATTCTTTCAGAATCCAGAAAAATCTTCTCAAATGATTCTCAAATGAACTCATGCAGTTTGAAGTCGTGCAGACTGTTTTTTTGAAATAAAGAAAAATTTTAAAACTTACCGTTCGACATTTCTTTGATCAGAGGGTTTAAAATACTCCTACAAACAAGTAGGAGTAAAATATACACAAGGCATCACATTGATACTTTTGGACTACCAAAACAAAATTAATGCTTTTTTAAGCATATTTTAAGACTGCAAGAACAGTTACTTTATGGACAGCTATGTAACCAGTTTAGCAATTCTCTCAAATGATGAATTACAACTGAGAAAGTTTATTTCATTCCTAGAAAAATCAGCTAAGCATTCAACCATGCAGTTCAGACAGAACCAATAATCTCCCCAATGAAAACTGGTATAAGACAAGAATATACAATGTCCATTAGTTATTTGTCCAGTGCAGGAGGATTTCTTTGGGTAAATCCAATTGGTTTTGTCATTTCTTATCACCATGTGGATCCATTTCCAACAATAGAAGAAATAATTTGGGTTTCAGAATTACATATAAGCACAAAATGGAAAAATGGATAAAATAGTATGTTTTATTACAAGAATAGGATGACTGATTTTTTAAGGAACAGACATTAATTATGATTGAAGATACACTGAACAGTGATTTTCACTGTAATACAGCAATAGTGTTACTTAATAGTATCACTTAAATTTTAGAAGCCACATAAACAGAAGTACTTGTAAATAAATAACTGTCCACATTCAGAATGAGTCCTGAAGTTTTAGGTTAATTTTAAGGAGAAAAAGGCCTTTAATGAGTAGGACATACTTTAGAAAAATCTTATAGACACTTAAAGTTACTGAAATGCAAGAGTGATTTTGCCAGACGGACATCTAAAAGTCTATCAGGCCATCAGCCTCAAAAGATATATTAATGGACACTTTTATTGGTCTTACCAACTGGAGAAGGGCTGAACTGACATAGAAAATGAGGTAGGAAGTCCTGTCAAAGTAGTCCAAGATACACTGCCATGACCATGACTGACATAAATCAAAAGACATCAGTTTCAAAACTCTACAGTTATGAAACCATGATTTCAAATATGTGCTACATTGTATTTTTAACTTCTACTTTTAATGTTTTCATAAAGAAGAGATGACATTCGGGGCTGATAACCATTTTGGTTTTATTACTAACAAATCATTGCAGGGAGGTTGGAACTGGATGATGTTTAAAGTCCCTTCCAATCCAGCTACTCTATGATTCTACTACAGCTACTACACCAAGTTCAAAATCGAGTCATCAAGGGAGATCTATTATACCTAAACAAAGCTGTTTGTCTTGTTGGTTACATCTTACATACACATAACTCTGATTCTCAAATACTGCATGTTTTGTTTAAAAATCATGAGCCCTTTCTTTTTTTTAATTGATAAACAAAGGCTAAGATAGACTTAACGAATCTACATTATAGCTTTCACAGCTGACTCAAAATTCTTGTTCCAAAACATTTACACTATCCAGACACCTGCAATAAGTTGAATCACAGAGGAATGGAAAATTGAACAAGATCTGCCTTTTCCATAAACTCTATCTCTCATCTACCAACAGTGAAGCTGTTGGAGCAAGTCATACACCAAGGCCAACTTCTTTTCAGAAGACACATGTGATGTGTAGAGATCCCCCTGGATAAGGTCATTCTGTATAGCAGACCAAGTTACACAAGACAGTGCTGCACAGGATCCAGCAGGGCAATGAAAAATAGACACAAATACGGATTCTTCTTACTAAAATTTCTATTTACTATTTGCAAAACCTAATTCCCTACAAAAAATTCTTTACTTCAACCAAGTCCAGAAACGGCGATTTGCTGACATTCAAATATTGACTTTTGTAATTTGCAGGCAATCAGCTGGGAGAGAGCTGGACGTGCATCAAACTTTACAGTAAGCTGAACTGGCAGCTGGGGAACAGTGAGCAGAAAAAGATTTTGCATCTGTAGGTTACTGTAATTAGGAAAGAGCATCCTGTGAACTCTCCTAGGGCACAAAATTAGAACTGGTTCATATTCATACAAAATAAGAGGAATATCATGTGGCCAATTTGATGATTACATTCGACTTTCAGTGGTTAGCAGGTTTTTCAGTGTGGAAAATAAGCAGGCTACAGATGGGGAAAACACTGGAGCTGGCTCAGCACGGTTAATTCTGGCATGATGCTGCATTACTCGTCAGCTGCAGTGCCTCAGCACTACACACCAGAGACCAGAGTAATTGTGCATGGAGCTAGCAGGGAGTCAGGAGCTTTGTTAGCTCCTGATCAGCATTAGCCATTCTAAATAAAGATCAGCTCTACACAGACAAATGTAGGTGACTCCACATGATCCTCATCAGTACCCTGGAGTTTTCTTCCATGCGGAGTGTGCTATTTCCCCAATAATAAAGATAATGAAAAGCAATTGCTAGCAGAATAAAGATTTTGTTCAACGATGTCCCAGTCCGATTTCAGCCCTTCTGTACACTCTTTCCCCAACACATGTACAAGCAAAGATGAGGTTATACAAATTAACCTGCAGAAGAAAGAGGATCTTTTGCATTGTCACAGATACGCAAATAAAAACCCTCAATAAAATAAAAAAAAAACCAACGTGCATTTGGCATGCTTTGTTACCACAGAAGGAAAACATTCCATGATAACGAGAAGAGTTTTAACCATTACACAGCATTGCAGAATTTTATAGTCTAAGCTAGAGAACACTCCCAGGGACATAGAACCACACCACAGGAATTAAGACAAACTAGATAAACAAGTCGCTAGAATAAAATCCTGTGACAAGGTGAAGTGGGAAAAAAATAAAAGATGGAACAAATTAAGACCTTGCTGCAACTGAATACAGGACCAATATCCAGCAGATTGCTAGGCCACATACCAAAAATCTTCTAGAATAATTCTGAAATGGACCATAATGAAAGTAAATGAGTATCAGCAGAGGAAATACTACAGTACTTATCAGCTCTCAAGAGCACCTTCAAGAGCTCCTGAAGGTCACCACATTGTTAAATTATACAAGAAAGATTGTACTATATTTGAAATGAAAATGACAGAGCCCATTTTGTTGTCTAAAGATCTACATTTTTCTCATAATATGAGGAGATTTGTAGAGTGAAGTGTGGCCATATTTTCCTTCCAACATTACAGAGATACAGAAACTTTTGGTGGTAAGAAAGTTTTGAGAAAATGTCTAAGGGCAGATTATAAACCAAGCTTTGCCATACTAGGATTCCAAACTTTTACATCTAAAAGACAATGTTAACAGATCAGGTAGGAGGCAAGGAACCAAATATGTAGGTCAAGGACAGCAGTTTTTTCCTACATCTATTAATTATATGTAGTTACAACCATTTTCTATTACTTGACCAATAAGGTGATCTTGCAGGTTTTGATCACTATTGCAAAATACTGATCCAATCCACAATCAGCTGACAGCAATGGAAACAGTTTTTAATGATGGATTTAAATCTTCTGTCTTCGTGTGGAATCTGACACAGAGCTCACTCCACATCAATGCAAAGGGAAAGCACAAAAGACAAGGGTCACTAGAACAAACCGTGCTTACCGCACCTATACAGCACAGGACAACAAATTACTCAAGGTTTAAAAGCAATGCCTCTGAGATGCACTGCTAAAATCAAGTCATTCCAGTGCACCTGGAGCTTAAAATCTTGCTAGGAAGAAGTTAGTGTTACACATCTTCAACAACAGATTATTTAAAGTCTATCCCAAAAAAACATGCAAAAATTGACTCTTGGATTTTTACTTAAACTACCATGGTGCACTGAGTTATCTCAAATGAGATAACTCTCTTATCAAAGAGGAGGAAGATGCTATATGCTCTAGTTAGTTAAAATAGAGCAGGGAGCTGAATTACATCACTACTAAGAGATACACAGTACTTTGATTATCTGATTTTCTACAAAGCATTTTCAGACTAATAGTAAAACATATTTGTTCACAATGAAGCTTTCGTGCTTCACAGGATTTGCAGGTACAGTTCCCATACTCCTGTATAAATCATCCTCCTCAGCTAACTTGGTGATAGGAGCCATCTACTTCTTCTAGAAATACTTTTCCAGAAGAAAAAAAGAAACAGTAGAACAATTACCAAGCTGTGATCACATCTGGAAAAAAAACTCAGAAAAACCTTCAGAAATTCAATCTGATTGATAAAACCAAAAATTATTGGCAGTGAAGAACAATAAAGACTGAACCCCGGCATAATTCATAGAAAAGAATTTTAGAGAAACAACTTATTTTCTAGAAGAGACATCTCATTTGATCTGGAATAAGAAAAGATGCAATCCACTTCCAAACTGATGCACTATGATCTTACAGAAAAGGTAGGCAACATCTACATTACTTATTGGCCAATTGGAAATAAGATCTAAAAACCATATCAAATAACAGTATTACTTAATATTGTATAGGGTTAAGAAGTTAGTCAAAAGGAGGGGAATCTACATCTGTTAAGTGCTTAGCAAGTTTTAATAAATTCTTCATCACTGAAGAGTTGGAAAATATTTCTAAACACTATAAACTCTGCTACAGTTACTGCTGCTGAGCAATAATATTTTACCCATGAAAAGTCCATAACTTTTCGAATGGAAGCACATGAAAACTGGATCATTCTAGTTAGTTTTCAGCATTCACCATGGAAATGGGAAACATTTGTTACAGAAAAAAAAGGAAAGTAGATTAGAACATCATTATTATATTTGGAAAGTCATCAGCACTGAAAATGGAGCATATTTCCTCTAAACTATCAGCTTCTTGTATATTTTGATTCATACCTTGATGCCAAAAATTAGTTCTTACTATTTCTATTCTTGTGAAATCCTATGGCAGATGTCTAATTATGTCTGCTTCTATACTGCAGAACAATGCTGCTTTAAGAGGAAGTAAAATTTAGAAATCCATACAGACAACTGTGAAAACAATTTGCATTGCTGAATCCACTTGAACAATGGTACATAACATGTAATAGGATACAAATACAGAAATTTATAAAGCTTTCATAACCACAAGAGGAAGACAGACACCCAGAACACTATGCAGCATCCTTAAAATTCAGACCTGGACTACAGGCAGGTGCTGAAGAAAAGAGCCAAATTCTCTGAAATATGTAATGTTAATTCACCTGAGACAGAAAATTCCAACCAACGATCATTTTACTTATACCTAAAGAACTGTCTGTACTGAAATGAAGATCCCACAATGCCATTGAAATGCAATTCAAGTAAGAAAAGAACCTATCAGGCTTTTTCAGCATCTGAATTCTTTTAGTCTCGAAACTAAAAATTCTTTTTAGAAGTTAACTTCATCTACGCAACTCAGAGTTAAAACGCATCAACAGAAGCTGCAGCAACTGCATTCCTGCAACTACAGTGAAAATAATCATATGCATAGAACAGATGCCTCAGCATCGAACAAACTGGGAATTGAACAGATGTTATTCTTACAGAAGTAGAACAAAACCGGGAAAACATACATAGACATTATTTCAAAGAGACTGCCTTCTAAAGTTCGCTGTTGTGTCTATTTAATCATCCACCCAGCATCCTCACAATTTTTCCAAACACATTCGGCGAAGGCCAAATACGGGGGCAGCTTGGTGGTTCGGGAGGAGCTCTGCAGTAGACATGGAGGACAAGAATAGAACCACAGCCCAGCATTTCCTCTCCAAACTAGCAAACACAGCAATATACAAATCCCTTGCTCAGTATATTTTGTACATTATATCAAAGCTTCTATAACTGACAAATTACAGAACTCCGACATATGTGCGCTGTCATTAAGTCTGAATGTATCAATTTCCTTACTCCCTTATGAATATATATGGCAAATATTTCTGCTTATTTGTTATACAAGCTTAGTATTCAACCCACAAAGCTTAACTTTGTTCTCTTTTTTCCCCTGATACTGCCTGTATTTAATGTCTTCAGTAAAGGAATACAAACATACAGTATCATATCCTATACTCTTATTCACTTATTTCATGAGGTCTAAGAAAATTACAAAAGATTTACTCTTCTACTTATCTCGCAAACCAGTGACTGCAACCAAATCAGCTGCTGCACTGAAACATCACTACACTGATGCTACAAAGTAAATTCCTCTAAAATAAGGGATACAATCTTCATCAGCAACTTTCCCATGTGAAGTTTTTTGTTAATACACATTGAAGTACAAAAATAAAAAAGGAAAGAACGTGAACAGTGAAAGTCAATAACTGAAAACCATTATTTAGGTAGCTTAAGATTTGCAGGACAAAAAAAGAATTTGGTGTAATGAAAAAGGAAAATGCTTTGGATACAGAATATAGAAAATGGCAACTAGACAATGTAAACCACAGATTCTAATGTTCTAATGTAAGAAATATACCAAACCTATATCATCTCAGCTCTGGTAAATACATATTTTGTTGTTCATCCCAGTTCCAACTGGCAACATTTTTTGACCATCAGGATTAGTTTCATTGATGTTTATTTCCATAAACAAACAGGCAAGTTACTACAGGATAAAAAAGGAAATGAGCTTGCAGAGCACCAGATGCTTCAAGCCATATACTAATGTGCACATACTTACATAGTTGCAGTCCACAGTAAATACACATTAGCCATCTCGATCCAACTTTATTTAGTGCAGCATTAACACCAATAACATCAATAGCACAAATGTAACAACATAAGCAGCAAATTTACACCCAGATCTTTGCAGTCTTGCTTTTATGCATCCATATACTTAAGTTTTCCATAATCAGCATAACACCTTTACAATTCCCTTGAAAAACATCATCTGTGTTATTTTTTAAAAACAGAGAAAAATAAACTGTGCAGAACAACTGACACTCAAAGTTTCACAATTATCTCCAAAACTAGATTATATAATTGCAATGTTAACATCTAAAATCAATACACAATTAAATACTTGGGGAATTTTCTCACTAGGCACCACCAAACCATACTTCTTACAGTTGGTAGAAACTTCCAGCTGAACACAGGGGCTCTCAGAAAAGGACAGGTCAGAGGAGGCCAAATCACCGACCTGTTACTGGTGGAAGCTTTCTACTGAAGGCACCCTCCCTACTGCAGCACTAGTGCTCTGCTCAAAGAACTGGAAACACAGCACCTTGAAATCCTCAGCTGCAGCCCCTCTCTCAAAGTTACAGAAGAGAATTTCAAACCATAAGACCATCTGGGTGACTTGAAGCTCTCAGGTATTCTCAGCTTGACAGAACTGCCCTGCTTAGTGTTAAGCAGCTTGGAAGAGCTTCTACCAGCCAGCAGCTCTCAGGGCTCAATAGATGCCTGAAGTGAAGGACTCACCTCCAAGGGTGGTCTACTTTCACACCCCAGGCAAGGAGCTTGGAAAATTTGAGAATACCGAGTAGAACAGGATGCAAGTTCATTTTGAAAAAGAAAAATGTTGTCCTCAGAACTAGAAAACCCTAGTTGCTGCAGTACTGATAACAAAAGTGAAAAGCATATACATCATGCTGAAATCAACTAAGATGCTACCTCTGTGTTTGCTACAAGGCAGTTACACAATAAGCTTTGATAGCACAGCTGTAAATTCCAGAGTAGCTTTCAACCGATTATCTCATATAAACATAAAAACATAAAAATAAGATTAAATCACTCACTCACTAATTTGTAATGCTAACTGAAAATCATCCATATTCCTAAATCAAATATAGTTAGGTTTTGGTCCATTACCCTGGTTTGCTACATGCTACTGCTAGCATGACTTGATAATTAGAGGGCTTACCTGTAACTGATAAATCTGTCATGCTGTTCTTAAGCCTTTACAAAAACACAGAATCACTGTGACTACTAATCTATCCCTTCACACTCGTATGCAGAAAGAGTTAAAATTTGGTGTTGCAAGGAAGCTGTTAAGTTGGGGAGAAAGGTGTTTTGGAAGCAAGTGGCACAGCTGGCCTTGCTCCTGCATTCTTTCACCTCAGAGAATTGCTTTTGCTATATTTCAGGAGCATCAAGAGACCCAAGCTCAAACAGTTATTGAGATAACTAATCCTAAACTTACATTGCTTATTTTTATAGTGAAAGGAATGACTATGAGTTTATTTCAACTTTAAGAGATGTCACAGTGGAGTCTCAAGCAGCCCTTGAAAGAAGATGTTACATATTTTTAACATGCTTTATACAAGCCACATCCCCCTGTACCCTCAGAAAGATGATCAAGAATTTCTACAGCGTCAACCCAGTATCTTTCCATTACTTTTAAGAGGCGATAGTTAGCCAGACTTTAACATTAGAGTCCTATTACAGTTATGTAAATTAAGTCAATTCGTCCTTCCTGCAATTAAACGTGTTAATTTCCCAGGGGACTCAACACCATTTTCTTCCGTTGTCACATACACCATCGTCACAAAGTACGCTGTAGCCTTAAAAAGAATTAATCAAGTATCGAGTCCTACAGAGCCCACCTATGTCAGTAAACCTCATGTAACTCAGTTAACTGAAATTCAAAGGAATACTCAAATGAGAAAGTTACTTAGATCCCCATGTACAAGAACACAACCTCGGTGTTCCATAGCCACAATAAATGCCAGAAAACAACTCTCTTGCAAGACAGCAGAATTTGGACTCCCAACATAAAAGGCATTTAGCTCATAAATTATTAGACGTCTCTGTTGTCACCTTTACCTCCTTCTGTTTGATAATACTCAGCTACATTTGCCTGAAAATTAGCTTGCAGTAGAAATACAAGTACTTAGGCCAAATATTTTAGTTTGCCATTACTGAGATTCTTTCAATTTGATTTTGATAAAAGGTGTTTAACAATTTGGCTAATTTCTTCAGTAGAAGAAACCATACATTTGCTAAAACCTTCAAAACAAAAATACAAATAAAATTTGCCTCGGTTTTTGCAGATTTGCTGAATTAAAGCATAAATCACTGGGGCTGAGTAAGAAACATAAGAATTGCCATGCAGTTCATGTTGATAGTTACTGTTATTACTGATAAACACCACTATCAAATACTTCAAACGGAGATTGCAATAATATTCCATGTCTGGAAGATTACAGAAAATTTTCCATATATTATCCTTAGCCACATTAGTTCATGACTAGCTGATGCCCAGAAGAATTTAACTGCCTCATTCCTGGTGTTTTTTTTAAAAGCCTTGTCCTTGTCACAAGATAAAACTTTTACTCAGACTCCTCTTGTCTGTCCCTGTATAAAAGCTGTTTCTCCCAGGTTATTCAAATCTTTCAGCATCTACTAGTTACTTCTGCTGCCCTTTCTCTGGGTCGTATCTACTTCTGCCCTCTCTATCTTGCAAGAAAATTACCTGAACTTGATTTCTGGGGCTTTTGTACTGTTCATTCACAGCAGAGGGGAATAGCATTCTAAAACACCTTCTGTTCTCTTGTGATATTATCTGCACCCCTTAAATCATGTGTATTCTGAGCACTTACGCTCAGGGAAGATTATTCAACATAGCACCAGTGGAACACATGGGTCTTCCTCCCAAATAATCAGGTTTTTTAGAATATGCACGGTTAGCTGAAATTATTCCTTCTCATGTGCATTTGCTGACAAGAAGCTTCAGCTTTATGAGGACCAGTACAAGAGCCCACATAAGGGCAATCTGGTTTGAAAATGAGGCTTTTCATAAATAAAAGGAATCATATCTTATTACTCTTTCTACAGCTACTGTTCCTGAAAACACCCAAAAGTCTTCTCAAATAGACAATACAAGATGTAACTAATACATGAAGTACCGTTCCCAAAATCATTAACATTCAGTGACCTTATCTCAGTAACAACCCTATTTTCACAGCCAAATTGAATCCATTCCTACCTTATTCAACAGCACCTTGTTCACAAACACCTTTGCTACAGAAGTCTTTGAAATACTGATCATTGATCTACCGTCCCTGCTTCCACTGGGAAATAATGTTACTAAACTAAATTAATCTGTAGACTGCTAGCCTGAATATTTGTCAGAAAATTAGCCTGAATTGCTGATTATTTTTTTTAATAAGAAGCATTTTTCTCCTTGCAATTTAAATACATTCTGTTAGGTCACTGACACGAAATTGAGAATCTGCCATTTCAATATGATGCTTCCTTATAAACTGCTTTTCGCTCAACACTCTTTAAGCCTTCATATGCATTCACAAATTATCCTTTTGAACACCCAGAATTATCTGCATTTATAGAGGAGAAATCCAGCTAACAAACTGCTAAGAGGTTTGCCCAGTGTGACTCAGCAAGGTGGTGAGAATTCTAGGTACCAGGCCCTGTTATTCCCATTCTCAGTCATGATCAACCGCCTCTCTCTACAGAGTTTACAGATCTTTTTTTTAATTCAGATTTACACAGAATATAATACTAAATAATACAGTATAATTGTTACACTTATTATGTCCTATATAACCATAAAACAAAGGCAAACTTGAAAAATAATAGAGGGCAGTGATATTTAATGCTGAACTCAAACAGGTTACATATGGCACACAAATCAGCTTTGGAATGCAAGATGCTTCTTTGTAAGAGATGACCCTTAACCAAGAGAATAAAGAGTTTTATCAACATTACTTTCCTCAATATCTGTCTTGATGTGCATTTCCACTGTTACAAAACTGCTGGACAACTGCAACAATTGTATTGCAGTTCAAAATAGTTTTCTTAATAATACAATCATAATTCATGATGTTTTGTGTAGCTCATATTGAGGAGTGACAAGTTTCTTTGCACAGAACATTTATTTCAGTGTTTAAATTATTCCTGTAAAATACACATTGACAAAACAATACAGAAAAGAAAAATTGAACTCTGTTCATCTATATCAGCAAAAAGGTATCAAAAAACTCATATTATTGAAGCCTTGTTGCTAATGCAGTTGTCAAAAGAACAGGTAACTTCTCCACACACATAATAAAAAGGGATTTAGCATTGTATAAAGTAGACCGTATTTACATTAATCATCAACCAACTAGAATATTGTTATTACTTTAATCTATTCATATAATCCCAGTATTTTAAGGACTATCTTTATTTATTTGCTTTCCTGCCCATTTTCTGTTGTTTCTTATCTCGTATTCAAGATAAGGTACTTTTCTAGTACATTGGGAACCTGCTCCGCTAAAGACGATTTCCAGGGCTAAATGACATCAATTTAGGTTTCTCAAAGGGAAGAAAAACAATGCTAATTTTTAAACAGATATCATTGCCAAGTAAATGTCTTGGATCAAAGAATGTAAACCACAATGAAATATGACATATGAAAAAGCTGAAGCATCTTAGTACAGTGGATCTTCTACTAATACTCAAGTTACTTTACATCTGATCTCCCTACAATCTTTAATCACAAAAATAACTAAAACCAACACTAAAGACCTTCGTTTATATGATGGAATTTTTCAGAAGCAAATAATTTTCACTATGGAATGACCTAACTAGCATTTAAAAAGAACTGTTTTGAACAGATTTAAAGGTTGTATTTCAAGACACTGAAAGAGAGAACACAAATATTCAGAAAAGGTTACTGTGCAGATGTTACCCAAAAAGTAACCACTTGCATAATTGTGATAGTTTGGGTTATTACATTATTCCAGTTCAGTCTAAAGAAGTTCAGAATAATTTGTTTAGATCCCATGGCAAAAATCACAGCACAATTCTTCATTGGCTGCTTTAGAAATTGCTGAATTATAGTTCTCTCACTCCCAGATTTCCACATTATATGCTTCAAGGCAAGAAGCTAATCTGAAAAGCTTAAATTTCTGACTGGAAATATATTTATACTACACTTAGAGAAAACAGATGTTACACTAGCTAGAATAAACTGGGTGGAGAAACTATCTTTCACACTTATTTATTCTGTATCAACATTTCCCATTTCAGTACCTCACACTGCCATCATGCAGAACTTCATCAGTTCCACTGCAAACACCAAGATGGTTCATTTGGTACCTGAACACTTCACTTACAGATTACAGAAACTCACACCAAACAAATAATAGCCATCAGTCCACAGGACAGACAGCTGTTACTTGAAAAAAAACCCCTCAACAATTACTTAGAAATGTGAGTATACTAAATAAAGGAGCTGAAAACAAAGTGGCTTAAAATTAGTAAAACAGATTTCTCAGATATCTAAGATATTGCCACCTTAGAACTTGTGCTTGCACTGTGCACAAGTTTGTCAGCTTCACAGTCAAGACTCAATGTATAACATACACATATAATAATATGGACATAATTTAGCAGAATACCCAGCAAAGGGGAGGCAGGCACAGGACAAGAGTAACAGGCAGATGTAAAATCTAGGGGAAAAAAATACATATAAATATATGCAGGTGTGTGTATACACAGAATCACAGAACAGAATCACAGAGTGCAGTAGGCTGAAGGGACCTGAGAGAGTGCTCTGGTCCCAGCCCTGGTCAGGCCAAGGCTAATGCTAGACCAAGGTGCTTGGTGTCTTGGCCACTCAAGCCCCAAATCTCCAAGGATGGAGATCCCACAACAGTTCTAAGCGCCTGTTCCAATGTTTTGACCATCATTATTGTATGTTTTCCCATGGATTTAACTGGAATTTCTCCTGCTGTAACACCTGTGTCACCTCCCATCCTTTCACTGACCATGTCTAAAGAAAAGTCTTGCACCCTATGGCCACCCATTAGGTAGCTGAGGATGGCACTTAGTTCCCCCTTAGCCTCCTCTTCTCCAAGAAAAACAAATCAGGTCTTGCAGCCTCTTCTCACACACAGTATATGCCTCAACACAAAACATTTAAATCCTGAAACCTGAAAGCATTGCAAGAGTTAGCAGAGTTAGTCAGCAGGAAATGACATGTTCTGAGCTACCTCAGAACTCAAGCTAAACTACATCCCAAGAGAACAAGAAAACTCCAGGGCATCTGCTAACTATACAATTTACTCTCATTAAAGATAAAAGAGCAAATACAATGGTCACATAACAAAACACTTGCATCACAATAACCACATAATCGAAGTGTATACCCTTCACTAATGAGCACAAAATGGAAAAAAAAAATGGCATTTTAAATATGCGAGAGAACTCATTGTGAATTCAAGGATTATTTTGAGACCTTTCAGAAGGGATGTCAGCACTTAATAGAAAACGGGATCTTGTGAAGAATTAATCAGGATACTCACATGAAGGTGATTTAGCAGTTAGATTAAAGGATGTCCTTTTATACATCACCATCCAGTACAACCTGAAATAACCTGGCAAATGAAATTTTGTACCACTTACTCTGAAGTATTAGACCATTGAGGCAAGAAGCAATAATCCTTCTTGGACTGGGAGTTTGCTAACCTTGGATTTCCACATTCAGCATCAAACAGCACATTATCAGAAATCTATCGAGAACAGCAATAAATTCAAACAAAAAGAAACAAAAACCCAACACAGGATAACAAACAGAAGCAGGTGGCACAGAACAGGAAACTGAAACCAGTTACAGAAGTTACAGCCTACAAATGTTCAAATACCATGATCAAAGACAAGAACAAATTCACCTGGCATGCAGAAGTACAAAATAAAAAGGAGAGTAGGAAGAAAAACATAATCACGCAAAAATCCAGGAGGGGAAAAAAATAATCATCCTAAGAACAAAACTGAAGTTATAAACTACTGTCCATCTGTATTACTTTTTATAATATCAGTTCCTTCCTCGACATTTTTAAACTCAAAATCTTTCTAAACCTCTATTTTAAATAAGCTGCCTACATTTACGTTTAAAAAATATTTTCCGCTGAGGGTGTGGGAAGATAACCATGAGAGCGAACACAAGAAATACTGTCCAGGACCAAAGAGTACCTTTGGTCCTTTAGTACCTTTGTTACTAAAATAGTGATTTCAATAATAACTCAAAAATGATATTATATCAGTGGCTACCATGTCCCACTCAGAGTTAAGTGCAAAGCCAGAATGCTAGTTCAGTATGCTTTGACATTGCCTGTTTTCTAGTTTGATTACTAACACAATCCATAGAATAAATAGAAAAAAATAAATAGAAATAAAAAATAAAAATAAATAGAAAAATAAAATAAATAGAAAAAAAGGAATATTCATAAGCTCTGGAAGGGGGGACAGGCCTCTTGGAGGGACTACAGGAGGGAAGTGAGGCTATGTAGGGAAAAAATCAGAGGGGTTAAGGCTGAAATAGAGATCAGATTAGCTAAGTCTGTAAAAGACAATAAAAAATCTTTTTATAAGTATATTAACAGTAAAAGGAGGACAAGGGAGACCATACAGTCCCTTTTGGACTCAGAGGAAACAGCAGTGACAGGGGATGAGGAGAAGGCTGAGGTACTTAATGCCTTCTTTGCCTCAGTCTTTAATTGTAAAGAAAGCTGTTCCCTTGGTGTAGATACCCCGGAAACAGAGGAGCAATACGAGGCTCCCATAGTGCAAGAGGAGGTGGTCAGAGCCCTGCTTGGCCAACTGGACACCCACAAGTCTGTGGGGCCAGATGGGATACATCCTAGGGTTTTGAGGGAGCTGGCGGATGTATTGGCCAAATCCCTTTCCCTCATCTTCCAGCAGTCCTGGAAGACTGGGGAGGTACCTCTGGACTGGAGGCTGCCTGATGTAGTTCCCATTTACAAGAAGGGTAGCAGGGAGGATCCGGGGAACTACAGGCCAGTCAGTCCGACCTCAGTGCCAGGGAAAGTCATGGAACAGGTGATCTTGAGTGCTATCATGAAGCACATGCAAGAGAACCGCGTGATCAGGCCTAGTCAAAATGGATTTACCAGAAGCAGGTCCTGCCAAACCAACCTGATCGCCTTCTATGACAAAGTCACTTGGCTGCTGGATGAAGGAAAGGCTGTGGATGTGGTCTTTCTGGACTTCAGTAAAGCCTTTGACACAGTTTCTCACAGCATTCTGCTACGGAAACTGTCAGCCTCTGGCCTGGACAGACGCACACTCTCCTGGGTAGAGAACTGGCTGGATGGCCGGGCCCAGAGAGTGGTGGGAAATGGTGTTAAGTCCAGCTGGAGGCCAGTGACAAGTGGTGTTCCCCAGGGCTCAGTGCTAGGTCCAGTCCTGTTCAATGTCTTCATCAATGACCTGGATGAGGGCATTGAGAGCACCCTTAGCAAGTTTGCAGATGACACAAAGCTGTGTGCAAGTGTCGATCTGCTGGAGGGTAGGAAGGCTCTGCAAAGGGACCTAAACAGGCTAGACCGCTGGGCAGTGTCCAACGGCATGAGGTTTAACACGGCCAAATGCCGGGTCCTGCACTTGGGGCACAACAACCCTATGCAGAACTACAGACTGGGAGAAGCCTGGATGGAAAACTGCCAGGAGGAGAGGGACTTGGGGGTGTTGGTCGACAGCCGACTGAACATGAGCCAGCCGTGTGCCCAGGTGGCCAAGAAGGCCAATGGCATCCTGGCTTGTATCAGAAATGGTGTGACCAGCAGATCCAGGGAGGTTATTCTCCCTCTGTACTCGGCACTGGTGAGGCCGCTCCTTGAATATTGTGTCCATTTCTGGGCCCGTCACCACAAGAAGGATGTTGAGGCTCTGGAGCAAGTCCAGAGAAGAGCGACGAGGCTGGTGAAGGGGCTGGAGAACAGACCCTATGAGGAGCGGCTGAGAGAGCTGGGGTTGTTTAGCCTGGAGAAGAGGAGGCTGAGAGGAGACCTCATTACTCTCTACAAGTACCTGAAAGGAGGTTGTAGAGAGGAGGGAGCTGGCCTCTTCTCCCAAGTGACAGGGGACAGGACGAGAGGGAATGGCCTCAAGCTCCGCCATAGATTCAGCCAGATTTAGGCTGGAGATTAGGAGGAGGTTTTTCACACAGAGGGTCATTGGGCATTGGAATAGGCTGCCCAGGGAGGTGGTTGAGTCACCTTCCCTGGAGGTGTTTAAGGCACGGGTGGATGAGGTCTTGAGGGACTTGGTTTAGTGTTAGATAGGAATGGTTGGACTAGAAGATCCGATGGGTTCCTTCCAACCTGGTTGTTCTGTGATTCTGTGAAATAAAGCAGAATAAAATGCACCAAAGTAAGAGAATAAGGGGAAACAGACAAAGCAGGGAAGAAAGTAATAAAAAAACAACACAGAAGTCAAAAGAAGCAACTAAAACAAATTAACCCCATATTATAGTACTTTAAAATACATTAGTAGGCGAATGTTTCCTTGTATCATAGTTTTTTAATGAAATTAGTAGTAGCATAGAATCAAACAAATATTATGTAATTTAATGCCATAAACTAAGTTCAGATTCTGCATTTTTAAGCAAATGACTGAGTCTGTAATGAAATTTATTCTTTCCTATTTAGTACTATATATAGCTCTAAAATTATTTCATAGGGCGCCAACACAAATCAATTTTTACATAAAACTTTCTTGGTCAAGAAAAGCAACTGTACTGGACTATACATGTCATAACAAAGTGGTCATTAGACCAGCTTTTACAAATTAACATCGAATGTTTAGAAATAAATATTTAGAAATAAATGTTTACTTTCAAAAGTAATAAAATACAAATAAAACTTTAGGGAAGGTAAAATTTAGTGAGCTTTAATATCTGCCACTCAGTTAATTGCAGTTTATTTCATGAGGTTCTCTCAGCATAAAGCTGAGAATGTCCAGTTTGAAATCCCTGAAGAAGGGCAGTTGATTTCACTATAATTTTTGTACAGTTTCCTTGGGAATACATATGATTCCTTTGCTCAGACTGAAATTTAAGATCCTGCAACACATTGTTTCTTCTTTACACAGACCAGAAATATGATAAAGAGAAGTGGGGAAAAAACCTCACAACCATGAAAAGAAAAGGAGTGAAATTAGAGCAATATCCTGCGATTGGAAACCAAACAATCCATAATAAAACAATCACCAAGTTCACAAAACAAACTATAGATGAACAGAAAGCAATGCGAGATATACACACATGCATAATTCATGGAATGGATATACTAAGAGGACCTGTAATTCCTGTTGTTAAATTATTAATGTATGACATATGATCCATGGAATCTGCTTAATTCCAAGTTAAAACACACCACTTGGTGATTAGAAAGCTCTGGATTTTTAGAAGTATCTCAGGGGTATGTGACGTCAGTTTTATTCTTCACCTCTTTTCCCATGCCAGCATCATCATTGTCAAACGCATCAAAACCAGTTACTGTAAAAACTTCGGTAAGAGTTTGTGGGCAATCGCCAACCTTGACTGTTAACAACCCCTCTAGGTTGTCAGCTTCCCTGTGCCCAGCTGGCTTGTAGGCACACGGAGAGCATTTTCCTCCATTCTTTTTCTCAACACATCCAAGCAGCATTGGCAAAATGTTGCCTTCACTACAAGTAACATGAAAGTAATTCTGCATTTTTAGGGAAGTAGGGTTCCCAATGAACTCCAACTCCATCACAAATTCAAAGAGATGCAACCTTACCTTCCATGATTTGGGTATTTAAGCATAATAATTCCTATTCTTTTTTACCCTCTTGATATTCCCCTCTCCAAGTCTATTCAATAACAACCTCGGCAGTAAATTGAAAACCTCCTGTCTAGATATACCCCAATGATCCCCTGAGTAAGCCCACAGCTTTCTCATAATCCTTAAGAGATACCAGAAAAAAATAATCCTTATAGCTGTTTCTAAAACCTTACATGTATCTATTATAATTGGAATAGAAAACATAACTATTTTCAACCTTTCTTTGTAGAAGTTTAAGCTGTTAGGCATCTGAAAGACAGAGCCGCAAAAGTATTAAATAAATACTGTACAAATGCATTATTTTCTATTTTGATAAAATCAGCAAAACTTCAACTGTGGATTTGTTGTGTTTACGCAATCCCTTTATAAACCTGCCTGCTCCTCGGTTAATTAGAGTTACATTTCAAAATCGTATTAACTTTTCATAGCTAACTCACATCCGTCCTTCAACTCCTGAGATGGCAGCTAGAAGGGGCGTTCGTTTATTTATCGATTTTCCTTGCAAGCGTCATTACTCAGTATTTCACGAAAAGAAAACATACGACACCACAAGTCTCCTCTTATCAGTCAATAAAAAAAAAAAATCACTGCTATGAAAATATTGCCTGTCTCTTTTATTAGGAAAACAATTAAATGCAGTTCCCCAGGCACAACACTTCCCAGGAGGTGTGATGCCAGCAAGAATTACATTTTACTGAGCCTTTAAGAGGGTCATTAATCGTTCAGCCACGCACCTCAGACACTTAAGTCTAACAGCAAGGAGCAGAAACACAGAGCGCTCGCTTTCTCTTTTTGTAGTGACAGAAACATAGTAAACTCTTACCAGGGCAGGAGCTAAAAGTAGCTGAAGAGAAATCTATTTAATCCCCTTTCATCTCTCTGATTTTACAGAATCCCATTAGTGTAAATATTTTCACTTTCTTGTTACGTTGAATTAGCTGAGACATTGCAATGCAAGCGCAGAACTCCGTGTTCCTACTTGACAAGGACTTCTAGGCTCACCTACGCAGCAAAGGCTTCAGCAAACACATCATCCCTCTCACCCTTTCAGCTGGAGATTTCGATGACTAAGGAACATTAAAAGAAAACTAAAAAGCAGACCAAATCGACTTCAGTTTATTTGCTTCTACAACAAATCCACTTGAAATAGCACCGATAAAGAAAAGTGGCCGATCCACAGAGCCCTCCGCAGGCTGCCCTCAGTGACAATAACCCCTCAGATGCATGTGCAGGGAAGAAACCTCTTTGTCCCTGCGCCTGCTTGGCCTCGGCTGAAGAGATGGGAGATGGAGTTCACGGGAATTTCTGACCGCGGCAACAAAAGCCTCTCACCCCTAACGCTAGAGATGAGAAAAACCGAATTACGATCTTGGCCTGACAATAACTCGGTCGGATCCTATCGTCGCTTTGAATTTCAAGTAGACCGAACAGGGCAGAGCGATCCCGCTCGCTGCCTCTCGGCTCGGAGCATCCCAAGCCCGGGAACCGGGAGCGGCCCCGGCAAACCGCTGGGGACGCGACTCAACCAGCAGCAGCGGCTCCCGGGGACCGTCCTTTCCGCCTTAGAATAAGGCAAAATTAAACGGCGGCAGGGAGAGGCCGGAGCGCCGGGATCAACCGGGAAGGCAGTCCAGGCGCGTCCTCCGTCCCCTCCGAGCGGCGACAGGGTCGGGGCCGCGGGGCGGGGGCTGCACCGGCCACAGCGGAGAGGGGAGGGGGGAAAGGAGAGGGGGGGAAAGGGGAGAGGGAGAGGGGGGGAAAGGAGAGAGGGAGGGGGGGAAAGGAGGTGGGGGGAAAGGAGAGGGGGTAAGGGGGGAAAGGAGAGGCGGGAAGGGGAAAGGGGAGAGAGGGGGAAAGGGGAAAGAAGAGAGGGGAGAGGGGAAAGAAAAGAGGAAAGAGGGGAAAGGAGAGAGGGAAGAAGGAGGGGAGGGGAAAAGGAGAGAGGGGAAAGAATTTAGATAGGAATGGTTGGACTAGAAGATCCGATGGGTCCCTTCCAACCTGGTTGTTCTGTGATTCTGTGAAAGGAGAGACGGAAGACGGAGAGAAGAGAAAGGGGGAAAGGGAGAGAGGGGAGAGGGAGGAAGGGGAAAGGGCGAGAGGGGAGAGGGGGGAAGGAGAGAGAGGAAGGGGAAAGGGAGAGAGGGGAGGGGGAAAAGAAAGAGGGGAGAAGGAGGGGAGGGGGGAAGGAGAGAGGGAAAGGAGAGACGGAAGAAGGAGAGAGGAGAAAGGGGAAAAAGGGGAGAGGGGGAAAGGAGAGAGGGGAGAGGGGGAAAGGAGAGAGGGGAGAGGAGAAAGGAGAGGGGAGAGGAGATAGGAGAGGGGAGAGGAGAAAGGAGAGGGAAGGGAAAAGGATAGAGAAGAACGGAGAGGAGAAAGGAGAGGGTAAAGGAGAGGGGAGAGGAGAGGGATTAGGTCAAGAGGGAGGACGGGAGGACGCGGTGCGGACACCCAAGGGCAGGGCGGGTTACCTGGCAGGAGGCGCCGGTGACGCCCGCGGGGCAGGCGCAGCGATAGGCGCCGCTGGGGAGCGGGTGGCAGGAGCCGCGGTTGCGGCAGGGCTGGCTCAGGCACGGGTCCCGCGCGGGCGGAGCGGCGGCGGCAGGCAGGGCAGGCAGGGCGAGCAGCAGCAGCAGCGGGAGCGGCGAGGCGGCGCGGGGCATGGCGGCACCGGCGGCCGCGACCACGGGACGGAGCCGGCGGCGGCGGCTGCTCCCCAGCCCCCGTTCCCCGGGCAACTGCGGGCGGGGACTGCGCGGGGTGGAGCCGCGGCCCCGAGCGGCCGCCAGGGGGAGCTGCACCCGCATCCCCGTCCCCACCGGTACCCGGCACCGGCACGCCTACCTCCATCCTCACCGGTACCCGCACCCCCACCCGCATCCCCGCCGGTACCCGCACCGGCACCGCCGCCAACATAGCCGTTAGTACCCCCACCCGCATCCCCCATCCCCACCAGTACCCGCACCGGCACCCCACCCGCATCCCAACTGGTACCCTCCCCTCACTGGTACCTTCACCAGTATCCCCATGAGCATCCCCTACACCTCACTAGTACCTGCACCAGTACCCCTGCCTGCATCCCCACTGGTACCAGCACCGATACCTCCACCCGTATCCCCACTGTTACCTGCACCCGCACCGGCCAGCCCACCAGAGGCCGCATCAGTACCTGCACCGGCACCTCGCTGGTACCAACACCCACACCCCCACCAGTACCCCCACTGGCACCTGCACCTCACCGGAACCCCCATGCGCAGCAGCATCCACACCCCCATTTGTACCCACACCCCAACTTGCCCCCACCTGCAGCTGCCCTGGCCCAGGATGCCCGGCAGGTTGCAGAGCAAAGCAAGCCCAGAGTGACTTGGTCCCTACAGCCAAGGTAGAGTTCATCAGCTGGGTGGGGATGGCACAAGTGAGAGCAACCCCACGGAGAAGGACTTGGGGTGCTGACACGGGAAAAGCAATGAATGTCATCGATCTGGACTTTTGTAAAGCCTTTGACAAGGTCTGCCATAGCATCCTTCTCTCTAAATTGGAGAGGGAGGGATTTGATGAGTGGACTGCTTGGTGGATAAGGATTTGGTTGGTTGGTGGCATTCAGGGAGTAGTGGTTAACAGCTCGATGTCCAGATGGAGATCCATGACAAGTGGTGTCCCTAAGGGGTCTGTACCAGTACCGGTGCTGCTTAATATTTTCATTGACGTTATAGACAGCGAGACTGAGTGCACCCTCAGCAGGTTTGCAGGTGGCACCAAGCTGGGTGGTGCAGTTGTCACACCAGAAGGACAGGATGTCATCCAGAGGGACCTGGACAAGCTGGAGAAGTGGGGCTGTGAAAACCTCATGAGGTTCAACAAGGCCAGGTGCAATGTCCTACACATGGGTTGGGACTATCTTTAGTGTCAATACAAGATGGGGGACAACATGACTTAGAGCATCCCTACAGAGAAGGACTTGAGGGTGCTGGTTGATGAGAAGCTCCACATGAGGTAGTCATGCACTTACAGCCCAGAAATCCAACTGCACCCTGGGCTGCATCAACAGTAACCTAACCAGCAGGGCAAGGGAGGGGATTTGCCCCTCTGCTCTGTTCTCATGAGACCCTACCTGGAGTACTATGTCCAGTTCTGGAACCCTCAACAAAAGAAGGATATGGAGCTTTTGGAACAGGTCCAGAGGAGGCCACGAAGATAATCAGAGGACTGGAACACCTTCCATACAAGGACAGGCTGAAAGAGTTGGGGTTGTTCAGCCTGGAGAAGAGAAGGCTCCAGGGAAACCTTAGAGAGGCCTTCCAGTACTGAGAGGGGCTGCAGGAAAGCTGGGGAGGGGCTTTTTACAAGGGCTCATAGTGAAAGGATGAGGGGGAACGGCTTTAAATTGGAAGGGATTAGACATTAGGAAGAAATTCTTAACGCTGAGGGTGAAGGACTGGCACAGGTTGCCCAGAGTAGTGGTGGCTGCTCCATCCCTGGAAGTGTTCAGGGCCAGGTTGGATGGGGCTTTGAGCAGCCTGGTCCAGTGGGAGGTGTCCCTGCATATCACAGAGGGTTGGAACTGGATGGGGTTTGGGGTCCCTTCCAACCCAAACCATTCTGTGATGGAGTGAAGGACTGAATGGGCACAGGACCAGTGCTGGGCCCTGAGCCTGTTGGATCACAGGGGAGCAGTGAACTAGCATTCCTAGTGGAATGCCAGTGCCTGCAGATGGTGCAACAGAGTGAGTGGCAGCTCCCATCAGAGCCCATAGGCAGCCGAACACCCCAAATCAGAGCACCCTGGATGGAAGATGCACTCCCATTTAACATTTCATATCTGTCACCTGCCACCAGGGAACTCCAAAGTTCTATCAAGGCTGGCGTAAAGGCAGGTGGAAAGCACAAAGACTAATCCTGTTGTTTCTCCTAGTGCAAAACAGCTGTGTGTTTCTTCAGCTGAGGTAACTTGCCATCAATTTAAAACAAGAAGTCTATTCAACTATTGCTAGATTTCTGGGGAAATTTTTTTACTATCTCTGGTTAGAACAAAGGTACCTAGTCTGTAATTAGTTAACAAATAGTAGCAAGATAATCCATGGTCTCTGACTTTCTATTCATTTGTTTCTGCGAATGCAAAGTATTTCAATCTCCGGTAACCAATGCCATCTCCCATGTCTGTGACAGGATACAGGATGAATGCTGCCAGGAATAAGCTATGCTTTTCATAAACCTTCTCACTTCAGGTACAGCTGAAACCTGTATCACAGGCAGAAATTACCAGTGATGCCAACTGAAGTGAAAAGTCATGTGGGTCTCTGGCAGCCTGAACCTGCTCCTGGGCTGCTGCACCCAGGCTGAAGGAAACTACCCCTGCTCCTTCATCATCCCAGGATCCCCGTTTCCCTCTTTGTGCCACACCAGCTCCCTCTGTCCCAGCTGCTTCCCAGCTCGGAGTGAGCCCTTTGTTCAAACCCAGCTGGTTTGGTTCCCCCAGACAACTGTGGGAGTTGATGTTTACTACAGCCTATAAGCACAGGCATCATGCAAATAAAAAACAATCTTAATTATATATTAATCAACATATATTCAAATCAAAGTGTTTCTTTATTTTAGAACGTTCTTCTCCTTGATGTTACTTTTTTCTACCAATATTTATTTGTCAGAGCCATTCACATCATGAGACAAAGAACCCCTGCCCAACTCACCAGTTCATCATCTTGTTCTCTTAACCATTATCAAATGCCTCATCTCAGTGAAATCTAGGAACTTAGAAAATGTTCTTATAATTTGAAACTGAAATACTACTTAGCGTTCTTTAAGTATGGGGGGAGTTTCCAGTTAATTTTGCAACCAGAAGAAACATTGAAACATTCCTATTATTTTTCTAAGCTTGCTTATAAGAATGTCATGGAAAGCAGTGCCAAAGGCCTCACCCATGTCAAGTTATAATAACCTTTCATTCTATTCTATTCACAAGGTCTGTTGCCTTGTTCTACAAGAAAATAATTTGATTTGACATGATCTGTTCTTGATAAGTCCTCAGAGAGTGCTACTTGTCTTCTTGTCATCTTCCAAGTGCTCAGAAACTACTTGGTTTTATATCCCAGGTTGCTGTGGCATTTGATGTTAAAGCAGCTGGGCTGTAATTCTCCCTGTGCTCTTTCTCAATAAAAATGTTTGTCCTTTTCAAATCTCCTAGGACTTTACCCTTTCACACAGGTTGTCAAAGACAGTTGTTCATAACTATTTCCATCCAGTTCTCTAAGCATCTTATAGAACAAATCATGTTCTACTCTCTCACCTGACTCATCTTTGTTTTAGTCCGAGTTCTTCTCCTAGTTGATGCTGATTGTGTTTAACCAGTTGACTGATCTTCAGAAGGAAAAAAGATGCCTGAATAGACTGGTTATATAGTGCCTCTATTTTTCTGTTGTTCTTGGTACCCCTGAAGTGTTCAGTAATTCTGGTGGTATTGCAGTTTATGTCTGAGGCTTTTTAGTAGGAAGACAACACCACAGATAAATGTTGGAAAAGATGGTTTCAAGACTGACATCTAGATCAGGTAATGAGTTCTGGTGATGCATTAGTATGGTATTTGTGGAAGAGAACTTTAAAAAATAAGCTAGTCAAGCAACACAACCACCACAACAGGATATAGCAGAGCATTCTCAGTCAGATTGTATGTTAACTACATCGCTTGAGTTTCCTTATATAACCAATGTTTACATTATATTTAACTGTGCAACAGAAACTATTACACTTACTTAATTAGGTAGTGATTTTCCAAAGTGTTGGGTCTTTTTATGCAGTTTAATGCTCCAATATGCCAAGCTTAAATAATTTTATAGTCAGATTTCCATAAACACATCACTAATCTTACTATTCAATAAGGATTTTAGCTGTCTGCCTTGTTTATACTTTCTAGAATTTGAATTGTATTATTAGTCTAATAGCTTATTAGTGGGGCTCAGATGACCTATATTACAACTTAACTATTTATTTTGATGGAGAGGTATTTATCCTCTAGTGGGCTTGAAGGAGATGTTGCAGGTTTTTTTTTTATCTATTCCGATTAAATATTAAGTGAGGAATAAAAATCTTGGATTTCTTAAGAGGAAGTTCTGTGTTTAAAGGTCTCTCATAACAACACTGATCTTTTTTCTAAATATTGATGAATCCTTTCAAACCCACTGATTAGTTACATTTTTCTTAACTAGTATAGGAGTTAATTTAGATGAAATGGTTATTCTTTTGAGCCTTTTCTGAACTATGTTCTGACTCTGATTCTTCTTTCCATTTCATGTTTTAGGTCAGGATGCAATAATTTCTTTATGATATTGGTTTGCAGAGTGCACAACTGACATTTTCTTCACCTCTTCCTTCGCTTGTGCCAGCTTTAAAGTGTGTCAGGAGTTTCACTTCCATTCTACCAAAAGGACTGGGGTTTTAGTTTAAAAAATTTCAGAAGGGCCGCACTTGTGCCACTGGAGTCAGATTTCCAAAATTGCCCATTGTGCTCTGTTACAGTCTGCAAGATAAGCTGAATTGCCTGGGCTGTACCTTCAGAGACCTGCTGGGAGATTAAAGCACAATACTAAGGCACAGATATTGCCAATAACCACTTAACTGTTTATTAGCAGAGAGGACGAAGAGGGATAAATTAAAGAAAGAGGAAGAAAGAAGAAGAAAGAGGCAGGAGCTTATGAGAATCACCACTGGAGTTCTGTAACATCCAGGTCTCATGTCCTGGGTCTGTCCCAACAGGAGGTGGTGGTGGTCTGGTCTGAACAGGGCATCCAGGCTTCTGAAGATTCAGCATGCTTTTATACCATCTCTGTTTGGGACGCTCTCCAGTCCTCTGCCAAGTCGGATGGTCTGATCTGGGCCCACCCAATCTGCTCCCCAGTTGAGTTTGGAAAGTTCAATCAGGAGCCAGCATGTGGCTACCCAGTGCAGGCCACAAGCTAAGTCCACACAGCCCCCACGATATAGTCAGAGCCTGCCCATCTACCATTTTATGCCACAAGCAAAGCAGCTCCAGTAATACAGACTTTATTACTTGTCTGTCTGCTTTGTGCCTTTGTTACAGCATTTCAGAGTCTCATCTTTTCATTGAGCACCACCGAACACTAAGTTCGAGACAAACATAAAATCCAGCAGTTACACGTTCCCAATCCCATATCCAACAGCTGCCAAAATTACAGCTAAAACCTTTCACAAATGATTGCTGCATCATTGAAACAGCGTTTAACTTTGTGTTTCATGAGGCCTTTATTCAAAATGTTTTCTACATGTATTTACCTTTCTTTTTCCAAGCACACAGTTTCTATTTCAGCCAATTCAAATGTAACTGTTTTGAATTGAACCTCGGTTTATCAAAAAACTGAAGTACATTTAAACATGTAAGCAACCCACAGGACTCAGTAAGAACACTCAACTCAAATTACACACTCATGTGTTTCACTCAGAACTTATTCTGGCTGACATCCATGGGTGTGTAAGGGCAGGTTTTGGCTACAGAAGGAGGTTAATTTAAGGCATAATAAAACATAGTTTGCTGATATATGTGAATGAGAAGGAAATATTGTTTTATTTTCATATGCACTGAAATGATTGCTTCTTTTCTTTTATCCTGACACAGCATGGCAAACATTATGTTCCCTCAAAACGTGTGTGGTTTTAACTGCTTTCCTCTCCAGCTCTTGCATTTATATTTATTTTACTGGTCTCAAGTGTATGAAGATGGCCAAAGCTTGCATGTTTTCTTTTTGTGTGCTTATTCTGATACAAGAAACTGGTGATAATCCTGCTGATTTGTTTACCACTGTGGACACTGAAAGCAGTTGTTTAATGCCTGCTGTTCAGGAACTCTGCAGTACAAATAGTGAGGCTGTGCTATAACTTGTTATCAGGAGAGAGCTGCCAGCCCAGCTACAGAAACAGTCGTTTTTGTGGGAATCAAAATCCTAGGAATCCTCAACATAAGGAGGATATGGAGCTGTTGGAACAGGTCCTGGAGAGGGCTACAATGATGATCAGAAGGCTGGAGCACCTCCCGTACAAGGACAGGCTGAGACAGTTGAGGTTGTTCAGCCTGGAGAGGAGAAAGCTCTGAGGAGACCTTACAATGACCTTCCAGTACCTGAAAGAGCTACAAGAAAGCTGAGGAGGGACTGTGTACAAAGACTAGTAGTGACAGGACGAGGAGGAATTGCTTTAAACCGGAGAGGGGCAGATTTAGACTAGACCGTAGGGAGGAAATTCCTCACTGTGAAGGTGGAGAGGTCCTAGCTGAGATTGCCCAGGGAAGTTGCAGCTGCCCCATCCCCAGAGGTTGGATGGGGCTTGGGCGTCCTGGTCCAGTGGGAGGTGTCCCTGCCCATGGCAGGAGGTTGGAACTAGATGAACTTTAAGGTCCCTTCCAACCCCAACCATTCTTTGATTCTATGAACACGTTCTAAGACAAAATCTATAGTGCAGAAGTTAAACTCAAAAGAGGGAGCATGAAACCACCAGGCTGTGAAAATCCACAATGCCAGTTTTATCAATATCAGATATACAATTCAGAAGTGGCAGTATTGCCCGTAACCTCAACTCTTTCTTTGCCTCGCAGAAACTTTTATTATCCTAGGCATTTTTTTTTCATATATATTTTTAGAACAATGGACTAAAAATATTCCATACCTCTTACACAGAACTGACGTTTCACAAACAAAATTGTCAGTTATTTAAGAATGATTTTTCTCTGAAAGTAACCAGAAATACCATCTCAATAGCTACCATGCCTTTTGTCAAAAGCTGCGTGTATCATATGAAAACAGACACTTTTGCAGGAGAAAGTGTGCTTTTTATACTATTACGCTTTTTATCACCATCCTGTGTGATGCTACAACAAGCATTACTGTCACAAAAAGAGAAATTCATCTTATGAAAAGATTGATCTAGACCCACGTTTAAGCAAATAAAACTACACTGAGTAAAACCCTTCATATTTTTATTAAGCTTTAATGAACTCCTAAGGGTCTGGTTTGCAAAGTCTCACAGAAAGAGAAACTAACACACCTGTAGCTCAGCCTGTTTAATAATTAAGAAAGGATGTATATTTTGCCATTTAGAGTCTTCTGCTCTATTCCTAAGCCACGACTTAGGCTTTCAAATAATGACCTGATGCGACTACAGTTTCAGTAAAGAAAAAAAAAATTATAAAGTATCATTTATAATGACAGTGATTTTTAGTCAAAGAAACAGAGCAAGTGTGAAGCACAGAATCTTAATGTCAGAATTATCTTAAATTTTTATCTGAGAATTTACATAGATGTTCCAGCAATTCAGATATTCCTAATATGATGGCTACGAGAGCCAGTATTTGACCATGAGAATTTGAAGGAAATACTCCATCTGAAGAAAAGCTATTTTTATATCCAGTAAGAAAATTACTTTTTGTTTCTATAAATTTAAAGGTGCATTAAAACAACAGGTGAAAGTAGCCCAGTTTTTAAGGCTTACTGTTTCTCTGTTATTCTGTCTGAGAAGTAGGAAAAAAGGTGATGCTTTTGTTTGCTTTGTGGTCACAAAAGGGCTAGCACCTGTGATTCTCAAGGTGGGAGCCAGCAGTAACAATATCCTGAATAGAGATCTGCTTTTAATGTTTTAATTATGAACAAAACTTCACAGTAAGTACAAAACTGAATTTCCTTAGCGCTTTTGTCCTTCATGCTATTATTCTTTCAAGCTTTGTTTTACAAATACGCATTTCTGTTCAAATTTTTCTACTTATTATTACTTAGCAATACCACCCTCACTAGATTTAAAATTCAGATAAATGTCACTTTTTTTTTTTTCTTATCTCTGTTCCTCTGCATGTCATTTGTAAGCAGTAGATTATGGAAACACAAAATATAGACATCCTTAATCTGTGCCTTAGTATTAGAATTATTCAGTCTTTGACTTCATCAGACAGAAAGTGGTTTAGGTCGTATCACACCTCAATCTGAACATCTTAGGGAATGACTTGAATATGTCAACCTAGCATTTGTCAGGCTGGCAGATCCTCTATAACGCACTAGCGTGTGGAATTGCTCCCTTTTTGTTTTATATATTAGTGTTTTAAGTTTCTGAAATGAGTACCAAAAATGCATAAACCTACTGGACAAAAACCATTAAATTTCTTACTTTCATCTTTATGGCTACACACCAGATATTTTGGTACCGATACAGCAGTGATGGCTATTCAACACTGTCCTATTGCCCAGAGCAGCAGTGGCTGCCTCGTCCCTGGAGGTGTTCAAGGCTAGGTTGGATGAGGCTTTGGGCAGCCTGGTCAGTTGGGAGGTGTCCCTGGCCATGGCAGGGGGTTGGAACTGAATGAGCTTTAAGATCTTCCAACACAAAAAGTTCTGTGATTCTATAAAAATAGAACAACAGCAAATAATTATTTCTTTTTTTCTTAATAACTACTTGCTTTCCTCCCCAGGCAGCTATAAAGTTCATGCTCTTACATGGTTGAATGAGTCAATAATTCAAAACAGGAAAGAAAGTATCATTCATTTATATTCCACATTTAGCTTTACCTCTCTTTCTTGTTTAAAGCGTTTGTATGTCTACTAACTATAAGGAAAGAAATTACGCTTACAGGATTCTCCAGAGCAGAGAGTCACATACCCGAGTCAGAAGCACACAGATTTTTGTTCAAGTAGTGAGAAATCTAAGTAATAAAATCTTGACATGCCATCTCAAAGATATATGTCTGGTTATCTCAACATCTAGTGCCTACACTGTGGCGTGTACTCGTGTTAGAAATTCCCTTTACTAGACAGGCAGGAGTTTTTGCAGTAGGTGTAAAGGCAGCTTTCAGGAGGGTGGCTGGTTGGTTTTACATAGGACAGTGGCAAAGTGTTGAACACTTCAAAGCAAACAGTTCCTTCCCTCAGCAGGTATCAGTTCTTCAAAAGCATTGGCGTAATTCTGAAAAGACAGAGGAACAGAGGTACTGATATTAGCAAATTTACTGAAGATTTATAAATAAACATACGTTAACTGTGAACTTTAAACCCCAGGTGCTGCTTTGATTGCACATAGAGCAACGGATAAATCTTACGGTGCTTAGTTTTTCAGTCAGATGAACCTTTTCTACTCAGTGGAATAAAAATGGCATGATACTAAATACTACTTATTACAAAACAAAACAAAAGCATGTGGCAGAAATAACCCATGTCATCCATTTGACAGCTTCAGCTGCACGCAGAGGTGTTGCAGCTTAGTCTCTCCAGCAAACAAGCCATTGTTTAGAAAAGCAGCAGTACAGCACACATCCACGCTGTCTACCACCTAGAAGCAAGTGGAAAACACCTAATCCCTGTGGCTCTGGAGGGGACAGTCATACACTGAAACAAAGCACCAAGAAATAAAAAACAAGGCACACTCTCTAGAAGAGTGCTTAGCTTGAATTTGCCAGTGAATTTCCTAAATGGCCTTTGCCAAGTAAGAAGACTACATTGCACTGAGATTAATTTTACTACAAAAACCTAGAAATACTACGTACTATAAAAATATTATAGAAAAGTGTAGAATTGCCTTTTAGAAAGGCCTTTTGCTGAAATTATGCAATAACAAAGGAAATACAGTGTAGATTACTTAACTTTTAAAACTATGCTAACACAAGTGAAGTGTAGAAGACATTATTACATAGTACTATATATTATTCTGATCTTTGCATGGATTCAGATGAGAACAGGTGCATTTTCATGTCAAAGAATCAAGCAGGTAGGCCTCCTAGAAGAAATATCAAAGATAAAGCTTTTCTTGTTAAGAGTATTTATATTGACACTTAACTAACAGGAATTCCCTAATACCACTTGGGAGCTATTTAAAAGCTACAATTATTGCTATTAAATTGATTTATTTCCCTTAGGTAACAATCAAATTAAAGTTTAATAGATTCTATACTTTTCTTTTCTCATAAACAATTAGCAAGTAAATCCCTAGCAGCTGGTATTTTTTTCTTCCTCTTCCCGGACTGGGTAGCAGTTCTGAGATGTTCCACTTGCCCCAAAGTTTTGTTTGATGCTGGACTTGGAGATATTTGGGCATTAGGGAAAGACACAACCGAAAGGACACAATGAAACAACAGAAGTGGTAAGCATAGACAGCAGTTGTCATTGATTTGGGGATAAATATTATAGCAAAGAAGCTTTTTAAAGATTAATTTTAAGGGGTCTGAACTAACCTGAGAATATATAGGTGCAAGATGAAGAACAGGAGAGGGAACTGTTTTCCTTTTTTGAGCACTGAGAGAGAAGTAGTTTATATTTAATGCGGTAGAGAAAAGGGAGCCAAGAGATTCAGATAGAGTGAAGAAATAGTTGACACAAGCAAACCAAGTGACTAGAAGTAGTCTGCATGTCTGTCCCTTGGATGGGAATAAGCGAAGGATATTTTCTTTACTGGTTAAAAAACTAAAATGTAAACAAAAATGCTAGCTCTGTCACAAAAACAATACATCTACTTAAAGATGTATGTGGATAGGAGAGGACCTGTTAACCAGAAGGCATCACCGCACCCAGACCCAGTACAGATGCAGCAATCTGGCTTTGAGGCCAGACTGACAGGGAGGATGAGGGTATTTAAAGAAGAAAGTAGACGAAAGTAAAGCTTTTGAAAGAATTATTAACAGCTTTATTTTGGACTTAAGAATATTAAACAGCTGGACTGCAGGGTTGTTACATCAAGACTGCACTTTGGTCAGAAGTAGTCTGCTTGAGCACAGAATAAAAGCTTTCAATAACTAGTCTGAAGGTAGCAGCTGAATGTGTTTGAGTGCAAGATTACTGAAAAATAAGCTATGAAAGCAGAAAAACAGGAAACTAAATTGCCATTTCAAACTCCACATATAGGACAGGAGAAGAACTTTTTCTTTTCTTTTGCATTTTACATTCCTAGTTCTACCTGATCTTTCAATTTTTAGACAGTATTCAGGGTGTTATTTTTGGCTAATTCCTGTGAGAACTGTACTTTCTAGAAAATCCCTCAGGTGGTATCATGGCTGGTGAAGGGGCTGGAGAACAGGCCCTATGAGGAATGGCTGAGAGAGCTGGGGGGGTTTAGCCTGGAGGAGGCTGAGAGGAGACCTCATTGCTCTCTACAGCTACCTGAAAGGAGGTTGTAGAGTGGAGGGAGCTGGGCTCTTCTCCCAAGTGACAGAGGAAAGGACAAGAGGGAAGAGCCTCAAGCTCCGCCAGGGGAGATTTAGGCTGGACATCAGGAGGAAGTTTTTTCACGGAAAGGGTCATTGGGCATTGGAACAGGTTGCCCAGGGAGGTGCTGATTCACCTTCCCTGGAGGTGTTTAAGGCACGGGTAGACAAGATCCTGAGGAAAATGGCTTAGGAATGGTTGGACTCAATGATCCGGTGGGTCTCTTCCAACCTGGTGATTCTATGGCATCTCTCTCTAATTGCTATAAAATCATGTTAACTACTTATTCTGGAAGAACTTGGAGATGACCAGGTACCTGCTGGAACAGATGTAAACTGAGAGAACACAGGTAAATGCCACTCTGTTAAGAGCAGAAATAAGATGCTAGGAAAATTGATGAAAGTTCAAATACTTCTTAGAAAAGCAGAAGTAATTCAGGCCTGTAATTTTCAGTCAGCTGAAGCAAAGCCCTCTGAAGTGGAGATTGCTCATAGTCTGCAGCTACAAAGACCTTTGTCACTTCCATTCATTTTATTGGAAAATTTAGGAAAAAACCTTGTCTTTCTGCATATAAATTTCTTCTATTGTACTTATTTAAATTGATAGGAGTGATGTAGCACAGAACAGTGCAAAACTATTAAAGATGCACATCAACTTTTTTTGATTCTCAGTCACTAGTAAATGCCTAGATGCAGATTTGATTTTAAATTCTAAGGACAGCTAAGTTTAGAATTGTGACATATTTCAGTAAAACAAATACATTTATCCAGTTGGTTCCTGAAAAACCCCAGGGAGCCTACATAATCGCTCTTCTGGGGATACGAAGCCAAGGGGAATAATCCCTTCCCTCAATCTCCCAGCTGTGCTCCCATTATTGCAGTGTGGGATGCTGCTGCCCTGCTTTGCTGCTAGGACACACTGCTGACCTGTGTTTAGCCTTCCTCAGCAGAGCTGCTCACCAGCAGGTTTCCTCCCTTTGCCTCTAAATTTTTGCTCTAGCAGATGCTGGTACCAGTGGTCATAAATTGGAAGTTACAAGCCTTAGAACTCAGGGGGACTAAAAGCGGGATAATTGGCAGCATTCAAGGCCAGGCTGGATGGGGCTTTGAGTAAACTGACCTAACAGAAGATGTCCCTGCCCATGGCAGGGGACTGGAACTGAATGATCTTTGAGATCCCTTCTGAACCAAACCATTCTATAATTCAGCTGCTCGATAATTATTAAGTGATTTTACCCCAATTTTTTAATAAGATCTATACTTTTAGCGTGCCAGAACGAGACTCACTCCTTCACATACCAATGAAATAAAGCTGTGAGAAACCTTTCTAAATTATTAATAAACCCAAATACTTCCAGTAAATTAAGCACGCCAAGCCACCAGGTAAGACACAAAAAATCAATACTGCCCATTTTTTTTGAGCAGCAGAGCAGAGAGCAGGGTCATGTGAAACACTGGCTTCAGGAGAAAAATCATTAGGCAGGAAATTTTCATTGATTAGCCAACGTTTTGGCAGTTCTGTTACACAAAAGTAACCTGTGAAAAAAGGCTGGAAGAGGAGGCTGGGAAGGCTCCTGAACCTCTCAGTTTAGCTAACTATTTCTAGGTCATTTCTTGCATGACCCTGCCTGAAAGAAGTCCTAAGAAGAATAAAACTGCACTCACACCAGGCCAAAATTAACCTGGAATCCCTTGGACAGCAGCTAAAGGAAGAGTAAAGCCTCATGTGGTATTTGCCCTAAATGTTCTCTTTCCCATCATTTGACATTCAGAGGCTTCCTAAACCACACAAAACTTCACTAAATTGTTTTCACTCTTACATGTTTCAGTAACTTGCTACAAAGCATTGGCTTCTCATCACCAAAGATCTATAAAAGTTATCCTGATTTGTATCAGAAAGTACTAGACTAAATACTCTCAATGTCTACCCTCATCCACCAGAAACAGCCACAAGAAGCAAGGGGAACCAAAGAACAGGAGAACTGGCAAAGCAATGAAATACCAGTCCATCATATCTAGCTTCCAATTTAAATCCTACAAAAAGTATTGTTGAACAGCCACTTACCTCAAGTTCTGCTAATAACATATAGCTTTCCACATTAAAAAATCCCCCATTTTCCCTTTCCAAAGGATCCCAGCATCCGTGGCAGTTAAAAGCAGGAAGCAGGCAGGAGTGCTCTGCAGGCAGCTCATGAAGTCTCAATCTTTTCTTTCAGCCTTCCTCTCAGGTGGCGATTTAGGAAATAGCTGTCAAGATGGGATTCCCAAAAATGCTGCAGTTATCTCCATCACATGAACCTGCTTTAGCTTCTAGTATATATAAAGTTATTATATCTAAACTTACCTTTGCAACAGGAAACCTCCTCCCCTCCATACCCCTCTTCCTTTTCTCAGACAGGAGGGCAGAGTGGCTGCCATCTCAACATTCTCCCCCCTCAGGCTTATCTGCCTCTGCCCTTAGTGTCTTACTAACAGGCACAGTCTAATATTAAAGGAAGGGGAGCGTGGGGTGGAAACAAGACAAGAAAATCCAATCAACGCTACGCTTGTTGCTTTACTGAAACATTCTGCTTGCAAATTGGACAGTATCCTCCTTGACTACAGAAAGTTGTCACAGAAGTTAGGACTCTGCCCCCACCTCATTTGGGGTGAGGAGTGTGCACTTTCTTCTCCGATCACTCGTTTCAGGGCTTTGTTTTTATTCTTTTCCTCTTTGAACCACATTTGTAGGAGTTGCTGCCAAACTATATCTGGTTACATCAGGAAATAATAATCATTGAAAATTATTTGCTTTATCTTCACCCTCTCCCCTCTGCTTGGTTCTAGTTTATGGCTGAAGACTTCGCCAATCCCCAGGCGCAGACAGCAAAGAGACCCAGTCCCTGTTGCTGCCCCACTCCTAAGCAGCTTGGTGTCAGATCAATACACACACATTTCAGTGCCAGGGGACAAGGACTTCGCATCCTTCTAAATCCACATCCTACCCTAGTCCAGTGACACACTTATTCCTTGAGCCATTCACTGTTAGCCAAGGGCAGTAAAGCCACGACCTTTGTTTCCCCATCTGCTGTTACAAGCTTACTTGAACATTCTGTTAGTATGTGTACAACTACAGGTTAGGATGTTGTGCTGAAGGACACTGCAATGTAGGGGCAGACGGGTATTTTCCAGCTCCTGGGACAGACAACTACTCTCAGCTAAGGAAAGCGATTAAAGACATGGTGCATGGGGAGATGGACAGCAAGCTAAGAGCACACAGCCATGAAATCCCTGCAATACCACAGCTTGCGTAGACGTTTTCCAGTTCAAGCCATCAAGAGACTAGAAAAGTAAAGCAGGAGAAAGACAGGGCAAGCCCTGAAAAGGCTCTGCTACCAGCAAGACTTTATCCCCTTTCCAAACCTTTTATTCTATCAACCTCAAAGCTTTTTTTTTTTCTTTCTTTCTCCATTTTGCCAAGAGCTTTAGCTACAGGAAAGGATTTTGCTTGGAAGAGACACATCCACATTAAAGACAAAGCATTATCCTGAAGTCAGGTAGACTTTAGTCCCCTCTGCACAGGTATAGGCTTCTCAGGCGATGAGAACTAGTGGGACAGGGCCTAGAAACTCAAAAGATGACAAACCAACCTCCAGCAGAAAAGAGGGCATAAGTGATGCAGGCACTTGGCATTTCAACAGGTCCTGACCTCAGGCACCTACTTTCTCAGCAGAGGAGAGATCAGTAAGGGGGGAAAAAAAAAGACAAAAACAAACATAAGGTTGAGAGGACAGAAGGAAGAATCAAGGCAATTAAATCATGCAAGCAGTCTGCATATTAAAACTTCAACAAGTGATCAGGTTTGGATATGGGCATGGGGACTTCACACATACTTGGAATTAATTCTTGTATATCTTCCAACAGAATATGAAGAAAAGAAGCATAAATTACTAACTCACATCAGATGTGCAACTACTTTTAAGTTCCCTACACTAAAGATAACCATATAAAGCAAATATCTAACAACCAAAACCAAGCACTGTCCCTATTCAGCAGCAGCAATTGATGCTTGGATGGTACTTCTTTCCATTAATTATTTTTTGTTGCTCTTGTTAATTTAGGACATGAAACTCATCCAAAATTGTAACAGATGGCTGTTATTTTCAAAAAGCTACAGAACTTGCTATGTTTAAAAAAACTCTCTATTTTCAAAAGTAAGACTTCTTATTGTACCTTTTATTACACCTTATCAAGGTATACAAAGCAGTTCAGTACTGAAATGACTACATGTCCTTCCAAGGGCTATGTAGTGTTCAACAGGCACCCACATACACATGTGGTGGATTTTAGTGAGCTTCTTCCCTCATCCAAAGTTCCTGAAAAGGAGGAATCCCTAACACCTTGCCCCACCCCTCCACTTTAAATGTAGTTAAACATCACACCTCCATCTCTAGGAGAGAATTGCAGCCCTGCAAACTCCGACACTATCTTTACCTTTTTAAGCCAGGTTGCTCTACTAATACAGTAAAAGCTGCCCTTGGTAGGAAAAAGTAGTGTCACCCAGAAGGTTTCATTCACTTCTCAAACTACTCCATAGTCTGTGCTGAAAATAAAAGCAAGCACAAACATCACCCTGGGTGATGTTTTTTTTCCTTCCTTCTTAAACAGGCAACCAACAACTTCTTTTCCCACTGAATCAGAGCTACATTATAGCTATGTATCAAATTTGATTACTCCTCAAAATTTCAAGGTCGATGGAAGCCAGATTCTAGAGGGAGACAACATGGGTAAAAAAAATATCAATACACGTGATATTTTAATACAAAATATTAGCTTTTTCTTTTTTTTTACACAAGTCAGTTTTTTTAAAATATAGAACCTTAGAAAATGAACAAATCACTATCCACACACTATAAACACTTTAGTGCTCAGTTTGATCAAGTTATCAGAACAATTTAAAAACCAGTCCATAGTTTAAACACTGCCTTGAAGTTTTATGAAAACTATGCCGCACTGTGCGCTATTATCATTATTATATGTATAGTGTGAAGCATCTTCTTTCAGTTTTAATACAGAAGTAGAAATTGTTCAGTTATTGGGTTCTTTGTGCAAGGATTTCACGTTCTACTCATGCTCATGACAGATCTGCGTTACATTTCAGTGGCACTGGTATGAGCAACCACATGTAACTCCTCGAGTGTTCACTGGAAGAATGTCCATGACATGTACTGAAATACATATTCTGGAAGTAGAAGTTCTTCTGCTAGATAAAAGAAAACTTGTTAGTTTAGGGGGAATGCTAGCCTGATTAGCCAGAATTTAACAAATTCTAAGCACTGAATGAATTTTGATTTCTCAAAGTTGAATAAAAGTAAGCAACTATCATTTTCATAGAGATGAACTATATAGCAGGTACATCTCAGGAATATTTGTAATCACCCATTTTTTTTAACCCACAGAATGAAAAAAAATTCCCTCTATGTTGGAGGTCTTTAAAGGTCTTGTTTTAGCAGTAAATCATCCATGAGTTGCAGGCCATTAGCCAAGTAGATTTTAGGATGATTTACTTGCATTAAAATAATTTACACAATTGAACCTTATGCATACAGTACAAAACTATGAACAAAAAGGTGAAGCAAACTTTTTTATTTATATTCAGGTAAAAACATTAACCTGATGAAGTAAATTATTGCAGATTTGAGAAATCAGCACATAAAACAGCTGGACAGAGCATTGCTTACAGGTGCTTTATCTGTGTCAAAAGACAAAGGCTCAACTGTTTGTTCCAAGCTAGCACTGGGGGGAAAAGAAGAAAAAAAAAAAGAAAAAAACTACAAAAGTAACCAGGAACTTAGATCAAGAACAAGAAAACTGTTTACTGAAACAGGGAATGAAACAATTACTTCATCTTTTAAGAAAAAAAAAAGAACTTTACATCAATTGGAAATGCTCTGGCCTTACCGCAATACAAACTGGCCAGCCCAAGCTGTTGGACTTCAACTACATGAAAGAATTAATTTTTCCAAGCCTCCAGTAAGAGGCTTTTGCTGCCTGAATCACTGTGTAAACAGCTCTAGGGCATCAAATGGTAAAGGCTGTCGCCATCATATCCTACCACTACAGTAAACTATGCTATAAGAAAGGTCCTACGTAGTTACAAAGGCTGAATTATATTGACAATATATGTTTGATTTCAGTAAAATTTAAATTATCTTAATTGGAGAAAGAGGCATGGGGCAGTTAAAGGCCCACGCTGACCAAAACATAACAATTGTTCAATGTTGCACACAAAAAAGAACCAAGTGAATTGCACATCAGACAATACATGAGGATGGGTAAAATTAGAGGCAGGTGAGGGTACACAGAACTAGTCTACTAAACTAGATTCGTCAAATACATGGTGTATTTTAATTTCTGTACTTATGTACAAAAGTTGTCTTTGGAGGAAAAACTTCCGACTTAGCTAGATGGATACACACAGCCCAGTATTAAACTGCACAGCGACATTTATTGTTCCAGCCTGGAAAAACATCCCTTTTTAAATTTCACACAGCAAAGCAAGTTAAAAACTTCACTCATCAAATAAATGATAATTTAAACAAGAAATTGCTAAAGAAACCTTGTCACAACAACTTTTAGGGCCTGATCACTAAGTCCATAGGGGCCTTTAATGAATATCAACCAAGTGTCTTTGTTTATAATTTGCAAGCCGTTTTTCTACAACAAGAAGGCGTAACACGTTTCCTTGATTCAGGTGATATATTTAGAAAAGAATCACGAGTTTCTCTTTAGCTGTAACAGGCAGACATTGTATTTTTCATGGTGATCAGGAAAGATGGAATGACTGCTGCCCTTCTCTTGCAGCTATCAAAAGTTTTTCACGCATTATCTCAATAGTTGAATAGTCCGGTAATTTGAGATAGTTCACACAAGTCATTACTGATGGTAAGAAATCATCTGGATTCTCTGTAGACTCAAATGTCTTGCGAACAATTGTCAGGGGAGGATTCAAGCTTCGAAAGCCTATTAATGAGAAAAGGCATTCAGAACAGAGTTGTTTCTCTTGAAAACTCACAGTTAATTCTACAGACATCTAACAGTGACAGTAGCACACATTTGATAACCAACCTCTTCATCCACATTTTTATAAGCTTAGAATATAGCTCTCTATGGCCATGTAGCATAAAGATCAAAAATCCTGTCTGTAGACTAGTTTTCCAAGATGAATTTAAAAAAAAATAAGCAAGCTAAACACATCTACATTAATTTTGTGTTCTGCATGTGCAAAAAACCCTATTCCAAACACAGCATTTTTAGGAATTTGTTGGTTTCATACACATTTTCTAAGAACTTTAGAAAGTATCTATAACTTCGGTAGATTTTTTTTTTTCATTCCAGATAAGGTTTTTACACTCCTAACCTTTAGTCCTGTCTGTACCCCAGAAGACCTCTTATTTTTTTTAATCAGCTCTTTGCCCCAAACCCCAAAGTATGCAAGTAATGCAACAGACACATGAATTCTGCTTTCACTCACAAGGTGTACAGCTGATAATATAGTAATGCGTATTCTATAATCATCTCTAGCAAAGACAGTAGATTCTTATGTTTTCTTCACTATCTCTCATCTAAAATCTGACATTAAAAAATGGGAAATATGAAAGTTCATCACTATGGTAGTACTGTATCCTTTTTAGAAGGGATTATTGCTCCCAGGTAGCAATGCATTGAGTTTTTTTGTTGTTATAACTTAATGTTCCTCTAGCAAAGTAGTACAGTATTAAGGGGTTTCATGAATTAAACACAGAGTCAACTAAATGAAGTGGGACAGGATTATCACAAAGCTGATGAGAACTACCTGAAGTCTATCAAGCCACTTCTGAAACTGGAAGTGTCAAATGAGTTAATCTGTAAACTGTTAAGTGATTTTTTTTTTCCCCTACAGCGAGATCCGAAATACATTAATAACGCTGATGTCCTATATAGCAACATGTAATAACCAAAACCTACCTCCTACAGGCAGTCTGGGGCTGCCCGTCACAAACTGAAGAAACAGTCTTTGCTGCTCGCTATCAAAGCTGCTGAGAATTTCAAAGAGATACTTCACTGCTCGACTAAGGGGAAAAAAAGCAAGCTATTACTATTTTGTTTACAATTTAAATAATTGGATCAGATACCCATTCAGTGCAGTATGAATATATTCAAATAAACTTTGTGTAATTCCTTTAGCTTGAATAATAGTGTATCAAGAATATTTACATGCCAGCTTTCCAGTGTTGATATTTATTGAGTTTTTTAACAAGACCAACACTATATTACCTGTCATGTGTATAACCGTGATCTGGCCTGCAACATTCCATCAAAGTCTTGGCATCCCAAGTGTCTGTTTTACTGCCACACAAGAGCTGCTCCAACTGTAAAAGTAAAAATCAAGGAATGAAAAAAAAAAAAGCAATTTACAGTGAAAAACCAAAAATGCCTTAACTCACAATTTTTTTACAGAAGTTGAGGGCAATGGGAAGAACAGATGTTTACACTTGCTTTTTAGAATACTGAGCTCCTCTTTGAGTGAAAAAAAACTCATTACACAAAGATGCATCTGTCAGAGAGCATTTTTGTATTTTATTTTGCCTGTTCTTCCTAGGCACTTGGGCAGAGATGGCTGGCTACAGCCTAAACACGAGAAGCTTCTACCCACTCCTAGGATACATGAGTTGCAAAGCTCCAACCTTAATGAGCCAGAAGTTTGACACGCTCAGCTCTTAAAAGTTCCTTCCAATAGTTTAGGAATTGTTTGTAAAAAGGTTTAAGTAGCTGGATAGCCATCAGCTACAGAACATAAAGAACACACATTGCTTCCTTGACAGAATATACATCTTCTCTCTCACGCTATGCCTATGATTTCACGTTGATTAACTGCATTAGTAGATTAGCAATAGACTAGTGTCCATCTTAACACTTCCAAGCAGAACTGAGCAAACTATGCTAAACAATGACAAGACAGAAGAACAGCATCACATATGCCATAAAAGAGATACATTTGGGCAAACCACTGAAGAAAACAGAATGCTCTGCCATTTTTTACTAGTCTTAAATTTGCCACAGAAAGAAGGTGTCGGTATTCTTTGAAAGCAATACCAAAAGAGGCATGAAGAAGCGGCACTCTGATCAGTTACAGATACCTGCTTTAAGAGACTCTCACAATGTAAAGCACCAAGAACAAGAGAAACACAAAGGCTTGGCTAACACGCTGCTTCAGAGCTTGCTTAAGATATCTTCATGAAGAAGTCAAAGGTTTAAATTTATGAAGGTAAGCAAATCCTTCAATGTATGGTCTTCAAACTCCCAAAAGTAAATTAATAAAATATTCTCCTAGTCCAAACAACCATCACTGTTTCAATTCAGTCCACTTAAGAGTCTGACAACTGTACAAGGAAACCAATATGGTGGGTGGTGAGAGCCAAGACAAGACCAACTATCCTTATTCTTTACCCCTTTAGCAGAATCACATCTTACTGTCTAAATCTTCATTAGGGAAATGACAAGGAATTTTTCTTTTTAACTTAATAAAGCATCCAGGTAGCATCTATGTCTGTATCTACAGCTGTTAATTCCTAGTATTGCAAGGGCTCTAAAGTAACCATGCGAATACAGAGAGTGCATAGAGAAATGTAAGCACATGCTCAAAAAAAAGCCAGGCAGACTCAATTTTAAAGAAAATAGAGCAGTTCACAGTACAATCCAGTAAATGACCACCAAACAAATCTTTAACATAGCTTAAAGGACTCTAAGTTTTAGTGCCATGCATCAGAAATGTAGTGTAATTAAGCTGCCCCCAGCTTCAGACTGTCCCTACACACAGCTATCAGGTTATAAAAACATTAGCAAAAATATGTTTACCAACCTCCTCAGGATAGAAGTACTGAAGGTGACTGAGAGGAAAGACTGATTCAAATCCATCTCTGAATGAGTCAAACTGTCTTGCAACACCTTCATTTAGTGCCCAGAATATAACCAACTGCAGGGGAGGAAAAACAGAAGAAATTCATTTGAACAAAGGAAGCACAGAATGATCAATACTGCACAAAAGACTCCAGCCGCAGAAAAAAACTCTACAGGAGCCTAGCCATACAATCACAGCAGTTGTGGCACAGTTTGACCTTGGATTCATGGAGCTGCTCTACAGCATTCTTTCATTCCTAAACTCATCCTGCTGTATGTGTACAAGTGCAGCACTGCTGCAGTGCAAGAGACACCAAACTCATTTGGTTCTTTCATTACAGCTTTCTCGTGTGGTTCGTCATTGCAATTTAAATTTAGCAAAAGGCATCTGAGGTCCAAACATCCTCATTTTTAGAACAGCAGGCAAGTCAGGAAGAATTTAGACAACTTATTTGCCTTCATTTTTCATAAAACAAAGTTAATACACAGAATTCATAATATTTGGTTAAACTGAACCCGCTTAATAAATTATTTCAAAAGAAATGTAAACTTCTGCTAAATATTTTTACAAATCTAACCTAAATGTCTCCCTTGCACATCGAAACCCCCTGAAAACTGACATCTGAAACTGAAACCCTCAAGGTGCTATTTGCAGTATTATATTACTTCCCCCCTTGGAAACACGAGTCCTTTTACTAATATATAGTTACGAAAAGTAACTTTAGTCATATTGCTGTATTAAATAGCTTAATATTTTAAGAATACACAGGGGAGAAAAAGGAATAACTTCCCTTGATTTTACTGGGTTTTGGTTAAGAATAAAACAAGACAGTAGTCCAAGACTTTGGGGGCAGGAGGGGAGGGGACACGTTTTGGTTTGGTTTTGTATCTGCAGTCATTCCCTCCAGACTGAATTCACTCTCTTAAGTGGACAGCACAATCACTAAGGGGAAGGAAAAGGACATGACACAAACAAGGCCAACTTCCCTTTAAACCCCCTGCAGCCAGTATTTCTACATCAAATTAAGAGTTATATTGCACATGGCAGATTGCATGCCAAGTTCAGAGCCTTTTGCCAGCAAGCACTATCGATGACTGTGTACTTGGGTACTCTCTGCTCTAGCAGGAAATGAAGGCTGATTGTAAAAGGCGCCTTGTCATCACACACCTATTATAGTTTTTATGTATGTTAAATGCTGAGAAAAGCTTTAAAGACATCTAAAGATGCATCTCAATATGATTAAAAACCTCATCTATTGTGCTGGACTGCTGAAGCAAGTACCCAAATGTGTCCAGATAATTGAGAAGTTACTTATCCGAGAAAGCTCTCCGACATGAAAGCCTATTCACAGCCACTGACAAGCTTTCCCATCAGAGAGTCAGGCACTGAATTTCAGGTAAGATAAACAGCCCTGCTCCAACACATCAGGTCAGGAAGCAACAGTAGCACAGAAGGCTGTTCTGTAGCCTCCTACAACACAGAATATTCTATGGATATTCTAGCAGCAGAGTAGCTTTCTTTCAATTCTGACTGGTGTCATGGCAAACAGAAGCTGCACTGAATCCTTGTGGACTCAAAGAGCAGATCACATTGCTAGGCAAAAAAGAAACTTTTTGTCCACAAAGTTAGAACAAGTGAGTTGCCCTCTTTCTTTATGGTACAGGGCAGGGAAAAAGAGAGAGAATAAAGACTTTCAATATACTGGTAGCTGAAATAGTTCTGATAAAGGCAGCTCCTGTGGGAACCACCCTTGGGGAAAAAGGAAGGTGGAATGACATGACTGCAGGAAAGGCATGAAAAGGAACAGAAGGATATTCCAGCCTTATAAACTACCTTTAATGGCAATTCACACTCAAGATTCTAATGAAAATGACATTTTCAAGCACAGGGCAGCTGACCCACAGGGAACTGTACAGGCTAGCTGATAAATTAAATATACTGTTTCTCAATTGCAATTCATCACACTCATGATACAGAGGACACTAATTTTCTCTCTGAAATCTTTCCTATTTCCTTGACACCGAGTTTGTAATGCTAATCACTGGGGTCTAGTTTAAAGTCTCCTCTATGAGGCAGGAATATAAAAAATTAGGATGGAAAAACTGCATGGGTGTTCTTTAAAGAAAATGGTCCCAAAAGCTGCTTAGAAAGAAGCAGAGAGCAAGGCTTCTGTAGTGATGTGCTTTTCCTTCACAGTGCCAGAGGCCTACAATACAGCAACTACAGGATATCCGAGACATCTGCGAGTCTTTCTCAACATAACAGATACCTGATAGGTGTTACCTAGAAGAAAAACAAACAACTGACAGCAAGCTGTATAAAAATGAGACTTGAAAGCAACCCTGCTCAGCTTTCCTCATTAAGCAGAGACTGCAAATGCTGTTTCTAACAAACTATGGCTGTTGGCACAGCACATCTGTAAGTCTGAACATATTTATATCCAAACAAGTTTAATTTTTTAAATGGTTCTTGACTAGCAGAATTCGTTTTCAAACAAAGATGCGAGGACTGGATATGTGCACGACAGCCTGAATGTGGAAGACCAACAGCAACTGCTCAGTAGTCAGTTGTAAGCATTACAGAATAAGTCTGCAGAGTTCAGTTGCTACCTAGTAGCTCATATGCCCAAATGAATCTTTCCTACCAAAACAGACATGTTTCTTATCAGTTTTTGAAAATCGTAATGGTACTCAGAGTGGACCTGGTAGACCAGCCTAGTCAGAAAATTCATTATTTAGGAATAGAAATAATGGCTTTTTCATGATGCAATTAATCATTATTACCCTCCATGCCACCCATGACTTCACCTGGTAATGTTGTATTCTTTGGGACTCCGCTCATCTCTTACTGAGGCTGTATTTAACCTATTCCCTTTAATACTTTCATATATAAAAACATTCCTACCTTTGTTCAGCAGTATCACTCTTGTTCTTCTAGATCTTATGTCCTTTCTGACATACAAATAAATCATTATGCAGGTGTACTGTCATGTTACCATAGCACTGGTTTGTTACCTGTTTCTTACCTATTTTTACATGGTTTGGGGTTTTTGGTATGGTTTCTGTGGTTTTTGTTGTTGTTTATTTCTTTTAAGAAACACCGCTGCTCTGATTCTGACTCACAACCGGCAAATGTTTTCCTAAGCCTGACTCCAGAAAACATCTCTACTATTACAGCAGTTCCAAGCCCATTGCAGTATGGGTAGCAGGTGTTTAATCACTGTTGGAAAGAAATCCATGATCATAACCAGATGCGGGAACTTGCTAAAAAGATTCTGAAAGTCCACAGCTCAAATTGCTCTAATTACTACAGCATTTGTTATCCAAAAAGACATACCTCTGACAACTTCATTCTGTATAAACCAGACTTTCCTGTACTAGAAAATTTTCCAGTCGCGTGTGTTGACCAGAATTCAACAGGATTTTTTGTAGTAATAAACTAATGCAAAAGTAATCAGCAGGAAAATTATTGCTGTGCCCAGTTCATGAACTGAATCTGACTGCTTGGGAGTAAGGTGAGGAAACATTAAGAAGTTGTTAGTTCCAGCTTTGCTTTTACGTACTCTGAGATACTCCTCTAAATTGTGGATGGTGACTGGTGTATCCTTTCCCCCTTTTTTCAGTTCTATGTTAGGAAAACCTGGAAGCGTGAAGTCCAGCCCTAGATCTTCCACTGAGCAGCCATTCATCGTCAGGGCTTCCAATGCATACTGCAGGCTTTCTTTGGTCTAAAATATTGGAAGTGAAAGTCAGTGAGAACAATTCATTCACATGAACTAGTCCAAAATTTATTATTCCTAAAGCAGTTTTAACCAAGTACATATTTCTATAAGAATATTATTATTAATGCTGTTACAGAACTCCTTGCTTTCCTTCAGTACTTTTCATACATAACAGTAAACCAAGACAAATGAAAAACTATCAATAAACTTGAAAGATGACAAAAGAACACTTTTTCTAGCAATTCTGGAATTCCTTTAACTTATTGCATGTAATTTGTTTAGAAAATACTGCTCCAAGAGAAGGATGTGTAGTATGCTAAGGCTCTTAAGGCTATGGTTTCCCTCAGCATAGTTAATGGCATTTATATTTGGCACACATATTGACAGTTTTTGGACTCCACCCACTAGTTTCAGGTTTTCCAAATTCTTGTTGGGAAATTAAATGCAGTGATCAAGGAGAGAGAGTGAAACAGTAAGGACGATTGAAACAAAGGCCCATAAGGTTGCAATAACTTCTCTGGTAACAAAGCAGATGCATCAGAGTATAAATTAGGTTATTGCCCCCTACTGTATATTAACAGCAGATGCAAGAAAATGCATGTATGCCGAAGACCTTTATCTCTACTCTGCGACAGCAAGTGGTACTATTCTCAGCTTGGAGTGGATAACCTTGAAAAATTAAGGCTCTTCCAGACATATAAAAGAACTTGTATGCTCATATACGAAGCCAGTTTATAGCAGCTATACATACAGCTCTTCAGTGGGGGAGGAAAAAATACAAAAGGCACTTTTGAGAAAATCTGAAGGTTTCACTAAAACAACTTATAAAAAAGCCAAGCCTTTTGAATGTCCAAAAAGCAAGGATTGACTTTTTCTTCCCCTCTGATATTGAATTTTGTTAGTCTCTCCTAAGGGAAGCAAAAGGAGAAGATACCTTAGGCAAGCATCTGGCAGTTTTAGCCATTTCTAGCCTACATTTAACCACACAGAAGAAACCTGTAATGAATGTCTAATGTTAGGGTCTACACTACAAAAAGACCACATAATAATTATTAGCCACTGATTTAACGAAATTAAAACTACTCCTTTTATAAAGTCACTATTGCTGTTACAATCAGTATTAAGCACTACCATACACTCTCAATTACAGCTATTTCATAAAATCCAGACGTGTGTGAAGATGCAGTCTTCAATTCTTAGTGTTACTTCCCCACCTGTGTTTTGTCTTGTTCCAGTCTTTTCTTTTGTCTTACAATATCTTCAAGGTGATATATTGATTTGGCTACTACTGGATCAATACTGAACAAGTCGTGCGATGTCAAGGAAGTTTCCTGTCGTAGCATCCATTTATAAAAAGGAAGTCCAAGAGGAAGGTCCACCTGGAAATCAAAATACTGTTTGGTATTGAACTGTCTTCCAAAACTGTATCTTTTGCTACCTTCTCTCTTGACTAGATTTCAAATACTATTTATTAATTCATACTTCTGGTGCACACCAAACAACAGTCTCAGTGTGCTGACCCAAGAAATGCAGTCACGAATACAGGAGTGGCTACCTAGTGTGTATACTTTAGGGCAATCAGCAAGCAAGCAGCTGGAATAATAAGCCCAAAATGATCTTGAAAGAAGACTGGAGAGAGATTGCAACACATGGCAGGCAATAGCTCTTCCTTTTTTCGCTACTGTAAAGATCCTCAACATACAGTACCCTCCTCCTACTCAAAAGTTAGTCTCTGTATGTTTCCCTCTATCACCCCCTTCAAAATACTGGAGCTGAAAATAATTCCATGCAACTCTTAATGCCATTTTTATCCCCAACAATGCCAGAACTAGAAGACTCATTTGACGCATCACAATGATTTTCCACTTTATTCTCACCAGTCTAAAATCCATGATTGCCTTGGCCATTAGTTTTCCCAGAAAGCGGAACTTCATTTTAACTTTTGCGATGTGAGCTGGCTTGGCTGTTCTACCGAAAGGAAGTGCAAAAAGGCCTTGAAGGTTATGGATGTACTTTGTACCTTCCTGGCTTCCTGATGAAGAAAGGAAAAAAAAAGTTCAATACGTACCTCTGCTAGTTTCATTTCAGATGCAAAACCCCAAAGATAATGACACACTATCATGAAGGCATTATCTGACCACAACCTAAAGGGCTCTTTCAATCAAAGCCATTCAAGTAATTAAAGTCAACTTCTCAACAATTCAATAATACATCAATATTAAGAGTTACAGCAGTGCAACATTTACCTTTCGGATTGGCTAAAGTCACTTCTTCTCCCCTCCAAAGGCCTAAGTCTGCTCTCTGTAGTTCCTGAGATACAAGTGCATAGAACTCTAGCGTGGGGCCTAGGCCTGTGCCGACCTTCAGGGGGAGAAAGGGTGTAGGGAAAGGAGGGGGAATGAGAAAAATGAGTCCATTAGGTCAGTCTGAATATCAAAATCTTTACTTAGTCTGAAAAACATAGTGCTTTGTTGGCTAGAGTAAAGACTGCATTGCCAAAAACATCTAGATAACCAAACTACGCCAACATTTACAACATGACTGCAACAGTTTGGAAAGATGGAATATCAAAGGAAATAACAGTGGAACAAAAGTGTTAAGTACCTAAGGATATTACAGAAGAGAGGCACACAGCTGTTTGTTTAGAGTTAGAAAACTGAAGTGCTGTGCAGAGTAAGACTGATTATGAAATTTAATAGATCAGAAGGTTTCTCCTAGCAACTAAAAATGAAAACCAAGTGGATCAGGGATAATTAATAGATATAATTTTGTGGTACCAGTAATGGGAAAGATCAAGAGTCTGACCAAGTCATTCTACGAAAGTTGTAGCTTTTTTGTATTAATCTTCAGTAAAAAGGGGTTAAATTAGACTGCATTGATATTACTTACTTCATTCTCATACTGGATTTCCAACATGGCTCTTGAACTGCCTAGATCCTGCATCACAGATTCTGCCTGTTTCAACAGCTCATCTCTGTTCACAGTGCGCTACACATTAAAGAAGTTTTAAGTAGTGAAATTATGTCTGCAAGTCCCAGCTCCCAAGGTAGTTACAACAGGAAAAAAATTAATGCAAGTTTCTCCACCCCATACTAATATTCTATAATTTAACAATTTGTAAGCTTATACGGCAATAAATATTTTTTGCTCCTACCTGACAGCTGACTAGAATTAGCGTTCAATTAAAATGAAAACCCAATGCCTTACATTTGTGTCAGTATAACGGGTACTACTCATGCCAAGAATCTGGCAGTAGGATCATAACATAGTATTGTCGTGAGATGTTACATCGCTCACAGACATGTGGAGAAGAAAACACAAAATAAAGATGCCAAAATCCAGCAAGCTAAAGAATAACCTTTTATCTGCCCTTGTCAATCCTCCAGTAGGGAAATCGGGAGGTTTCAAAAAAAAACAAACACCCAACAAAAAACGCCACACAAACACAACAGCACTGGCATTCCTAGATGTTGGAAGCTCTATTCTAGTTCGACTACATTCTTGTGCCTCTTGTTTTTTTTTTTCCCCAGAGGCATTCAAGACCATATAGTAGATCTACACTGTACAGCAGATCTCAGTTTAAGATAACATCTCTCCAGACTGAAGGCATACAGTCATGACTCTCTCAGTTTAAAAGAGTCACAGCTTAGTTTTTAGTATGTCATGACAGGTGGTTTAATGCTTTACAAACAATAACAATTGGTTTGTTTATTCAGGTTAACACTTAGGTGTCTAAATCCTATTGCTCAAATGACTCTGAAATTCTATTTCAAAATAGAAGTTTACAAGCTAATATAAGGATATAACACTAATGTAACCTAAAACCTGAAGTTCATTATTGGAGTACAGCTTCAGAAATTATGTGGAGACTCCAACCCCAAAGCAGGTAGGGAGGGAGAAGACAGCATGCCATACTCTGGTCCCCTCTGCCACCCAGTGGCAGACACTGAGCATGCAACGTGCCTTCCACAATGGCCTTTAAAATGATCACAAAACCCTCCCTCCCCTTCATCGTGCATTACCAAAACCCCAAGTTTTACAAGTAAATCTTGCTCACAATTATACTCTTAAAGACAATGTAAAGATAAACAGATATAGTTTGTTCCACTTTTAAACAAAGATATACCTACTTTTTTCCTGTCCAGTCGTGGTGCCACTCTGCTATCCTGAGAATCTGATTGATTGATTTCTGGATTAGTATCCAGTAGTCTTTGCATGGCTCGATCACGATCAAAAGCAGTTACATAAAAGAGCATTTGACGGGTATCAAACGGAAAGAAAAAAGGGCTGTAAAGAGCATTGGATTAGTTAGCTGGATTCCAACTAGCACCTATGACTACAGTTTAGTTTCAACACAACAAGTGTAGTATGCCTGAAATTAGTGCTTTATTAAACACTATGGTGAAAGCAGCCTCCAAAGGAAGCCTTCCAAAACACATTTTAGTTTTAGTTACAACACTTAGGAGCAAGAGTCTAAAGAAAGAATTCAATATAAGAAGGAACCACAAAAGATGTCCAAAACCTTATAACACTCTTCCAGAAAAATAACTCTAAATACTTGACCAACTTGGATTTGCAAAGAATGAGGACTTGCCTACAGCCACACTAGCATTTTGCCTCCCACCATTTTCAAAACACTCTTTAAATAATCTGTGAGAAAATTCTGTGAGAAACCAGACAATCTTCTTGTTTTAATTTTCCAATTCTACTATTATCAAAGGCAGGTGTATGTTAAGAGCATAGGCCTCCACTGACATGTAAGTGAAAAGGCAGTTTTACAGAACAAACACTGCTACAGATGTTTGTCTAAGAACGTACATTCATATTCACTGTCTGTCAGCTAGAAACTTGGTGAAGAAACTTGAGATCTTAATTTTAAAAATGAAAAAAAAATCATTTCTCTAGAGTACCTATTTCCAGTCAATTGTAACCAACACTGCAGACTGCCCAGGGAGGTCACCTTCCCTTGAGGTGTTTAAGGGATAGGTGGACAAGGTGCTGAGGGGTATGGTTTAGTGATTGATAGGAATGGTTGGACTCGATGATCCGATGGGTCTTTTCCAGCCTGATCATTCTATGATTCTAATTAGCATGCTTGAAAAAAAAAAACAAGAATATCAGCCCATTTCTCATTCTTTCAAGTGTAGGAGTTTTACAGCTTATATTCAAGATGATACAAAGCACTTTGAATACAGCTTTATAAAAGTTCATATATTCGTAACAAATATTTCTAATACTTTATGAAGAATAATAAAAATACTTTGTACCATATTGAATATGCCCAGACACATGTAGCACTATGACAAAGATATCATTAGGTAGTTTAACAGAAACAAAAATGACCCAAATTATTAAGTATCATTACTTCAATGAGAATATTTCAGTTTGCTCAGGAATTCCTGTAAGAAGTGGTCCAGGTTACCTTCTCCCTCTATATCTGGTTTCAAGGATGCAATACAGGTAAAATCATTCATCCATGTGTCACTATATAAGTTAGCCTGACTTCTATGACTACATAGTACTCTCTGCCGGCATTTTTCAAAAGCCTTCATGTGAGGCCCTGGGCTTCATATTGCAAAAAAACCCTACAGAGTAAGTAATTCATACCATGTTTTTCCAAGTTCTGTCAGCCAGGTCGGTATGTTTCCTGTCATAATCACCAAAGGATCCTGAAGCTGCCTGTTTGCTTTTGCTGTCAGTTTGCTGTTAATAAACTCTGAGGTTGGAATTATCTCCTTGCAGATTGCATTCTGTGTTAAAAACAAACAACAGAACAACAACAATGTATTTGTAGTTAAAGAAAGGCTGTTAAGAAATGGCAAGCTTCCAATTTTTTACAGCAAAAAGAAGGTCCACTGTCACTTTGGTCATAGAGCATCTACACCATGAAAGGAAAAACAAGTTGATTTTTACTATTCTTTTTCTTTTAAGGAATAACATTCCTCTTCGAACTTAAGGAAGCAAAAGGCATGGAAACTATGTTTTAACACAATACAGGGAAAATATAATTGACTATAAGATTTCACAGCTTTTATCTTACCAGAAGTTTGAAAAATATGTAGGGTAAAACGACAGCATTTGCATTACTCTTAGTGGCGTGTGGCAGACAGGGGAAAGCAGCTGTTTTAGGACAGAGTTGCCTGCATCAAGCATGAAAGCGATTTGAAAAGTGCTCTACTTACATCATACAGGTAATACCAGTATCGACTGATTGCATGTAAAACTCTCAAAAGAAGAATAACATCTAATGAGGGATCTTCAAATGTTATGTTTTCAGGTGGAGTAGATATGAGGTAAACTTCCAGAGGATTTAATACCGAAGGGCAAACACCATCTAGCAGGCAAAAAAGATGTTATAAAAACTAATCAATTACAAGTCTTCAAGACTGAACTAAGAGTCTACATAGCATTAGTCACAGCATTCACTTAACTACAACAGTTTAGTTAGACAATTCAGTCAATAAATACATTAATATATGCTTAGTTTACTTATACTATGCTTTCTTTAGCAACACTATGGTGTCTCCAAAGACACTCTCTCCCCATTCTTTCAGAAATTTCACAAATCTAATGTATTAAGCAAGGCAACACACTCACCATGCCACAATTCATCATGCTTTTTAGAATTTCTAGGGGAGGTTTTTGTGGGAGCAGTTTGTGCTCTTCCTCTTTTACCACCAACACAGTCCTTATTACCATCTTCATCCTCTCGCACAGGTTTGTACCTGAAGAATAATTAAAAGTTAAAAATCTTTGTGAATTATTAACTTGCATGGAGACAAAAGCAGTTACAGAAGTGTTTGTTCTCCAATTAACAGAATTTAACTTGAATGTCAGTTAAAAGCACAAAGACAAGAACAATGCACTTGGGTATGACCCATCCTTTGAAACTAAGCCCTCAGACGTAAAGTATGTCATGGGGGAGAAAAAATGGAGACCCTTCAGCTACATGAACTGGAAGAAAAGCAGAAAGCATAGACAAAAAAAATAAAAATCAAGGTGGGTTTTTGTTTTGTTTTGAATAAAACTTTAAACACTACGAAGGCAGACACTGCTGAATGTTAAAGTGCATGGCACAGCCAGGTCAATACTGCTCCTTGTAGAGGTGGTCACAGGATACATAGACCTGACCAGCAATCAACTATGAAAATGAGTATGAAGATGACCATTACTGGTATACTGCAGACACATTCGCTATTGTTTGTGGTTACCTAACACTAGAAATTATTTCTGCCCATCCAGTATTTAGGATCCACTATGTCTTCTTCAGCTTTGCTTGTGAGCTACAAAATGTCAGTAGCCAACAATGAATTCTTACCAAGAATGAAGTACCTCAAGCACAGCAGGAAATTTAGAGCTTTGCAATTTGAGGGGGAAAAAACCACCCCAAGACTGCTATATTCCAGTTCTCTTTATGTATATTCATGTAGTAGACTGGAGTTGTCCTACAATTTCCCTACCCAACTTACCAAATGGTATGCGTTTTAGTCCAAATCCCAGCTCTTCCCAATGGGTTGCTTTCATCATCTGTAGACTCCCTCTCTTCCTCAGCTTGCAAACTGTACTGCCTAACTGCTTGATACACAGTCATGTTGTACGGCAGCAAGTGATCTCCAATGTAAAATTGCAATCTATGTCTCACGTTCCCTGAATTTAAGAATTGAGCAGCCTGAACAAAACAAAAAACCCACACAAGTTAAGAAACTTACTAGCTTTTCTTCTAGCCTCTCCCCACACTATTCCCCTCCCTTTCCCTCAGAACAAAATCTTACCAAAGATTCATCTATTTCTTCATCTGACCCATCATCATCACTATCCTCATCATCTTCTCTCACTCTTCCATAGCCTGAGCCAAGAGAGAAGAAAGGTATTCTGTTTTTACACGAAATGCAGCAATACTTTTGTGCTGACTTAATAAACTCCACTGTTAAAAGTGGTTCCAAAAATACATCAGTCAAAAAAGTAAGCTACAGACATGTTAGAACAAAATTTCAGTATCAACATCTGGCATCAAAAATACTGAGTTGCTGCCAATCTGACAGTCAATTAAATGATACTTCTGTGAGCATTCAGACTGAACCGTTTACAATGAGAAACAGTTTGTCCCAGAGATAGCAAGATTTACTGCAGCCTTAGTCCCCTCCTCTCTGAGCGAGATCCTAGTACCTTCTCTTCAGTATAATCCTTGGGGGTTTCCACAGACTCCACACTGACAGTAGGGACTATCCCAAGAAGCAAAGCACAGGTGACTGTATAATATACACACGCGTACATACCTCTAACTACAAGGTATCTTTCAATTGCTTGTACCAAAGCCAGAGGATCAATCTTCACAGGTCCGCCTTTCCACTGTTTCACATTAGCACAGTCTGGATGTCTTTGCAGCTGGCATTTTAACTGATGTGTATTGAAGAACTTTAAAGCTTGGGATCCTCTGTTGAGAGAAAAACTCAAAATAATTTGTGAAAAAAGTTGCTACAAAAAGAATCTAATATCCATAACTCCATTTAAAAACGCATTAAAATAGGCTTATATGTGCACTTACAAATTCACATGTTCAGAGTGTTATTTCTCAGCCTATTTCCCAAAAAACTGGCTACTAATTAAGATTCCAAATTTAATCTATCTTAAGACACAGGACAGGTCTACAGTTAAGGTATGTTGACAGCCAGCAGTTATGACTCAATTCATTATAAACCTAGAGAACTGAACCTGTCTGAATAACAAGGTTTAGCCCTACAACGCAAAGTCTGATCAGTTTAATTACTTCATTATCTGAATCTCAGCAATAAACAGATAATTTCTTTCCTGGGTTTGTTACACGAGGACATGCAAGATGCGAATTTTTAAAGCTTAAATACTTGGATTGCACTTAAAATTACATATCCACCTCCAATTTGAGTGACAGAAGTTTCAAAATGGTAAGCAAACATTTGGTTAAGTATTCAATCTTCTACTAAACACAAAATGCCAATTACGTAATTTTTTTTGTCTTCAATAGTGTCAGAAGTTTCCATTAACTGCTCAGAACTTCTAGCACTGAAATAAGTTTTAGAAATCAAAAGCATCCAACAAAACTGTTACCTGAGCATTAATCCTTACCTGCTCCCTGTTCCATTTCCACTAGGGAAGTCATGCACTTTGACAGGAAATTGTTCCATCTGACTGAGGCAATTGTTCATTTTATGGACTAACGCCAACAAAGGTGCATTTTCTAATGGCTCTAATCTTCCAAGGGGTTCTTCTCCAGGAAGCTGAAATATATTTCAGTCTTTTAGTTATGTGCTTGATTTCACCCATTTTAAACAACTTATACTAAAAGTTGTTAAAAAAAAGACGTTAAAAATCACTATTCTCACTTGAATTAGAAGCAGTATCAGGATGACCAGAGGACACAAGTTTCTGGAAGATCTATTTTAAAGAGCACATTTTTCTCTCCTGATAATATTGGAATAGCCTTAAAGATTTTAAACATTCACCAATAACCATGAGCAATAAGCTTCACTGAAGCTGTAGTTAGGTGCTTGCTCTCTTCTATTTTTTCTTCTCCTTAAAATCAGGGCAATCTGATTTCTTGCAGGATATAAGACTAAAGACAGCAAGGGGATAAATTTCTGTCTAAATCTTCCGTATCAAATTCTTAGAAGTCCAGAACAACTTCAGTTGTTCAAGACCCAGACAACTGGCCATTTTGGAATATTTTTTTCCACTGCTAACTACAGGGTATTATAAAAAGTTTATGACCCATGAAGACAGAACCACATGGAGGTTGTACTGTTATACAGCTTAGGCATAAACAAAAGATTCCTTCCATCCTCCACCTTTAAGTTAAGGTCATTCCTGAACCACTCAGATGATCAGGTAAGTACTACTTGAGATAAAAGCAACTAAGACAAAAAAATAAGCAAAAAAACTTACCGGAGAAGAAAAAAATACATGGAGAAATCTTTTCAATCTGATATCCCTGCTTACAGCATCTTTCTCACTTTTAGATGTCAAATAAAGCAGCAGTTGTTTAACAAACCCACTATGCTGGATTTCAAATGAGGAAACGTCAGACTCCGAGACAATGCTACGGATTTCTACAAGGCACTCTGTTCCACCATCCACCTAAAAAATATTAAGATTGTATTTTACTTAGCAGTTATTAGGCACTTAAAGAATATTATTTTTCTTCCTACTGTTCTAAAGACAAGAAAAAAAGGGAAAATTTTAAGTCTATAGTAACTATACATAAGGACAAATAATCTGAGGACAAGCAACTTGGATATAATACCTTCTCTTGAATAGAAAATATCTACATTTTCCCTGTTTTAAGAGAAATGTAAGGTCCTACTTTTGTTTCACACAACAAAGATGAGCTCCAAATGGGAATTTAAAGGAAAAAAACCATGTAAAACTCAAATTAGTATGTATTTTATAACATCGCTGCTGGAAAGAGGGAGAGCTTCATATTGTAATGATTGCTAGTTGAAAGCACAAAACATAACTGTTTAGCTACTTTAGAAGCTATAGCTTTAGACCATCTTTTAAGGATCCAAACAGTGTGAGAAGCAAAGTTGAAGGCCTTAAGATGCCAGCAGATCTGGCCCAATCTGTACTTTTTTTTACCCTTTCAACAATATGTACTTGCCTCTTGTCCTCCTCCCACCCTAAAGTTCTTATAAATGAAGAAAAACAGTTTTAGAAAGTCAACTCTTAATAACCACAACATTTTGGAAAAAGAAAACAAAACCAAAACCAACTTGATGCAAGTGATACATGGCCAGGAATCAAGAACACCCCTGTTAAAAGTGGTCATTTATCCTAAGTGACAGAGCTTATACATTAAACCTAAAAAAGTCCCTAGCAAACCACTGCAAGCTAAGAAACACTGTATCATCACTTAAAATAACAAACATAAAGCCATTTCTAACCTGGAGGTTGAGTTGTTCAGTTGCAGTGCAAAGTCTCTGTAATACATTTAGTGCAGGATTGCTTCCATCCATGTTTTCAGAACTAAAATAACGTTCTACAAATTTATGGGCTTGCTCCTTGATCCAGCCCTTAATTTTTTCTCTGTAGAAAAAAAATCACACCAAAAGCATTTGGCCACACTAATCATTTGCACACTCGTAATATTACAACTAAACACATCCCAAATATGTATTGTTTTCCATATGTTTAATAGTGGTCACAGCCAAAAAAACATTTCCTCTTACTCCAGTACAATAAAGGTCTAGTCTCTACAGATTACTACTTGCACCATTTTCCCCCCATTTCTCCCATTTTTTTCCAGTATGCCAATTTAAGCTGTTACAAGGTTATCTTCTCTATCTTAATTTCTTGGTTCACTTTCCAAAGTTATTTTAACAGTGGTTAAGCTGGAACTTCAACAGGTGTTTACTTAATCACCTGCTGGATCATCATAAGGAAGTAGCAGCACCCCAAAGTCATACCCTATCAGAAGTACTGATTTTGTGTGTACCTGTTATTGGAAATGGTATCCTTGGAAGCAGCCCTCGCAAGACCACTTACTCCTGCAGTTCGTGCTGGTTCAATATTATTACTGTTGGACTGCGTGCTTAATCTTCCCCATGTTTTAGGATTTAAACTTGCCAAGAAGGAAGATTTAGGAGATTGAGTAGTTGTAGGGCTTTTAGCTGAAAGCAAAAGGAAAGCAAAGATAAAAGTAAGAGAACTAACAGGTTTATTACAGCCAGTACTTTTGACAGCCTATGAGATTGCTCTTATGTTTAAAAGGAGATTGAGTATCACATTTTAAAAATTATTTACCTTGATTGTCTACTTTGTCATCATCTCTTGGAGGAGAGTATTTTGGTCTCCTTGGCCCTCGTTTTGGCAGTCTTTTTCTCTTTAGAACATCACTCAGTCGCCTGTCCAGATTTAAAAAGTCACATGTTTCCCTCCACCATATTCATACACACCCACCCACCCACTCCCCCCACCCAGTTCACAACTATTTCCTCAAGATTACAAAAAGGTTCCATCCCATAACAAGGAAGGCACAAGGGAAGAATGAGACCTAGGAGAAGACACCTTAACTCTATTTTAACTGGAAGCACATAATAATTAATCCATCCAGAAAAATCTTCTACCTACTGCCACGTTTCTATCACAAACAGCCAAATACAGCCACAAGTGCCACTGAATAGTTTCTTCAATTTTCATGAGGTTTTGGGTAACCATTTGAATATCATTTACTTGAATACACTTAAAGATAAAGAAATAAAACCACAAATCTCTACTGAACAGACATCAAAAATCACTGGGAGCGTTACCTGCTCCCAAATCGCTTTTACAACGAGTTACTGCTCCCCAAGCTCTACACTTCAAAAGTTCACATATTTTAACTCTAATTCAAGCTGAGTTTCCTTATTATGCCTATACATTAAGGGAAACATTTCATCTTCAAATTAAAGGTTAACTGTGTAACACTAAAATCATTTCTTCCTACATGAGAATTGTTTGCATTTCAACCAAATAACTTAAGGATGACTTTTTTTTGTTCTGATCTCCAGCAAAAAGGAACTATTGACCACAGCTATCATTTCTCTGAAAGAATCACTGTCCTCAAGAGTTAAGAGTACACCTGTTGCTCTAGGCACACATCAGCCTCTCCCCAAACAGCATGGATTGTTTAGGATCATTACACTGTTTGCCATCATGTCATTAGTCTTTTTCTGGGTTTTTTCATATAAAATGAATCAAAACTACCCATCAACAGCTTCAGCACAACTCCATGTTCTTTCCTTAAAGAAAAGACACAGCAAAATGCAGAAAACACTGTAGCAGGCCACATCAGTCAAGACCTCTTCAAAAACAAACAAGTATGCCACAAACAAAAACCCCACAGATCGTTCACGACAAATAATGCACTTACCCCTGTGGGCTCAGATCCAATGAATCCTCCCTGCTGTGTTGTAAGCTGGGAGAGCCCAAATCAGCAGCTGCATTACTGGCAGCAGTGGCTGTTCCAGTACCTATTGTCGTAGTGGTACCCAACGTTCCTGATCCATTAGTGCATACTTTCGGTGGGCTTGTTAGCAAAGCCTCAGACTCTGCTAGGTTTTTCACTTGGTGCATCACCCCTTTGAAAAAGAAGAAATGATGTCTGGTGGGGTGGTTTGGTTGTGGGATTTTCCAGGACAGAAGTTTGTTACTAGAAGCTCTGTTTTGACTACAGCAGCCATTAGCTCACTCTATCCATCAATACTAAGTTTTAAAAGAAGTTCAACCCTTTCTTTAAAAGTTTAACCTACACAGCTAAAGAAAAAAAAATGACAGCAGCATGAACAGTAGCTAAAGAAACCAAAAAATCCCCACTAGAATGTAACAAAGAGTTCCTGCCAAAGAGGCATCAGCTTTGTCCAGTAAGACTACTTATGTAATTGTAACAAGCTATCTTCAGCCTAAATAAAAGCTCATTAGCATCCAATGAGCCTGGCCAGACTTCTACCAGATGCAGAGAAGACAAGCTTGTCTCCTCCGAAGTCCTGGTGAGTGCCTCCCCAATCAGACAGCCACAGCTTACATGGATTTGCCTTTATTATATTCAAGAACATCAACTTTATAACTTTGGGGGCAGGGAATAAGGGTTAAAGAATGTGGATTCTCCACTTACACACGCTTCTATAATACTAAGCAAGCAGGTGAAGAGGAAAAAAGTAGTAAGATTTACCTTCTCTTCTGAAGTAAACACTAAAAATGTCAGGCAATTTTTGCATCAAAATCTCTGCCATCTGCAGGGCTCCAACAACTATCTTCAGGTCTTGACTTGACAGCATGGAGGCAATATGACTACAACAGAGTTTATAACAATTAGATTTGTCTTTTCATCTTCTGTTAATCCAACAAAACCTAATAAAATCAAGTGAGTTTATCTTGCATATATAGTACTGGACACAAAAAGCAAGCAAATTTCATCGTGCTTTAACAAAAGCTAAAAATACAAGGACAGAAAAAGTCCTCTCTCCACTTAAATCACTTCTCTCAAGTTTTTACATGTAGCGTGAAGAAAAATGGAGCTCTCCTTTAAAGGACATTGTGTTGTGGACCACTGTACTGTCACTGAAAACTTGATCAGCCTATTTGCTAATTGCGTCCTAACTTTACAGCATATCACACAGGACAGTTTTCATGAATACAACGTATTAGTTGAATACCATGCGAGTCTGTTACTGGTCACATTTTATTGCCTCCAAAGCCATCTTTGCCCGCAGAGAAAGTTTCACAAATCAAAAAACAGTAAATGGTAATATTAGACATCACCAGTACACAGAGTCATATAGATAATCCAAGTAACTAATAAGAACACCTAGACTTTGCATCTAAAGTGCAAGTAATTCCTGAAGAGTTAGCAGCCTCAGCTTTTAGAAAACAAATACATGAGAACTTAAAAATACAATTTTCCCCTAGAAAAGATAATTCAAAAGAGGTAATCACAGGTTTGAGCTATACACTCAAAATTAGCTCCATTCACAATGGTTAACAAACACACCTTGAAACAGCATGGTTTTTCAGCACATCCTTCAGAAGTTCAGCATCAGCAAAATAAATTATCCTAAGAATTGCTCTAAGGCACTTGTGTCTAACAGCAGGTCCAGCTGAAGAACTATATACTTCATAAAGAACACCAAACAGTGTTTTGATAAAAGATTTTGCCAGTTCTGGGTCCTCTTTCATTAGTTGTGCTCGAGCATCATCCTTCTTCAATTCTGAATGTCCACCTGTGAGAAACAGCAAAGAAATCACTGCACAATTTTTGCATCTCTGCTCTGATCATTGCTTTCATTTTCAAAGCTGAATTAGTTTAGCTCTTGATTTGAAAACATAACTTAGGAACCAGAAGTCAAACTGATGTCAAGAATGTAGGTACAAATCCTCTTTCAAGGAGTCAACCTTTTTTTATTCAGTTTTCTTACACATTTCTGTATGATGGTTAAGAACTCACATAGCCTTCATTAAATAAAAAAAGGTAGCGTAAGCAAAACTTTTTCAGAAAATCCCAAGCCAGAAACAACCCCCAGCTCCCACAAAATTTAATGTTTTTTATTCCCAGAAAGAGCTTATATGCTAAAAAGTATTTTTCAACAGTTTGGGAGTTGTCATAAAGCTGTCTTCATTCATGTAAATTAGAATTTTGACATTCCACAAAAGCCATAGAAAACTATGAACAAAGTCACAGGGGGCTGTTTAATCCAGCAAAAGTTTGCCACCACAAGAAAACAGGCATCCCAAGCTGTACTTACTAGTGTTTGTATTGGCTAAAGGGTTTGGTTTTCGCTGAATGGCACGTGCCGTTCCAGTATCCTCATTTATTTGCTGCATAGAGTTAAAGTCAATAGTATAGACACGCCCAAGCGTAGACAGGCTGATCTCATCCTCACCAACCTGATGAGCTGCCTAAAAGCAAGGAAAATTTGAAAGTTAAGAAACCCCTAACAAATAGGAAGCTATATGAAAGGCAATGAGAGGGACACCACAGTAGGAAAAGAAAATGACAGAAATACAGCAAGAACAGTAATTCAGTAGTTCAGCCATTACTGAATATCAAAATAGCACAGTATTACACCAGGAGGTTTGAGGAAACTCCTGTGTTGCTTACTCAGAAATAACAAGGCTGATATTTTCAAAGCCATAAAGAATGCACTGAGTTCCCAACACAGTTGCACACATATTGCAAAAACACCACCAAATACATGGAATTACTACCTCTATAATTCTACTATCAATCCTGTTATAGGGATGCCAGAGACCCCTGTCATCTCGCCACTGCCATATTGCACCATCTGTATTTTGTGCATTTCCTTTCTTCAGCATAGTATCAACAGCAAAGATCCCCTCTTTCGGCAGGCAAGGCATCAGTTCACTGTAAAGGATACGAAAACAGTATTTTACTGGAAAGATACAATAAAGTCCATCTAAGCTGAAAAGTCTTTGCCTTCATTTTAGAAAAGTTCTAGATTTCAACATACCAACCAGACCCAAAACCTAAGACTGCATAACTTACCAGATAAGAGAAGTAAGTTCATAAAGTTCTTGAGGACTTCGTGGAACAAGGTCAATTTGTTCTTGACAACCCCCATTTGAGGCTCCACAAAGGAGGAAGTGAAGCGTTTCTGCAATATCTATAAAAATTATTACTTATGAGATTGATATAGATTCCACTTTGTGTTAGACACTGCAGGAGAAACCATCACTGCCCTAAGCAAACAGTAGTCACTAAGACAAAAGTAATCTCAGAACATTGCAAGAAACGTGTTTGGTTTCAGGTTTGAGGTTTTGGGGTTGTCTGTTTTTTCTCTTAAAGGGAGGAATATCATTCGATATACACGGCACAGAATATGTGCAGTTGAAGTGACAAGTCAAAATTTACAAGATGAAAGAAGAAAACCAGTGGGAACTAAAACAACAACTTAATTTCTTTCCTCAAAAAAAGCCCTTAAATCCCTCAAATCACATGTTTCCCCTCACCTGGTAAAGACTACAACAATTATTCAACTTGTGTTGAAATGTGAGTAAGTGTGCAGCTAATGCAGACTGCAAATTAGTCGAGCACTCCAGTGATAACAGCTAGAAACAGGAAAGTTAAGCAACATCCCAGGGAAAAAAAGCTTTCAACAAAGATTAACTAAACTTTGTATCCCAGAGGAAGCACAGTAAGAGAGGAAAATAAGAACACACAATATTTGTATGATTAAGTGCACAGTCTTTCATACTGACAGCAGGTATTAACTTAAATAGGAACCCCAAAAACATGAAAGATCAAGAACTCACTTTGCTTCATAAGTTGGACTGCAAGTGTAGGACAATTGGAGCACATTAAGGAAAACATGCGCACCACCATGATGAACATTCCTGAGCTCAGGATAGGAGGCGTCACTACCAAGAGCTGCTGGATATTTGTTAACAAGTCCTTGGAAGCAACCTGCTGGAGCAAGTTCTTCAGGAGGGAACAGCAAAATTAAAAACATTAGTGTGGCTTGGAAAGACATGTCCTTTGGAGAAACTGAGGGAGGGAGAAGGACACACAAATCCACATTCAAAAAGCCACCCCCTTACCTCCTCATGCTGGAAGTTGTCCACTAGTCGTGCAAAACAGAGACAAGTGCTTTCAACAGACTTTTTGTCCTATTATAAAAAAAGTTAAATATTTGTTCCAATTAAAATATTTTTAACTTGCATTGTATTATCCTGTCATTTTGAGGCACTCCTAAAATCTCTCCAAAAAGGCCAGCTGAATCACGTTTATCAGAATATTAAAGCTCTGAATGTTTAAGTTCATTGAAAGAGTCTAAACTGACCTCCTGATATGGCATATTTCCTGTGAAACACCTCACACTTGCAACACAAATACCTTTAGAGATGAATTAATGTATGTATAATATCCTTTTTGGATCTACAAGAAGGAAACAAAAGGGAAGAGAACTACAAAGCCAAAGCATCCAGAAATATAGATAACAAGCAGGACTGAAGGCTGTTCTACAATCCACATGAAGCCCGATTTTTATACCATGCCCTGCAGCCAAGACAGTAAACCCAAAGACACCAAGATAGTAAGCATTGCTCTAAAACTAGACAGCCAAAAAAGTTCATCTGAACAAGACTTTTACTGTAAGGGTGGCTAAACACTGCAAGTGGCAACGTCTCCATCACTGGAGTTAGTTTGTGTGAACATGTTTGTTTGTCCAAACAGCTCAACATGCTCCTGGGCAATCTGCTTGAGCTGATCTGGCTTAAACACAGGGTTAGGGTTACATAACCGACGTCCTTTCTAACTTCAACTATTTTATTCAGAGCTAAGTCAAGATTTTTTTTCCCCCCAGAAAGATTCCACTTCGAAGTTTCTTGAAATCTTATTTGTATAGGCTGCAGCTGCTCGTGATAGAGCTGGAGTCAGTACTCGTCCCCAATACAACTGAGAATGATGCTTCTGTTTACAAAGCACCATCTAAGACTGATGTTTGACTTCTGTGAAGCTGTGCCAAAGATTCAAGTAGTCTCTCAGCAAGATGATGCTAACAAAATTAAGAACAGCTTCAGAATATAGAAAAACATGACCTGCAAGCTTCCACGTAGCAGCATTTGTTAGGGAATAAAATAATTTCTCTTTTTTCACCTTTTTAATGGGGATCTGACCACTGAGTACGATGTCCAAATCTCCTTTGGTGCAATAGCCAGAGTGCTCCTTCACGAGCACAGCAGCATTACAAGACAGGTAAATCTTAAAAGACCCATCACTTCAAGCTATCATGCAATAGTAGGAACCTGCTTTTTAAAAAGCTGCAAGCCCTCCCAAAGAGTCAAATAAGAAACCCCACAAAAATTCAAACTCAGAAAAACTTCAGTTTCAAGTGGTAGGGAATCTTGCAATTCACTTGTTAAAGAAAAAAAGAACAGTAATACTCCTGGATTTCCTTTTATTGATGGGTAACAAGTAAGGACGCAAACCCACCATTATCCACTCTCAAAGTTAATTGCCTTAGTAATATCATTTTACAAAACTAATAAGGGAAGTCACAAAAACCTAAAGGTCCATATTCTCATGTGCATATTGCAACCTCGTGGTATAGAAACTTCAAGGTAATTATCACACTGCCAAGGCAAATAGGACACAGTCAAGAACTAGATATCAAGTTGCTTCTGGACACTACTTTCATGTCAAAACTAAAACTTTGCATTTTAAAATAGCTTCTTACCTGATGTGTTAACCTTTGTGTAAGCAGTGGCAAAGAGTCTGCCACAAAGTGAAACTCATCAGGTGTTATACTCTGGCAGCAGTTGGCAGCAATGGCTAGGGCATTCCTCTGTGCATTTATACTGAAGAACTCCAGGTACAGCAAACAGTCTGCCAACCCACCCTGTAAAAAAGTAATCCAACATTTTTATTCTCAGTATTGCTGAAGTCACAGAAATTTGTTTTCTTGTTTCATCTTCTGTAATGATCACCAAGATGTAGAACTGGTGAAGGTAAAACTGCTTTTCTTTTTACTTACCGCCTGTAGAATGGCTTTACTATGCCTGCGTGATAACATCTCCAAGGCTGTAAGTGCCTGCTCTGCCACATCAATGCACTGAATGACTTGCAGCTACAAAAAAACAAGAAACTTTGTAGATTAATCTCTAAACCAGTCTGTAAAAATACCAGTCTTCATTGAGGCTTGGACATTCAGTCTGTACTGAGACACAAACTGATGCGGTTGCACTGGTAGCTGTCACTGAGGCAGCCAACTTAAAGCTAGATTGGCAATATAGCTACAGTAAAAGTTACCAACTTGCATCATTATACAGTATCTTTGTAGAATCAGTCAGACAAAGCTCTCAGTGAATCACATTGTACACACCCCTACTGAAAAGCACTAACAGCAAACCTCTTTTAAAAAGCTTCTCATAATCACGTATCACCTTGTAAGCCATGAAAATAAGCTATAAACTTAAGAGCATATTCTAAAGTTAAAACAAAAGAAAATCTGCTCAGATTAGTTTAACACTGTTTTTATTTCATTTTACCTTCTCTAAGAAGACTGGAATTGCATCTACCACTACAGCAGATGACCGAGGAAGTGCTTCCATCATATACGTTAAGGCTCGGCATGCATGATTCATCTGTAAATGTACAGATATTTGAGGTTAAGTTCAGATGACACATTCTTGCATTTTAAAACATGTCTCCAACATTTAACTACTTACAATGTCAAAGTTGTGCTCCATCTGCAGCAGTGTTATCTGTTTTCAAAAAAAGAAAAGTATTATTAGTAAAAACTTAATAAACACGAACATAATGGTACACAAAGCAATATCATAGCTTTTCACCCAAAACTGTGAATTTCGGTAGAAGTCTGGGAAGAGCCACTACCCACTCTCGAGCTACTAAAGTATTAAGAGGACTACCAAAAGCACCTTCAAAACAAAACAACAAGATAGAGAGATACACATACATATACACAATTAAAAACATGATATTAAAATAGAAATTAAGAATTTTTTTAAAAAGCAAGATATTGATTCAAGTATTATATTTTCCAATAGAAATACGAGATTTAATCTTTACCAAAGCTGGTACAACACTCTTGACTGGAAACCCTCCTAAAGTTTCTTCATTTCCCATGACCAACAGCTGGCACATCTCAATCACAGCCTGCAGCTGCTGACTTTCATCAGTGGCTTGGAGACCTTGTAAAAGCTGTTGGGCTTTAGAACCTAGGTATCCAGAAAAAAAATCAGGAAAGAAGATATTAGAAGAGATAAGTGTTCAAGGGAACTATTATGCTGTGCTTCTGCCAGAGTGGAAGATCAGAGATAGTTTGTTTTCCTCTGCATTTGTAGTTTCACTTCCTTTCCCTGTCATAAAAAGGAGAGGGCAGGGATAGGAAAAGGAGGCAAAAATCTCACTCTTGTCTGTCTTTCCAGTGCAGACTGTTGAGCACAGGGAGTCCACCACACTGCTTCATCACAGCCAACTTCCCAGCCTACAGCAGATGCCAGATCCCCCACCACTCCACCTCTATAAAGCAAAGGACTTTTCAACACATCCCTTGGATAACAGAGCACATGGCACCCACGAGACCTCATCCTCTTCTCTGCAGGCAGTGTAACAGCCTGCCTTTGGCTCTCTTGGGAAGCCAAACAGACTTAGGACTGGAAAGTACACATCTTATCCAGCTACATAATGCAGACACGGTGGAACAAGACTAAGAACCCAGGTTCTCACTGAAGGACTACCTGAAGGAAATCCTGTCTGATCATTAAGACACTCTTGAAACTATAAACATACTTGGAACCAACATCTAAAGACAGCTGTAAAGCTAGCTTAAGCACTTGTTTAAAGATAGCAGAATAACAAGGTAGTTGGAAAGGTCTTTGTTAAGCAGCCCATCATGCAAAAGAAAAGGATAAGGAAGGGGTGAAAAGGCAAAAACCCTCCCTTCCCCACCATGAAGGGAACATTACGATGCCCCCAAAAAAAACAAAAACAAAAAAAAACCCCAAAAGAAAATAAATACGGCTAAAGCAAATTTCTCTTCCTTACAGAAAGGCAAGCAAATTAATATTGTGGTCTAGTACTATCATGGCATACAAATCTCCAACACGTAAAATACTATATTAAACTATGAAGCTAATACAAATATTAGAATTTACTAGTGGCTGAATTCTACTAGTCTGGAAGTGGAAAGAATTAAGTCAAATTAGACAAACTTTGCTTACTAGCTCCACTTCCAATTGTCCTGTGGAAGAGCTGCGACATCCGAGGACCAAGGGGGCCAAACAGGTGAGGAGGAAGACCCCTAGCCTCTAAAAGAGCTAAAAGCAAACAGAGGATAACAGCCATTGTCAAAGCTTCTACACATTTTCAAAAGCTTAAATTCCATGATGCTACAATTTAAGACTACAATGAAGTTGATTAGATGACTGCAGCTACCTCAATTTCAAAATATGCACCAAAAATAACCTTTAGGGAACAAATAACTTATTTTTGTATGCAACAGCACGTAAAGGCCCTTTAAGAAGTCACCCACTGAGTTTCCAGAGTTATATATTCCAAAAAAGAAATGTAGTCTATTAAATTGTTTTAAGTCTAGAATAGCAGATACATGAAACTAATTCCTAATCTGAAATCAAACTACATAAAATAGGTTAAACTTATCGTCACATTTTCAGGAATTGAGTGGTGCTATGATCTGAAAAAGTGACACTGAAAAAAAGGGTTCATGGCTTTATTTCGTAATGAGAAGAAGAGGTAAGAACTCTGCTAGACACTGGGGAGGGTTGGTTTTGGTTTTGAACACTTTCCAGTAGTCTCTCTTAATCTACACTAGAGTGGGTGATTCTGATTTTCACTGTAGCAAGCATGGCTACTGCTGATGAATAAAATAATGAAAATAATGATTACCAGTAAAAAACAGTTTAGATCAATATCCCTAATGCATACCTATGCTTACTAAAGACTATAAAGCAAGTGAACTGATAGTGACACAACACTTTTCCACGTTAAACACACAGATTAATCAAAACCTGTCCTTCACAATGGAAGGGATCTCAAAACTCTTTGCAATGTAGTGGCAAAGTCATTAAAACAGTTGTAGGACATACAAACTGAGATTCTATCGGTCTGTACTCTTGGATTTTTGAGACCTGAATCCTTTAGTCAAAGCATGAAAGCAAGCATTTTTAAGAATATTTAAATTTGGTTTGGTCAAAACTTCCAGCAACATGGGTATCAATGACAAGCACAAAAAAAATGTTATCCAGAAGCAGCCAGAGTAAGAGCAGGCCTAACCTGGCCTGGCACCCAAAAACATTCTTGCAAAGGCTTATTTTCATATTCAAGCTGACACTTAATAGGACCAAGTTTTTAATTCTCTCCCCCAACTTCCTCCTGAAAAACCATTGATAGTATCGCATTATAAGTCAACTAATAAGTAAGGACACAACAGCACTCCCTCCAAACATTGCTTTCAAATTCTTGTATCTTTAGTTAACTGAAGCTTGTAACTCCATACTTCAGAACATGAGGCAGAAAAACATGCTACAGCCTTCCTGCTCCACAGAACACAAAATTTGGGTAGGTATGCCTATCTACAGGCTTCAAACAAAACAGTGAATGGTAAATTAGTAACAGTATTTATACCTTGTAGTCTTCCCATCTCAGAATCATCTGACTCACTTTCTCCGGATGTTGTCATACCTACAGCCCCAGCAACAGAACTAGAAGCTAAAGAAATAAAATGGAGATTAATCCAAGTTAAAGCGCCTTTAAAGCTACAAAAACTCACATCGACTCCACCACCAAGAAAACTGTCCACTGTGAGAAAAGTGCTCTGTTTTTAACATTGCCACCATCATAATTCCACAAAACTGTCATGATAAATTGACCAGCCCACAAGTCCCATACATCCCAAAAGCTGAAAAGCAGCAATATCGCAGTATAATGAAAAAATCCATACAGTTAGATCAGCAAATTATATTTCAGACAGATTTACCTATATTCTTAGTAAATTTATGTGTTATGCCACACTACATTTCCATTAATTTTGACTTTTTGTACTGATGTAGCCAGCTTCAATAGGATATCTGAGATCTTCTACAATCCAGTATAACAGCTTAGAAACTCCTCTGAACTCATTATTAATTAGGACCAGATGATAAAACTAAGTAATATTTAATTGCACTGTGCAAGTAAGAATATTTAACTTAGAAGTTTCTACAACATCGATTTCATTGTCATTTCAACAGGAAACTTTTATAAGTACTCATAAATCTACAAGAGCTTTGACAGGTAAATGCCTGCCTTCTGTATTCTGACCAGTGTGGGTGGCAGCACAGCAAGCACGCACCAAATAACCAAGAGATGGGATTCAAGAAAGAGATCCCTCTCTTAAAAAAACCTTCCAGAATTACTTATCAGCCCTACTAGCTTAAGTAATTTCTCCCCAGAACTTAATCCATTTAATTATTTTTAAATGCAAAGATGTTTATATCAGCAACTAGACTGAAAGTGTTTCAGTTGCCATATCTTCTTACCTGCAGCCCCTTGGGGAGTCTCATCTGTACGTGCAGCTGAAGAGTTAACTCCATCCTGGTTGTTGTCAGGATCAGCCATCTTCTCCTGTCGGCGAGCTTCAGCTGCTCCTCTTTTGCCCAGGCCAGAGCCTCGCCGACTAAAGATTAAAAAAAAAGCTTCAGACCTTATGAACTAAGACAAGAGATTTATTAATGCGAGATTACTCAAAACCACATAACATTCATACAGATCACTACCACAAAGCCACACAAACTAACAGATTTGCACAAGAATCAGTCTTCATAAAATTGTCCAACTCTTCCTTCACCCTCCTCACCCCACACCATGGTAGTGATTTATTTACACTAACACATTACAGCTAAGTCTTTCCATTATACTCTTCAAAACAATGCAATATACTAAAACAGACAAGTCAAAATGAGCAAAAGTAAAGCAACAGTTACAAGAGACACATTTAAGAAGTTCAGTGACAGGAGAACTATCTTTCAAGAGAATTCTGAACTACTACTGAAAGCACAAAGAACTCTAGTCTTCAGCTGAGTGCTTAGTGCCAAAATAAGATGGAGGGCACTCAAACTAAACCTGCTTTCTTAAACAATACTGTCATCCCCACTACATATACATCTGCCTACAGAGTACAAGGTCAAACTCAAATGCACACTTGACAACAGAAACAGACTTCAGAACCCTTTTATATGGCATGGAAGATGGAAAAGAAGTTACACTGGAGCTACCGAAAGCAGTGATGTGTAAGGAAAAAATCTTGTTTTTCTAAGCTTAGGTTCAGAATACATGCAACAACAAACAAGTTTTGTACCACAGGACGCATTTACTCTCCCCTCCCATTTAATCTAGCAGTTGTTTAAAACTATTTATTAAGGACTGAATATACTTTCTGATGCAGAAGAAAATAAGCATTTTGATATCCGTAGCATTGTTCAGACACAGCAGCAGACAAGCCAGCTTGTCTAAGGTACACTATAAAACGGACTCCTGTCTGGTGCCACGAAAGTCTTACTTTTCAAAATAGTCATCTCTTTTGTTACTCACAACACAGCAGCTTAGTGCTCTCTGTGTTCCATGTCTTTTTAAACACCACCTCCCTAAGGAATGGACTACTTAAAACTTGTATTACTGGCTTTAAGAGTTTCTTTCCCTCCACTCCCAGAGCCAAGAGACTTATTGAAGGTCTGATGCTGACAAATTCAATGTGCTTGATGCACTGGTCTACAGAGTAACTCAGCAGGCCTGAAAAGCTACAGCTACTTCTGCAATAACAAAGTAAGAGACAAACAAGACAGTTTTCACACATGCAAATGGCATTAATATCAATCCCATGGAGTAATCATGTTTCATTATCTTGTCTTACCTAGTGCTAGCACAGGAGCCCGTGGTCTTTTGCCGTGTGCTCCGCCGCAAACTGGGGAGCTCAGCAGGTGGTGATTCACTGCGCTTCTTTGTAGATTTTCTTAGACCTGCGTAACACGTAAAGAATGGTAAGTAAATCAGTTCTTAAATACACAGCAATTCTACAATGATATGTAACTTTTTATCAGAAACTACTAGGCAGAAGAATAGCTTCCACATAAGAACTACTATAAACCCACATAGGCTTTTAGTCACCTTACACTGGCATAACAACCAGTAAAAGAAAGGTTCAGATACATCTCATTATTTTGAGCCAATTAATACCAAATTCCAAGTTACTACCTGGACACCTTCTCCCAAACTATACATTGAAGAATACCTACAACAAAGAATACCCTGATGGCTTTGGAAAGGCATTCTCAAGTGTTTAACCTAGAACTACTTCCACTGTTGTCAACTGATTGACGTGATTATTAATTTGTTCTAGGTTATGAAGTCCTTATTATGATGACACATCTCACTCCAAAACCAGGTAAATCCTACAACAACCCAGTGCAATACAACAGTCTCAGATTACAAGTAAGCTTACTGTGAGGCTGAAATATCCTCTAACAGCTTAACTCTCAGCCTTCTGGTTTGGATTGAGTATTAAAAATCATTATCATGCACTGCTCTGCATTTCAGCCCCCTCCCACCTCTAGAATAAATAAACCAAAATCAGAGAGAAATTCATAGTATTTGATTTAGACATACTATTATCTGAACAAACAGTTCTTAAAAGATGAGAAAGTTAGACTGCTGCTCCCTCTTCTGGCAATAAAGCAAAAATAAAACATATTTAAACGCACAATGTGTTTGAGCACAGTAACCACCAAACTCTTGTCTTGTTCCTTAATCCCAAAACATTCTAGGAACACTGAGTTGTGGTACTCAGGGATGAAGTGATAACTGTACAGATTCTGACTGGATATTTAACAGAACACAAGAAGTGATCTGAAAAGCTGTTATTAACCTGGTTGATAGTTCAGCCTTTCAAACTTTCTACTGTATCAACTCAGGAACAGAATGCTGTGCAGTTAAGTTCCATGCAGATGAAGGTTAACCTAATAGTCATGGATTTACCACACACCTGGCTAACTTACTCAAGAATTTAGGTAATCCTACAAAAACAACAATTCTATATTGAACTCCCTATTTCACAGCCACCACTCACTGAACAGAAGCAGGCAATTTCAGTTTGTCTGTACATATAGAACAAAATGTCACTTCTTCAGATACTCAACAAAAGTGGTATTTTTAATACATATGCTTTCAACCTCAAACTTCCAGCTGAAGTCACTACAACAGAAATATCAGATGACTCCAACCCTATTTGAATCGAGTAAGACATTCCGTGGGTAGGGGGTGAATGAGTGCATTAAAGCAGAGATACAATACAAAACCCATAAGAAACTGTTGTAGCAGGATCCCCTGCCGTAACAAGTGCCTCAGAAGCACTAGAAGTGTAGAGATAAAGCAAAGCTTCCCTCAAAGCTGCTTATATTTTACAGCGGGAAATGCAGGCTTTAAGTGACACTAGGCACAGCACTATATTACCCCAGAGATAACTGTACTTACCAATCCAAGCTCACATTACATATACAGAAAAGTAGGCTACTCAGTACCTCTAAGAGTACTGTGAAATTCTAAGTGAGATGTACTTCTCCTTTACATTTAGAAGAGCAAGGTAATTGCCCTGTTACAGCAGAGTAGAAAAATACACAAGGGCATTTTATTTTTTGTAAGCACACCACTTACTACTCTCAGCCTGTGGGTACTCACTGTCAGGCAGTCAGACCTAAATGTTAAGTACCTTCACATCAGCTTAGTAACAGGCTACCAATGAGATGCCATACATCCACTGTAAGTGAAGCAAGATTGACTTGACTTGGATCAAAACAGAACTTCTGCTAAGGGAAAAGGTTTCACAAGGCAGCAGAGCTATCTTCACATCCTACTGTGGTTTCACAGTATGGTGCACCCACTCATGGACTACTGTCCCCAAAGCAATCCCAAGGTACACAATGCACACGCCTGATACACACTTACATGTTCCACTAGCATTCTGCCAGTTTGTTAAACTGAGCTTGCTTAATACAGGTCAGGTGAGCACAGACACCATGAAGCAACAGGGCAATGAAGTAGTGAAACAAGATGTCTTTTTCCATACGGGGCATGATATTACCTTAGCCATCTCTTCCAACTAAATTACCTCAATAAGAAGGTTTTAGAGAGCATGAAGAGTTACTCTGTTACTGTTTGGTAGATTAGAGGCTGAGCAACCTGAAAAAATTGAGCTCATTCTCTCCTGCTGCTCTGGAAGAACATTCTACTTACTTGTCAGATCTTTTGTACATTTCTTTTCCCTAGTCTTTACTTCTCTACCTCTAATGTATCTACCAGGGCACATGGCAGCTTCCGCCTACCTCTATTAATTTCAAAGTTTAAAAAGGAAGCAACAAAAGAATTATCAGAATTTGTTCCCTTCTGGCTGTTCAATGCCACTCTGCCCTCAAAGTTCACTGTTTAAGAAGGCTTCTTAAGTCAATCTTACCACCTGCATCTTCTGCAAATCCTTTTGAGTCTTCCCAATGCCATAAGCTCAGGACTGCTAATTTCTTCAGCACAGGACTGAGCCTTCTTGCTTTCACTCACACCATTAAGAAAATTTGATCTCCTCCTTAGCACACTGCCAGCCTGGCCCCCAAGCTGAGCTGCAGGAGGCAACCTGCCCCAAGCCTTCACAGGGCACCACCAGCATTCTGAGAGATGGGATTAGAGATGCCCTGCAACCGATGACTGAAGAAAGTGCCAGTCACGCTGCCACAGAGAGATAGCAAGGGCTTCAGGGGAATTTGACAATCGCTCACAGAAGCAATTCATTCAGCACTGTGTCTATAATATAAAGCTATCATATAAAGATCTGTTTCAAAGGGCAAGTAAAAGTTATGAACAGATACAGACTTCCCATAAATCAAAAGAAAGTTAGGTTTAAGCAGTTCACACTCAGCAACTGCAAAAACTTCAGACGTAAACTTCAGAACTAAAGCAGAGGCACAGGATTCCTCATGGCAAAAATACTGTGTATGCACTGACGTCATGCTGCTTGCATGCCACTCACATTTACGACTGATGGAAAATAGACCCAAACAGGCCAAACCTAAAACAGCACAGCCTTACAGAAATCAAACAAAAAAGTCTCACTAACATCTTCACATTTAAACATGCTTACTAGTCCACATCTCTTTTTCAAAGGCATTTTTTGTTGCATGAAAGAAGCCAGTTCTGAATGCAGATGTACTGCATTCACTTAATCCAAGTCTGAGCACATCGATGACCCAAGCCAAACATAGTTGGTCAAAGTTTCACAGTTCATAACCTGGAAAACCCTTGGTCTGCTCAGTAGAGTTTGACTTTTTCGTATTGAAAGATTAGACTTCAGATTGGCTCCTGTGTTTAACTGCTCTCCTCACACAGTAAAAAGGGTGAAAATAGCTGCGGCAGGGGAAGGCAAGACAACCTCCTGTCATTGCAGTGCTCCACTATTCCCCTTCCTCAGTACCAGCTCAGACATCCCTAGCTCTTGGCTACAGTCCCACGCAGCCCATTACCACAAATACAACAGCAAGTTTTAAGATACTTGGTTTATTTCCTCAATCCCAAGTCCACAACTCCAAGGGTCTAATGACTCACACGCAGTCAGCACAATCACCCACAACCCCAAATAAACTAAAACTCAGTGCTATCCGCAGCCTCATTTCTCCTTCACTGTTGCCAAAACCCTTCAAGTCAGGTGATAAACACCATTCATGCTCCATTTTACCATCATGTGGTTTCTCAGTGCAACCCAATAACCCCTCCAACCCCAAAAATCTTAACTATTAGTCAGGGACTTCTTGATCAGGTCCAGCTACTCTAAGTTACTCGTTCTCTCGGCACTTTCCCAGCAATCGTTGGTAGCATCTTCCTACTTAAGTGCTACAGGACATTACATAAAGGGCAGTAGAGATTTCCCTAATAATGGAGACTTAATTAGGCTTATGTTTATGTTAGAGCATCATCAGTGAGATGACCCAATTCACAATATTTTAAAAGCCCTTACAAAATACAATGCTTGAAAGGGATGGGAAAATGGTCAAATCAAGAGAGCAAAACAAGATTGCCTCCTCCCACCCATCAAGAAGTATTTAGCTACAAAAATAGAAGTGAAAAACTTTAGTCTAGCCTGTTTTCATTCTTCCAACAAATTCTACAGGTGTTAGTCACCAACATCACTGCTCAGTTACAGACTGCTGCGTAGCTAAAGACACAGAAAGTAACCTTGGTTGCATTTAACACCTATTCATTATTCAGGGATGATGGGTAAGACACCTGTAAAAAGCTTTCGCAAAGACAGCAACCACATTTCTCCTCTTCCTCTCCTCAGCACATTAAGCAAGCTTGCCTCTTCTAGTTTTTCCCTTCCAAGACCACAAATACCAACTCTTTGACTAATTCCTAAACTGCAACAACCAGTAGTGTGCTTTTCCACAGACACAACTGACCATGTTTGCCAGAAGAACCTCCCCTATCCTCCCACTTTTCTTCCTAGAACCACTCCCTCTCCACTCTTTTGCCTAAAGTTTTTGCATCTCCTTAGAGTTCTGTTTGCATGTTAGCTTTCCTTTTACCTCTCACTTTTTCTAAACCCTGTTTCAGACACCAAACATCTGTTTCCTATTATACCCCTATACAAGCCTACTGAGTTTTAGCTTTCACTTTCTACACAGCACAACTATGGCTTCTAAGGAAATGATTCCAGGCAGAGGGGTGTTAACACTCAGTGATTAAATCAGACCACTTTTTGCCTTACTGCTTTAGAAGACTTTCAGCTGTTAACATTTGTGTCAAAATCACCCACTTCTGCTCCCTCATCCCCTAAGAGTACTAGCCTGCTAGAGAACATAAGTCTAAACTTGCCCATTCTTTCTTAAAAACCTACCCAAGAGCTTCATTTTCTTAATGTTTTGACATTTTTCAGCATCTTCAAAAGTGCTTATTTTGTTAAAATATTTTAAAGCTGTCCCACTATTTCAGTTAGTGAAGCTGTACAACAGATTTTTGCTTTTTTTAAACCAGGGCTAACAATAGTTACTATTGATTCCAACGTTTCTTCCATGTGTTGTCAAAGAGCTCTACTACACTATTTGAAAGGCTGAGACTATTAGAAAATATCTTCAAATTTAACACTTCTCATCTATTCTAGGCAGATTTCTTACCGAAAGATATTCAGTATAATGACTTATTCGGAGCAATGAAATAACAACCATTGGAATAAGTTGTGCCTTAATCCACATGAAAATAGAGACATTAGACATTTCAGACTTCTTAGTAGCACCTATTGATACTTTTTCCCCTCCTCAAATTGAGATATCATCTAGAGAAAGTAACTTTAACCTCTATCAAGTCTTGAAGTCTCTCACCATGCTCTGTGCCCCTTACCAGGGACTTTCTGTATGTACAAACATATCTAAAGTAATTACTAACTTCAGGTTTTGACATATACTTGAATATCTGTTCAATTTAAGCTTACCTGTATGCAAAAGATTACTTTCTGGTCATAGAAAAGATAAAGCTAGTCAAGCTGGCTTTCTTATTAAATTCTTTGTGGAGACAGTTTAGGCTCATATTCTCAAGGCTGTTTTTCAAGCTACTCAACATCTTCCTTCCTCACATCGTTGTATCCCACCACTGTCCTTTTCACTCCCTGCTGAAGTTTAACTTGTCACATAAATCAATCTGCCCTCACCTTCTCGTTGTTCCCTTGGTGGAGGTACTTGTTGGGTAGTCCCATTCTTGCCCAATTCTTACCTACTCCCTCCTCATTCCATCCTGTGTTTTACTCTAGAATTCATCACCCAGTAAGTCTTGAATCATGGAGAAGGTAGATAAAACCTTGCTATAATAAAAGTAATTCCTCTACCCTTCCCCATTGCCATTCTTTCTCAATTAGGTTACATCATTCCAGAATCAATACTCCAGTCATGCAGGTTATCCAAAACAAGCCTGTTAGGTCAATTAAATCTATTTTGATTACACAGGAAGACATCCAGTTGCTCTTGTTTATTCCACATATTTCCTGCATTAGTATTAGCTATAGAGACACTTCAGTTGAGACAGGCTGCTTATGATTTCAGCTAGGTAAAGGAACAACAGTAAGCAAGCTCAGGAATACAACCTCTTACATCAAGTTTTAGAGAACACGTGCTGTAAGTAAATCATGGAGTACACAAAGGCAGCCTAACATGTTTCAGAAGCATTTTGTTCAAGGCAACAAAGCTCCAAGCATATTTGCACACTGGCAAGCAGGGGCTCTGCTTGCAGGCAGCCTGTATTTCTTAGTGACAACGTCCAAGAACAGTACCTACTATTCAAATGCAGCACCACAAAAGACATATTTTATAAGAACAATTTAAGAGGTGAAGTGACTAACATCCCAGGCATGAGACACACTAGGTTTAAAAGATTGCTGGCTCTTAAAGTAACAGAGGCTCTCATAGTAAAGAAAAATCAGGAAAGCGGGCTTGAAACAAGAAACCACATATGTACTTTTTTCCAGGATTGCCCAATCCTACTTTGAGACAGAAAGCTTAAGAAAACGAGGAGAAGTTCTCCCAGGAGGAATATAATCAGGATAATTTTCTAACATAGGTGATTCACCTTCCCTGGAGGTGTTTAAGGGATGGGTAGATGAAGCCCTGAGGGACATGGGTTAGTGTTTGCTAGGAATGGTTGGACTCGATGATCCGATGGGTCTCTTCCAACCTGGTTGTTCTATGATTCTATAGATGTCCCTATCAAAACCTCCTACTATTTCACTAAAATTAATTTGCAAGACAGAAGCTACTTAAGTACAGTCTGCGTTTTGTAAGCTTATGTCACTTGCTTTAGCTGTAAATAGTAAGTGTGAAAACAATACAACCATTTGTTTAGAAACTTGATTTTAAAACATACATGCTTATTCTTCTACAAAAAAACAACTTACTTGCTAGCTTAGCCTGTAGTCCCGAAGGTCCAGGTTTCGATGTCTCTGACTTGGAAGAGCCTGGTAGAGACAGTTTTGTTTTAGGGAGACTGACTTTTGGGCTGAATCTAGCAGCCCAATCAAACTTTGAAGAGCCACCTGTTTTACTCTGTTCTTTGTCCCTGCTACTCCTTCTTGGACTGGGGCTGGATGCAGAACGGGAACGTCTAGCCTTATTCTGGTCCTTTCCCTGTTTTACTCTGGCACCCTGAGGAACAGTAGAAGAAGCAGAAGCAACAGCAGAAGAGGAGGAGGATGTTGAAGCTGAAGAAGAAGAATCAGTGATGGTGCTACACCCAGCTTTGGCTGAGGTCACCGATTTTGAAGCCAGCTTGGAGAGTTTTGCTGACTTCTCTTCAGCGCCAGTTGATTCAACTGCTGAACCACTCTTTATACACGACAGAACCTCTGTCCTTTTCCTTTTCTGACTTCGGGAGCTACCAGCAGCTCCACCCTTTCTGGTGTGAGCCTTGCTTGTTGATGGCAATTGTGTAGATTTCGGCTGTTCTTGCTCTGAGTGTCTTCTTTTTGATTTAGTATGTGGCTTATTAGTTTCCAAAGGAGTTTCAGTGTGTAGAAGTGCTTTGGGTTTCTTAGCAGAGCTAGGAGAATTGGTCCTCCGGTAATCTGGACTAGCACTGCGTTTTACTCCTCGAGAATTGTCCTTCTTAGGCACCTGCCCCGTTTTTTGCTTTTCTGAAGTGTTGACTCTCTCTGGATTTTCTTCTTGTGGTACTGAAACAGCAGATGAGCTACAGCCTCTGTAGAAGCAAGCAGGGACAATGTTAGCATTGAACTCAAGCAACTTCACAGTTGCAATAGTCTTGCAAGATAAATGTCAGCAATCTCTAATAAAGGAAACCACAAGAAATACACTGAAACAAGAAAAAAAAAACCAACCACGCTTCTATAAGAACAGTCACATTGCGAATATTTGCTAACATGAAAGCTAAAATAAATTGCAAAATAAAAAACATGGCACCCTTCTTTTTCTACAGAGGAAGATACAAGGCAACTTGGATAAATTTTACTACCTGATTTTTTTTAAAGCTATGTCAAACTGATTTAAAAATTTAAAAAAAATACAAGCCATGAAGCTGAATGCTTGAGAATGAGTTCCACAAGACAGTAAGGTACATGCAGTAAGGCGTAAATAGTCAGAACCAGCCTCTAGTTCAAGAAAGGCTCTTAATGTAAGGACGGGTTCACATCTATCTTGAAATTGAGGTAATGAATCACAAAAAAAATGGCAAAATTCTCTTCTACACAATAGAAAACTGTTACAGTGTGTATGTAGCAGAAGCCTATGAAAAGCAGACAAAACAGGGCTGCAATGGTTATACTGAAGACAGGCATACTTTAGATGGCTACGTATCAATTAATACCAGACACTGCTCAGACCACCTTTCACACTCTTCCCCCAGCATGAAGCAAGAAAAGAGAAGAGACACCTGAAATTTCAGAACTAGTTACACAGAAATTGTTTTCTCCCCATTGCTGATGGGATGCTCTTAGTTGGTGAATTTGAAAAACAAAACAAACAGAATGCAAAACACAAATATATCCACCAAATACAATACCTAAATTAGTCAAAACTGATTAGTCATACGTTTTCCAAGAACTCTGTATAACAAGGTATATTAAATACAATTGTGAAGTGCAACACTGGTTAACATAGGAATATGAAGTACAATTACCTTTTAGATAAGTGTCCCTTGGACTGTTCAGAAGTAGTATTAGACTGCACTTTGGGTGTCTTTGAAATAGATTTTCTACTCTCAGGAGGGCTATGAGCCTTATGTTTTGCCTGCCCTAAATGTGACCTGTCAGCAGAAAGTCAAAACAGAAAGCTATCAGGATACCAAGATACAGATAAAAGCCCATAGGTGGAATTATTTAGTTTTTGGATCATTTACATGTATTTGTTTACAGCTTCCAACCTTACCATATCAACATTAACACAGTATTTCAAAAGAATCCGCTGGTGCAGTTACAAATTTCTACCAGGGTAACTGTTTTGTAAAGCACACAATTCAGTCATTTTAAATGAATAAAACATGCTCATACATGAGCTAAGCAGATAAACCCATTTTTTTTCTGCTGTGCAAGGTTACTGAATTATTCACTTACACCTTAGGTTCCCACAGTAAAACACAAGACTAAAGCACGTGTCAAAGACCTTTTCTCATAAGTAGTTACATACTCATCCAGCTCAAGATCCCATGCATTTAAACTTTATCAAGTTACAATTGTTTACAAGCTTGCCTCCCTGCTCTTCAGCTTAAAAAAAAAAATCAAATGCTTGGGATTGGAACACAACTAGTTCTACTTGGTAGGAAAGCTCAACCCTGCCAGTTATCCTCTGGCTGCAGAAGGATTGCAAACTATTGAGGTAAGAGGAATGAATAAATGGATGCTACCAATAAAGGCAGTCAGATGAGACAAGAAATCCAGGATGTCAAAGAAAGAAATGAGTTGCGCATAGAAGCTACAAGGTCTTCCAAGCAGCTCTCAGTTGCAAAAAGAAGCTTATTAAACAACCTATGACTGGAGGACAAAGATCACAGTATATCATAGGGAAAAAAAAAACCAAAAAAAACCCCAAACAACCCAAGTTACAGCTTTACACGTTCCATGTTTATTTCCAATACTAAATCAGAACTGCCATCTGGAAGACTGACGAGACAGATCATCAGCATTTTAAATTGCCCAGTATAAATAATTAATAAGGCAAGAGACATCTCACTTGTAGTTCCCCAGACAAAAACACGCTTTTGACGCAGCAGTCACCAGGAACACTCAGTTCCACAGGTCCTACCTTCACAGGAATCTCAAGCACCATCAACCTTCATGAAGCCTCAAACTAGCCTAGTAGTGACTCTGGACATTTCAATGTTTCAAAGTTACAGAACTGCTGTCTAGATATCCATACTCTATTAACCCAGGCTATCGAGTACTTTGAGCTGAGCTATGCAAATGTCTTTGAATCACCTGAGGGAAAAAGAAAAACACAGACTGCAGATTTAAGTGTCTTGCTCCAATCCATGACCCCAAATATCAAGAAGTTAAGGCCACAAGTGTCTAGGAAAGAGGTGTAAGAATTCTCCAAGCTTACAAGTAGCTTTCACCAACCAGATGCCAGAAATCTAGTAACAAAAAGGCAGGAGTAAGTCTACCATTGACCAGAATGTTTCACTATCCTCTTACAGATGACAAACTGAAACAAATATAGAAACCTGAGTAGGAAAAAAGTACCAAGCCTAATCACCTAAGTGATAATCACACAATAATTGGTTTACGGTAGAAATGCCAGAACTTCAGTTATATGCTGCTTTTTCTTGATGACTTCCCTTCCTCCGTTTTCTTCCCAAGTATTCTTATTTAGGCAGTTATTCAAACTGATGAATGTACCTAGACAGTTCACAGTCTACTGAACTGAGCATCTACGCATGAATTACAATGTGTATCAGCAGACAGCTAGTGTTTTACAGTTTTATACCAATGTGCAATTTATGTGGACAAAAAAGCTACAGCCATGTGGTCATTACCCTGTGTAATGTAATAGACTATTTGCATTTCCTTTATCCAAACTATTACTAGAAGTAATACCCACCACCAGAGCAAGAAATGGAAACAATGAATGGGGTGTCAAAATTGGTAAGGACGTTTTTTAAAAGTTATTTTTAAAGAGCCACTGGTACTCTCATTTCTTGTTCTTTGAGTTTCGCCATCCACCTTGCACACACTGTAAAGAGAAAGTACACAAGACAACAGCAACTGTACGTGCAGTAGCATGTCAGTTAAAAGGAACAGGATATTAACTCCCCTCCTCTGAGATTTATACCATGGCAAACAGACTGACAGTTTACAGGCTGCAGGATTAAGTTAAAAGAATTTTAACCATACACCAGCTAACAAGTATCATTGTCCCAATTTCTATTAAGGTTGTGACAACTTGCTTAAGGTCTCATTCAAAGTTAACTTACACGCAAAGGTAGTAAAACCAGTCAGAGTTATAAATAAAAAGCATAAAGAAGCTATGAAAGGCCAGATGGACAACTGGATAACTCAGTCTTAAAGGTCATAAGTTACCTCTAAGTCATAACTCAGCCAGCTACAAGCTCTTTTTTATTTTCCATTAATGCAACATCCATTCAGAAGATTCATTTAAACTAATATTGTAGCAATAAATATTTTGAGAGTCTTAGTCACTCAATGATGAAATATGATAAAGTATTTATGAGTTTTTTTGTCCATAGCAATTTGCAGGGGTGGGTCCAGACTGATCAGCAGATGCACCTTCAGGATTTGGTCTGGGTTTGGTTTTTTTGAAGAGTTAGGGTTTGGGGTTTTTTGGGAGAAGGGGAAGGCAATGTGTTCACCACAACTTAAATACAGTTTCATAACCCATTCCAAGGTTTCACTCAAGTGGTCAAAGCTGTTTGCTGATACAAACTGCAATTCACACGCAGATCCTCATTTCACAGAAGCACAGGAATAGCAATTGACAAGCAACCGACCAGTTTGCAGTGTTCATATAAACCACCTCCTGGAAACTCATAACTCTTAGCCTTAGCAAAGTCATAAGAACGAACCAATTGGAACTTGTCCCTGCTTATTAAAAAAAACCTTCCCTTTTGAAGTTATTTAATAAACGAAGTGTTTCATCTAAGTCATGTTCTCAGCAGCTGACAGGTATTAAAAGCTTCAAATATGAAGTCTGCAAAACTAAACATCCTTTTATTTCTATCATAAGTGAGATAAAAAGAAGCAATAGCATAGATGAAAGAAGCTGTGTAAAACAAAAAATAGCCTCTCCTCAGAAACAGTCCACCTGCCTTCCCCACCAACTTAAACATGAAATTCAGTGTTTACTCAAGTCTCAAGTAAGGTATTAACAGTTGTTATACTATTAAAACTAGCCCAAACCCAACTCCTGTTGGGAATGAGACTAGTATAACTGAGAAAATAATTCCTTTTGCTTTAGTATTTGCAAGAGGCATGGCTAAAGTGTTTCTCAGGTTCTGACTTATACTAATGTCTCTATGTAGCTAACAAGGATCTCTTCTTTCTCACTTAGCCTTCAATTCCAAATGCAGAAGAACACGTATATATTACACAACACAGATTAAAAGGTAAGTGCCATTTGCATTTCATGCCAGTTTGCAACAGGAGTAGATTGTTCTAGTACAAAGGAACACTTCCATTACTCCATTTCAATCCACTGAAACATTGCTTACAACTGAAAGGAATAGACAAATACATCACTTTCAGGAAAGATCTTACTGTGAGCCTCACAATATCACTTCCAAACTGCTCCCATGCAAAGTAAACATTATGGCATCACTGCGAACCGAAGCCACAAGGGCACAATCCTTCAACACGCATGGTGACAATGCAGATGCTGAATCCAGAAAGTGACAGTACATACCTTCCACCCCCTCCTCCTGCCCCCATTTAAAGACTGCTCTCATTAATGCATCTGCTTCCCACGCCTCTTTGGTTTACTGCTGCAAAGGGAAGCTTTAGTACCATTATTACTTCCTCAAAAACCTGCAAAGAGTCATCCTTCCTTGCTGGAACAGGTCCACAGGAGGGTGACAGGGACAGTCAGAAGGCAGGAGCACCTCTTATACAAGGACAGGCTCTGACAAGACCTCATAGGGGCCCTTCTAGTACCAAAAGAGGGCATACATAGCCGGGGAGGGACTTTTTACAAAGGCATGTAGTGATAGGACTAGGGGGAATGGTTTTAAAATGGAGGGGGGAGATTTAGACTACGTGTAAGGAGGAAATTCTTCACACTGAAGGTGGTGAGGCACTGGCACAGGTTGCCCCACCCCTGGAGGTGTTCAAGACCAGGTTGGATGGGGCCTTGGGCAGCCTGATCTAGTGGAATGTGTCCCTGCCCATGGCAGGGGGTTGGAATAAGATGATCTTTTAAGGCCCCTTCCAACTCATTCTATGATTCAATGGAAAATGCTGGAATAGATACTTCAGACGGGTTCCAGCTGTACAGCTAGGAAGGTGCCATCTTAGCAGGAAATCTACATTCAGAGGATAACACTGAATACTTTTCAGTTTGGTAATAAAGGCAGTAAGAACTGTAATATCCACAAGAGCAGGAAGTCATCCAAAGCACAAAATTATTTTAACATCACTATTACCAAAGTGGATCATCAAGATTAGCCAAACTTCACCAAAGACAGTTTTGTTATGGCACATATATGAAGGGAAAACACACCACCAGGTTTCCAAACACACATTCCTTGCTTATTTTAGGAAAAAGCACTCATTGTAGATCCCAAGTACACTTCCAATTCATGCTGCAACAATCTTTCCATGCTGTCTAAGAACCTAGCACCACTGTAAAAACCAAACACTCAATGTTCTCATCAAGTTACTGTGTTCAGTGTGAAACTACTAGTAAAACTCCAGCAGAAAACATATCACGGGCTTTCTCAGCTTATTCTGACTGCAAGTATTGATGTTTAGGGTGACATCAAATAAGTCCAGTCCAGAAGGAAGCAGGAAAATACTGAGGAAAATACTGCATTTCTATTTTACATACGAGATCAGAAAGGAGTTTGGAATCTCCAAAGCCTTCATGCAAGTGAGCAGTAGCCACCCACCAAGTTAAATTAATAAGGTTTCAACAAAAGGCCTTTAAGCTGCAGAAGGGTCAGAGACTACAGAAGGCATACATTAGCATTTCAGCCTGGGAGGGATTCCATTCTCCAGCCTCTCCTTTTTAACACCTTCCTCAACAGAAGCCTATCAGAGCATTCACTCTATCAGAGTCAGAGGCCAAGTTAAGGCTATCACAAAGCCATGTGGTTACACTAACAATGGTGATACATTAACATTAGATTAGCAGACTTCACCATCAGGGTCTGAAATTCCAGTACAAGCCACATACTGCACAAAAGGATGAAGCTTCTGTCACTTAACTGGTATTTTGAGAACACATGTACCTTCACTCAAAGACATCTTTAAGAAAAAAGCTATTGCATTTCCAGCACTTAGAAACATAATTATACAAAGCAAACAATCAAGTACACAAGTTCAGACATTAGAGACTTGTCCTTGCTTGAAAGGTTATGATTGTGTACCTATGACCAAAGTGAAGTAACTTTCACCAACACTTTAGAAGGTGTGGTCCTTCAGTTTGCTTACAAACTTTGTGGCTAATTTTAGGCATGAAGCAACAACCCCCTACAGACCCATTTTACTGCATAGTTCACCAAAATAAGGGGTTTTGTGTTGTGCAGGGTTTGGGGAAGGTTTTTTGTATTCATGTATTGGGTTTTTTTAAGAAATGTGGATCTAATTCAAGTGCTTCAAGACCACTGCATGATGTTAGCCAAAACACAGCAAGTGAAAACAACAGATTTGCTTCCAAAGAACATTCCCAACTCCAACTACATAGATGCATCCGAAGTTCAGTTATATGCACAATATAAGCACACTGCTGAAAATTGCTCTATCCAGTTTGTTCGTTCTAGCTACATGATTTAACAGATAAAACTGAAGACTGTCACTCCACAGAAAACAAATCAGAGACTGGAAATAAATTAGTATCAAGTGTCCCCAGAAAACTAATTTAAGGCAAAGTGGTTGGTTCTCGGGGTTTTTTATTTGTGGATTTTCTTTTTTATTTGGGTTTGTCAGTTTGTATCTTCAATACAGCAGCCAAAGCAACGTGTGTCACCAGAGTCCAGCAAAACAAAACCAAGAAGGTACACATCAAGCTGAACTCTGAATCCTCCTATGCACTGTTCAGCAGCAGAACTAGAACATACTGACCCACTGCATCCTAGATGCACAACAGAATGAGTCCTAAGGTTTATCATACGATCACAGAATGGTTTGGTTGGAAAAGACCTTTGAGATAGAGCTCAACTCCGTCTGTCCACTATTAAACCAGATCCCTGAGCACCTCATCTACCCAGCTTTTAAATACCCCCAAGGATGGGGACTCAGCCACCTCCCTGGGCAGCCTCCGTCAGTGCCAGAGAACCCTTTCGGTGAAGAAATCTCTCCTAATGTCTAATCTTAACCTCCCCTGGCACACAACTTGAGGCCATTTCATCTCATCCAGTTGCCTGTCACCTACAAGAGGAGATCAACACCCATCATGCTACATTCTTCTTTCAGAGAGTTGTAGAGAGTGATAAGGTCTCCTCTCAGCCTCCTTTTCTCCAGCCTAAACAGTCCCAGTTCCCTAATTTGCCTCTCCTGAGGCTTGTTCTCTGGCCCCTTCACCAGCTTCACTGCCCTTCTCTGCATGTGCTCCAGTCTCTCAGTGTCCTCTTTATAGTGAAAGGCCCAAAATTGAGCACAATCTGTGCCTAAGGAGAAGCAAACAGCTAAAAAACAACTGTTACCCAAGTGCCTTTCTGCTTCATGTGCAAATTTTTCAAGAACCTCATAGAGGTGTCTTACATGGTTCCTTGTACAAGAGCCATCTCTGCCCAACAGTTTCAAGTGGAATATAAAAGACACTAAGAGAAACAATTTGTCATAACATTTATATTAACCATCATGCTTTATCCAGGCCTTTTATATGCTTTGTCAATAAAAAAAAAGTTTCTTCATAGATGGAAAGGCAGAGGAGGTCCTGTTCTAAAGAACCCACATTTTCAAAGAGGAATATAAGCTTCCATCCTCTTAATCAAGGAGCTTTGGTTACAATAAAGGTCTAATGTAGTTCAGGAGCATATACACTCATACTCATGGAAGTCTGACACAGATTTGGGGGTGAAGGGAAGAAGTCCAGTCATATAAGACAAGATGCATCTTGAATCATTGTGTGATAGCACACATAACAGATGACAATTCATTGGATTACTAATTTTCTTACAGGAAGAGTGCTGCTCCTATACTTCTTCAATTTGTCTGACTTGCTGTAAAGCTGTTTCCTAGCACTCTTCAACAAAATCTGAGTACACAGTAGATATCAAAAGAACCACCTCTCCGCTGCCCAAATAACTTGCCTCTAGTTCATTATTCCAGAGAGCTGGTTATTTACCCCAGAACAAATTCAATATAAAAGGAAAGAGCTGATAAGGCAATACCTAACACATCCATTCAAATGTAGAGACAACATAATGGAATGAAGGTTTCACTATGCTTCAGTTAAAGGAGTATTTGAAAACAATTCTAGCTTGCAAACTAATTGGTTACATAATGTTGCAACTTCCCCCTCCTCATACTGCAGAAGCCCAGGACAGAAGTCTTACTTATCATCTGGTTTTAGGTTTTTGCATTAGAGACTAGCTTAGGAGTCAATCTCCATTCTGCAGATTCAATTATTGCATAGATCACATTTTTCCCCCACGTATCTACTATCGGTATCCTCAGTGCAAATGCATGATGGTGGGTTACCCCCTGCTTTCATCTCACATGATAATATTACAAAAAGTATTTCAAGGGCTAAAAGATTTTACACAAGTTTCTGTGCTTGGACTGCTCGGTGTAAAACTTCATTCTCTAATTAGATCATATCAATCTTACTTTTATGCATGAAAGCACACTCATAGATAACAGCCATACCTTCTTCCTACTGCGTCGTCTTGTGGCTGGACCCCAGCAGTGTTCCTCTGTGAACGTCGCAGTGACCCCCCTGGATTGTTATTAGGCCGGTTGGACATTGGCACCTCTCTCCTGAAGGGACATACCCTTTCTAGACACTATCATTCACTGAAAGACAAAATAGAGAGAGAGTCATAAGGCATGTGGCATCAAGACTCACAGCTACGCCTCAAGAAGCAAGTGTAAAATGCTATTGTTTAAGTAAAACCTTAATGCAAAAACCTTTAAACAATTTTTAGTTAAAAGACATAGTGGTCACAATTCTACAACATTTGGACCCTTCATGCAGAGCAACCAATTTTCAGTATACATAGCATACAGATGACCTGTTGGACCTTCAAAGGTCCCTTTCCAACCCAAACTGCTATACAATTCTGTGACAACCCACTGCTTCTCTGGCAGGCTCCTGTAATTATTTTAAAGGAGAGAAGACAAACATGCAACTTAGGAGAACCTGTATTAGTCAACATTATGGAAAACCACACTAACTAGTAAAACTCAATGGTTGATAGAATACTTCAGTATTTTGACTCTCATCATGAGCAATGGCAATGCCAGTTTCACAAATAAGCAGCAGCACCCACAAGATTACAGAAGTAACTTAATTATGGTGCTTTTAAACCAGCTTCTTTTTCTCATCAGATTTATGCAACTTCAGTCAGCATAAAGATACACAGTAATTCAGGAAAAGAAATCAAGCTATATAAGCAAGAAGTTCTTGCTCAAGAGCTTACTGGGAAAAGATTTTTGAGACAGAATAATAGGAGCACACAATTATTTTTTAAAAATAATCAATAGGATGAGTTTATGTTGCTGCTTTTGGAATTACTTTGTGACTGCTAGAGACCTACAGGTATTTTGGGAGTTATTTACTGAAGCCTACCACAGCACCCCAGTTGCGGTCCTGACAAAGAGGTATTTCGAGATCATGCCTCACTCAGTTCCTCAGTGAGGAGAGGTAACTCGTATTCTCTGCTAGATTGGTATTTTTAGACAGAGAGCATAGCAACAGGGCCACAACTAGCAAATCCAGTTTTACTGTTTTTAATTGCATGGAATCTGGTATTTGCAGGTGGGAAAAAAAGCCACAAAAAAAAAAAAAATAACACAAGTTGAAGAACACAATAGCCTATATGTTGATTCAGTATCTATTGTATCTATAGCACAGTCAGCAAGAATACTGCCAGGAAAGAGTTTAAAACATTCTAGCTGCAGATAACTAAGGCTCAGTTCAGATTCTAATGCCTCTAATAAAATACAGTCAAGCACGGGCATTGTCAGTAAAGCCACACAATGCTTGGTAACTGTCTCTTCCTCTGAAAGAGCCTATAGAAGCGAAGAAAAGTGAGTAAGGAAAAAAAAAGAATGCTAAATAATTCCATTTTATTGTAGGGCATAAGAAACCAGGCACATAAATGGGTATTATGCAAAGCATTAGCTCCCATAACCAGCACAATGCCCATGTATACGACCATAGACACCTGCACGGCACAACAAGTCAGTGCTCAGGACTGTTAGCTCAGATTCAGTCTTGTCACACTGTAATGATGTAACCTACTACGAAAAGCTCCCAGTCAGCATGCCAGAAGTATTTTAAACAAGCTCCAGGAATCATATAAGAATACAAATTAAACAGAAGAATTGCTCCCGATCCTAGTTCCTACATCACACAAGTCAAAAGCATGTTCTTTGTGTTCTTCCACTAAGAAAGAGGTCCAACACAGCAGCTGACAGCAACAGCAAAAAGTAAGATTAATTAGCAAATCACTATGTTTACCTCTTTTTTTTTAAATCTTATGCCTAAAAAGTTGAAAGAAGAGCACAAAATACCAAATCCTACAAAACACAGATGATCAATGAACCTTGTATCCAGAAGCCTTGATGACTGGAAAGTTGAGAAAGCTGTAAATCGTACTTCTCAGAAGCTGAGCTTTCATTCTTCATGATTATTTCTCTTATCCTAAACTCCTTAAGCATAGCAAATATTACCACTAACAGAAAGGTGTAAAGCTTTTAAGTAATACCTGACACTTTCAGTTTACAGCCTTAGAGTACAAAAAGATCTACAATGGAACGGGGAAAAAGCCTGCTACAGCTGGAAGTTATCTCAGCTTGCTGGTGCAGCTGGACATTCAGGTTAAGGAAAACATCAGCGCTAGTGTTCCCTGCAGAGAACCCCATAGATGCAAGACAATGAGCCTGGCATTAACCAGGCTGAAAGCTGCTCGAGGTTCCAGCACTACACTTAACAGCTCTGGCTGAAGTCCATCACCAGCACTATCAAAAGCAGTTGTGTGTTCTCTTTATTTCTTTGTATTCAAACACCAAATGAAAAAACATCTCTCCACAAGCAAGGAGGGATGTTTCATGCATTTTCTGAAAGGTGTGAGTACTGCCTCCTCCTGTACAAGGTCACCTGAGCTTGAAATTTAGTACTAATGCCAAACTACCAGTCATACTATGAAATGGTTGCCCTAGATCATTGTCACATCAAACTGACAAGAAGTATGTACGTTCCAGAAGGTTTCATTCTGTAAGGAGAAAGGCTCACTCTAGAGCTCCACAAGGTCAGCCACATGCTTTCCCACCCAGGGCCAGGACATGGACTCCTCCAAACACCATAAGAGTTATCTGAAACAAGAACCACGCAGGCAACCCTGATGCTATCTAGAGAAACTTTAGTTTAATGTTGATCTGCCTGGGTCAGCCAGTCACTTCATGCTTAGGAGCTCTGGATGCTACATACACCCAGTATTTTCAGCTGTGTACAAGACTGAAAGTAGTTTTATCCTGCAGGGCATCTGTCAAGTCAAGATGATATCCAGAGTTACCTTCTATATTGAAACCTCTCCACTAAACTACATTTCTTATTGTATATTGTATTAACCATATGATTTCCAGTTTACCTTTAAACATAATGGTTATTCACAGTCCAGCTATGCTGTTTAACATCAAAACATTACCTGAAGTCTCACTACAAGTATCTGAAGCCACACATTACCATGCACCCAGTCAGTTCAGCAGGGAAGAAAACTTCAGTAGGTCACAACTGCTTCTTCTACATTCTAAAACACCAAAACAGCCACAGATTCCTGGATGTGAACTATTCTCATTCAGGCTTGTTCCTCCATCTGTAGGCCTCACTTCCAGCACTTGGCTTATTCTGCCCTCTCTTTAGATACCCAAATTCAAAGGGGATCCACAACCCAGTATATCAGCTGAATGTACCAGTGCAGTCCCATCACAATTTAAGACCATTTTCTCACCTACATAGAGTATTCTCCCTACACCCACACCAAGAAAAACCTGCAACTGTACATCCAACCTTTGTGCTTCAGTTGACAAGCTTTGATATTTGAGGACCTGAAGTTCAGATCTTCTAGCACAAAGTTTTCTGTAAATAAGCCATCCTAATGTTCCACAACTCCATATTCCTAACTGAAATGATTCCTAAGCATTGGCCCATAGATGTTCTCCTTGTAAGCAGACTCTTTAGACGAATTCTAAAAATCAGTATTTCAAATAAACTCAACAATCTTCTGAAGACAGCTAACAGCATTGGCATCTAATTGTTATTATCTTGCATAGTACTCTAGAGTTTCAATGAAGACTTTCATTACCTTTAATGGTTGTCTTTGTTACTGTACAGGAAAGCAACTGGAAATAATTTCTGTAAACTTAATATGCCTATTAGAAACAAGATCACTAATGTATAGCTACACTGCTCTGAGATTCCACAATAACACAAAGTACAAAAACCACTAGTCAGTTTGCAGTGAAGCCTTTACCTTTCCATGGAAAAGCCAACAGGAAGAGGATGACACTTTTTCATAACTTTGAAGCAAACAGAGGAAAAACGACAACTGTAGAACAAGCTTGTATCAGCTTTTACTTAACAGCCAGAAGCACTCCTTGAAAGATACTATGATGTAAGCTACAGAGAGGAAAAGAGAATGACTAAACTGAAGCACTCCAATAGGCTTTATGGCCACTAATCACATAAAGCAAACCAGTAACAAATGGAATTGAAGCTTTCACAAAAAAAGGGTTCCCTTAATCGATTTGGGCGAGATCTAGAACTTGTTGGGTTTTTTTTTGTTGTCTGTCTTCTGAGGCTTAAGTTTTTTGCAAGAGTCTTAATAGTACAAGAATTTTTCAGTCTTGCACTCCAATTTCCTGAACATTTGAGGATACACCTAGCACCTCTGCCCATAGTATTCCATTACAATGCCCATTATCTACTCAGAGTTGAGTATACTGGTCAGCATACTTTCTCTTCTGTACCTCAGATCAAAAATCAGTACCTTACTTAATGCTGATGCAGCAAACCATCCTCTTAAAATTGCAGACTTACAGCCCTGATGTCAGTACTATGCAAAACAGGGAAAAGGAAAAGACAGGAGGACGTTTACACACTTTGTAAGTTCAGGACATTTTCTTCCATTAAGCTGCACATCTCTCCATCCAGAACTCAGTTCAGCAGATTTTAGGCTAAAATGTTAAGTCTGAGACTTAAGATTTCATAGAATCACAGAATGGTTTGGCTGGAAAAGACCTCTGAGACAGAGTTCAACTGCATCTGTCCACTATTAAACCAGATCCCTGAGCACCTCATCTACCCAGCTTTTAAGTACCCCCATGGATGGGGACTCAGCCACCTCCCTGGGTAGCCTCTGCCAGTACTCAAGAACCCATTCAGTTAAGAAATCTCTCCTAATGTCTAATCTGAACCTCCCCTAGCACAACTTGAAGCCATTTCATCTCATCCGGTTGCCTGTCACTTGGGAGAAGAGACCAACACCCACCATGCTACAACCTCATTTCAGGGAGTTGTAGAGCGATGACATTCCCCCTCAGCCTCCTTTTCTCCAGGCTAAACAGCCCCAGTTCCCTCATTTGCCTCTCCCAAGGCTCATTCTCCAGCCCCTTTGCCAACTTTATTGCCCTTCTCTGAATGCCCTTAAACTGAGAGGCCCAAAACTTTATCAACTCTATCTGTGACAGACCTAGTCAGTTAAGGGAAAGCAATGTTTTAAATATTCAAACATAAAACACATGTAAGAGTTGAGACTAATAACAACTAAACTGATGAACTTACTGTATATGATTCAGCAATTGCTGAATTGTTTTGGACCTACATTACTTCATTTTAAACTGATCTCATAGCTACATTTCATTTTTGCTCACTGCTTACAAGGTTCTCCTCACTTACCTGCAAACATACACACCTATTTTCTTGCTTTGCAAGCAAGCACTTGCCAGCACTTAATCAATTACTTCTACTACTTCACCATCTGACTCCAGAATTCATTAAGACTTTTTAGTCCAGTTAGTTGCTTCAAATTGAATCTTAAGCAGCTGATTTTGACACAATATTTTGTTACTGTACTTGCTGAATTCAGTAGTTATCCACTCTGCCTGGTACTTTTTCCACTGCAGTCACCACCTCCAAACAAATCTCATGTCAAAGCTCCATGCAGGCTGAAGTTTATGTTTTCGGTTCAGCAGCCTCTCATTCCTTCTGCTTGTAGAAACAGTTCATCAGATAATTTAGGGAGCAGGTACAACACCACACTGAACATTTCCTAGAATAATTCAGCAACACCTCCCAAATACTCATTATCCCTCCATTCTTCCCAACAGGAAACTTCTATACACTAACAAGGGGAAAAGATACTGTCGCATCAGCTGCAAGGGGTTGTAAGCTACAGTAAAGTGCAAGGGCTTCAAAGGTGAAGCCTAGGTTTTTCAGCTGCGTAAAGCCTTAAGTAACGACAAGCTTTTCTTCTACTAACATGGGAAGAGCAAGTTCCCACTGATTTTCTTACCTGATTCCATTTTCACCTTCTCCCTATTAATAGCGATTAGCTGTCTCCATGATTTAAAGATGCTAGAGTACACTAAGGCTTACCTGATGTACTGTCTCTAGGGAAAACTCCCCAACCCTCCCAAGGACAAACTCTGAAAAAAGAAACAACTCTGGGCCCGTTCCTCACTGCAAACATGTATTCTCCCAGGAAGCATTCCCTCCCCCTCAGTTCCTCAAATACACAAGCCAGTAACCTTGACTAAGATCAGTAAGCAAGCAAAATGGGCTTGTAAGCTATAGATAGCAAAAAGAGTCCACTGAAGACACGACAGACTTTGGACTAGCTCACATGTCCATTTTTACACTTGGTAACTTGAGACAATACAGAACCTATTAGGCAGACAGATTTTTCCAAATTGCTAAAAAAAAACCCAAACAAACCAACCACACAACTTCAGCACAATCTTCTTCTTAGACTCATTTACAATGGAAAAACATAACTGTGACTCCAAGCCAGCAAAGTAGTACCCTTATCTACCAATTTCCATTTGACAAGGACTGGAAGGTATCTGCACAAAAGATACCACAGCTCCAGCGTTGCCAAGAACAGTTTTGTGACAGTGGGAAGACATTCCAAGTTGCAAAAGCCTTTCCTGCTTCAAGCACTCCTGCTGAATTTGAAGCCTGAGACTGCACAGACCTTTTGCTGGGCCTGGTGGGGAACTATCCCTCTCAGTCTTTGAGAGAGCATCAGCTGTGGAGTTTACTATAAAAATAATCTCTTATAACATTTATTTAAAAGGGTCAATAACTTAATTCAAACACTCTGCTCATGTTAAAAAGAAAAAAAAAAAAACTAAGTTGTTGTTCTCCAAACAAGGCAATTATGTTACCTTTCCATGTCCAAACTAGCTCAATGTAGGTTTGTAGTCAGTGTATGGTTTGAGTTCAATTCATTAACTAATGAAGGGAATCCTCTCTCACAGTGGCATAATGCCAGGACTCAACACTTGAAGAAAATATTCTCATGTTTACAACATCTGTGGTTCTTGGCCTTCAGGACTCACTCCATTTTGGTTTGGGTTTTTAGCAAACTAAATACTAACTTCTGTTGCACAATATAACCAATTCCATAGCAGTTAAATTTCTTCTATTCACAAATTCAAAAATTATCTAAAGTGTAAGAACCCAGGAACTTCCGGACCAATCTACAGTCAGTAAAAGAACAGTTTGACCTGGACAGCTGCAAGTCAGCCAGCAGGAGCTCAGCTCCAGAAGAAGCCTAGAGATATCTAAGCGATCCCAAGTAACATGAAAGGCTTGTAATAGCACATGGAGAACAGGCACATACCAACACAGCAAACATCACTTGCAGAAAACTGAACCAGTTTTTGACTCTGCTGACAGACTCTTCCCCTCTTCACACAACAATGGGAAAGAGAAGGGAAAACTGAAGGACAAGTGCATTCAAAGTTTACTCTTCTGCACAATTGTGACACAGAGCGCATTTTCTCTGCCAAATGGGATCCTACAGGCGAGTTTGACTTCACATCTACAGGAACCTTAAACTTAGTGTTACTGACAAGCTGCTAGATGGAGAAGCTTACATTACACATCTCAGTATGCAATTCTCCTACTTGGTGCTAATACAAGCATTGCTCCAAATTGTTTGCCACAAGAGAAATACTACTTCTCCCCCCTTCAAATTTAACAAAAGCAACTGTTACCTCCAAGGGATAAGAACGTATTTTCCAGGAGCCAAATTTTGACCAAAACTCTGCTATTTGTACCCAGACTGAATTGATATGAGTTCTTTTGTTTGTAGTAAAACTTTACCTGTCCTTCATTTTCAGCTTTTCTTGAAGCCCATGTTTATTAGGGGCCAACACTTACTATCTGCTCGGTGCTTAAGCTTTCACTAACATAAAAAAACCATGCTTCCTGGTAAACTTGAGGGCGAACATTCTCTTTGGAAGAGGGGAATGAATTTGAATGAGGAACTTTACCTTCTGTGAGACAACATCAAGGAAAGCACACGATCGTTCATGAAGTACAGTCAGTGATGTTGCCAGAAACGAAAACAAGCTAGCAGATAGGTGGGCAAACTCAGACCAAGTAAATAGCTGTTGCCAAGTTGGGGCAGGGGGCATTTACACCAGCAAGGAAAAAAAAGTCACCTGAGCAATTAATGCAAATTTCATGTTAGAAGCCTGATTTCAGTATTGTCATGCAAGCAAGCAAAGAAGTACCCAAGATCATGATCTACTCCAAGTCTGCCCAGCACAATGCTTAATGCCCAGCTGCCTTTGAGTTGCACAGGTCCATCTAATTCAATGTTATGAGTTTGAATGTAGAACCTACTGCTACAACACCAAGCCTCTTCCCTTTTCTAACCCCACAGACCAGATGGTGCCTCATTTGCAGTCTGCCATTCACCCACAACTGGCACACATCACCCTTATATAAAACCAAGCGCCATAGTGCTACAAGACAAATACTGATCTGGTACATAGCCATACCCCACCTGCAGAGCCTGTTAGGCAATTCAAGTCCCACATTGCAGCACAGCCGGTTGCCCAAGCCCTACCAAGTTCCTAATCAACTTTTGCCAAACTGTCTTAAATTACAGAGAGATCTAGTGATCTTATTAACATGGTTTAGCCATCCAAAGTCTTAATAAACATAAGACCATCTCTGCAGTCTTCTAGACAACTCAATGGGTAGAAACAAGAACAGAACTTTAATTAGACACTACAAAGAAGAAATTCAGAGAGCAGATATTACAGAAGTCACTGCTATAAGAAGACAAAAACAAGTTGACATGCACAAGCAGATTAGACAAGTCCCACAGATAAACCTAAGATTACAGGTCTGAGGGCATTATGTGGATCTACCTTGAAAACAAGGTAAAGAGGGAAGAGGTTGGGTCTTCACTTTGGTGACATTCAGCTTCAGGTTGAAACAAGTTTATGTATAGAAGTCCCAGAAACTGAGAAGCCTGTTCACTCATACTAGCATGTCTTAACGAGAAAAACCTTAAAGCTAAAAAAAATTTATTATTTCCAGGGGAAGGGGACAAGAGAATATCTACCCAACCTAAATGGGTCTCAACTTTTTGCATCTTTGAAATATCATTTACAAAAGTTTCGGACTAATCGGGAGGATTCGGGAGCTTTCCTTTTGTTTTTCTAATCAGCGATATTTAGCATCAACCCAAGCCAATGTCTGTTGACGCTTCCTTTCCCAGTCTGCCTCAAGCAGGTTATGCTATCCTCCGGAACAGACTTCCATCCAAATGCTATACAAAGAAGGTCAAAGGCCCAATATATAGCAAAATTCCTACACCACATGACGTAATCTGGGAAATAGTTTAATTACAGTTGTTGAGGAAGAAATCTAATTAAAACAGGTTAAGTTTCCGGCTTCCTTAGCACTGGATCTGCACATAGATCTTCAACTATCACAAGGATACTACAAAGGGATTAAAACACATCTAATGTTTCCAAACTGAGTAGTGCTCAACCAACGGCATCTTGGACTTGGCATGCCACAGGTGCATCTTCTCAAGCAAGAAAAAACAATTCATACACTGACATCATATCTTGCAGTGATGTAATTAAGAACAAGCTTCAATATGCATACCAAATTACTGACATAGGCACAATTAAAGACATTTACCTCATATGAAGTCATGAGCCAAACTACCTACCAAAAACATGCACAGAGAAACACAAGAGAAGGTGTGTGTAAAGCTGAACAAAAGCAAGTCACACCCAAAGAAACACCCGTTAAACTTTAAGGATTAAGCTGTCTCTGGGCTCATTCTATCAAGGTTCCAGCCTTTAAAGTTATGGAAGAAGTTGTCAAAAGCTAGAGTATCAAGACTTATGAAAGAATTAAAACAACTTTATGGCAAATTTCATTGATGAGACTGTTCACTTCACACAAGCACCTTTTCAGTACTTGACAAATAAAATAAGTTCATGGGGACAAGGCATCGTACGCAGGGGTCACAGAGTACAGGAATGGCAAACAAGTGTCCCAGTAACCTGGATAGAGAGAGTCAATATGAACTTGAGCAAATCTAAGTGCTAGAGCCCTTTCAAATGTTTTTTAGCAGGATGCCAGACTTGGTCTTAATTTTAAGCTAGACAAGAACTCATCATTACAAACTTTAACACAGATGCAGAAGTCTGCCACAAATTCCTCTTTCCCCCATATAGTCAAGTACTACCAGCTCTTTTTTCTGCTTTACCTCTAAGACTTATGTCCTCTCTCCCAGGTTACCCATGCACCTTCCTTGAACAAGCAGCAACTGTTAATATTTCCTTCTTTTATAGTTCACATTAGAAAGCTGACACTAATAAGGGGTTCTTCCACAGAGTCATAGCATGGACAGGTTTACTAAAGCCTGCAAAAAAGAGCTATTTACCTCCTGGCAGGGAAATGTTCCAATAGATGCCGCCTAATTCCGTTCAGTGCTTTTTGCTAGGTCTGGTGTTGTAGTTTCAAATGGCAAGGACAGAATACACCTTTGACATATGCTAACATGACAATATTTATGACATTGAACAGCTGCATGATACAAGTCTGAAACTTTCAGGAGTGCTTTTTTATTTTGAAGAAAAAGGCTCCAGATGTAGCATAACAGTGTGGTTTACAATGAATATTTTTCTAACTGAAATGATAGCATAAATATTATGTAGATATTAAAGTATGACAGACATCTCTGCTTTTTCTGTAATGCCACCAATTCTAAGCTTAATGATTTAACTTCCTTATACTCTTCATAAAAGATTTAACTTATTAAAATTACAGTACAAGCCAAGGAAAGAAAACCTAAACAAACCAGACTTCAGGGCATTAGAGCTATCAGCCTGCCCTGTGCAGTTTTTCAGCTGAACTCCACTACATCCTGCAACTAGATTCCTTTGGAGACATCCTAGTAACAGTGGTCATCTAAATAAATTAGAAGGCAAAGTTAGTTCCTCTCATCCAAAAAACTAAGCAAAAGCCTTGTGTACTTGGCAGAAAGTAGTCTCTAACTACTACGTGTATTTATCCAAAGTTCCTACCTTTGAGTACATTATTTCAAGCCCCTTCACTTACACAAATAATTCATGTCATTAGAGTGAAACAATTATACTCTATTGCTGTACCTGTTTATATAGGCAATTTAAATTGACACTTTGAACCATCACCAAATGCCACCAATGAAAGCTTTCAAAATCTGCTGAAGCAACCTGAACTGAAAACAGCTTCTCCTCCACTCTCCTACACAAATGCTTCTCCAGTCTATGCAAGAACAAAGCAGCTTAGACAAGAACCACTCAACTATGCATTCTAAAAACCTTCTCACCTCAAAGCTGGGCCACCAATCTTCCCAGCCTCCCAATGACACAGCACACTCACACCAAAAAAAGTGAAACTCTAGACTGTCACACAACCTATAATACTATTGAGTAGTAACATACCATCTAGATTTTGGATGCACCTTGATTTAATTAAACTTAGACATTTAAATCATTATATTCTACAATATGGCAAGTTTCCATTTCCAAATGCCACAGCAGTTCTGGCCTTGAACTAGTTATTTTTTGCCTCTGATACTGCCAACAGAATGACCAAATCCTTATTAATCAGGCCTTTTAAACAAGTTAGATAACATATATGAAGCAAAGACAGGGGCTTACAAGCCCAAACTCAGCTAAGTTCCTCACAAGTTAACCGAGAACCAGAGGAAATACAGTAGCTTGTGTCTTCTCTGTTTGTCACTCAATGATCTCAGAGCAGCATTCATACATGGAGAGGCACAAAACTCCGGGTCTTGGAATTCCTTGCCTCAGCTGTTGAAAGCTTAAGTGTGGCAGTTAACATCTTTAGAATAACTCCCCCTAAGGGAACTGAACACAAAGATCCCCGTGGGAGCAACTACCTTTCATGGTACAGCAATAACATTTATGACAACACAGCTAGAGTCAGTGCTTAAGAACTGAACACTTATACATACTTTTGCACTTTGTTTTTTTTGCCCCTGTCAGCCTTCAGCTGACAACTAGATACTCTAGGCTAAAAGTCAAGCATTTTAAATATTCCAATAGCAAGGGACCTAAAATTTCAGTACGGAAGAACTGAACCTTTATTTAGACCAAAAAAAAACCCAACCCCAAAACAAACAAAAAAAACCACCCACCCCACCCAAAAGAAATAAAAATGAAACTACTACTTAAAAAGAGATCCCATTAGCTTCAAGGTATTAGGATGTCCAGGAATAGGCCCTCTTCTTTCCTGAGAAACTAAGATTTAAGATTGGTTCTTCCAAATACTTTTCACAGGACAGTCTAAGCTTTCTTCACTATGTCAGTAGTGCCATGAAATTGTATTTGTCTACTCATGAAAGTATGTGCATCGACTTTCTCACTGAAGGGGAGTTTAGCAAAAGAGTAGCAGTACTCTAATGAGGACTATGGAACTGCAGGTTTCCATACATGCCACTTTCAAAGGCACGTTACAGGAAACATTTTAGAACAAGAATGGTTTTGCCTAAAGTACCTTCATCTTTTAGACACAGCTGGACTTAAAAATATTCACAACTATGGTGAATGTGCAGTCAGAGGCCCAGTGCTGAGGAAGCTGGAAATGACAGTTTCCACAAGCTTACACTTGTGATGGAATTAAATCTCAAAACTTAATTCATTAATTACAGGACATCAGTAGATTCCAGACATGGAACTTTTTTTTTTTTACAGCAGAACTGAAGACACTTGCTGCCGTTACCAGGCTTACTGAAGAGAGGCCATTCATTATTTCATTTTCATGTTGTTAAATACAAAACTATTGAAGCAATCGATTACTCTTAAGTAGTATCCAAATAGAATATGTTGTCCTAGAAGTTTGGCAGAAAGTATTTTTAATGATCAACAGACTATTACTCATAGAAGGAAACTACGAAATAAGAGCTCAATTGTTATAACAGCCTTGCTTATTTCAACAGAACTCCCCAGGTGATGTGGTTATCTAAAACCAGGGCCACTCCTGCAAATCTCCGAATTTTCCTCTCCGAAACTACCTAAAACTTACCAAGTTCCCTTTCTTCTCCTCCTTCCCTTCCCCAAAATAGTAAGTATGTGTCAAAAATGCAATAGAGAAAACTATTCAAATGAACACCTTGCAATGCTATGGAGTACAATGATAACAAGCAGCATGGAGATCCTGTACCTCAGTACCAAAGCCAACAGGTTCAGTTGTAAGGCAAGCCCTTGGAAGCTGACATAAGCATTAGTGGTTACACGTTGCAGTTACTCAGAGTGATGCTGAAGGGGAGCAGGGGCAGAATGTGGAAGACGAACCAATGCTTAGACATATACAATTACAGAGTAACTGAAAACTCTCCAGCATTTTGGTAGAAGTAATATTTATCTGGAATACTCTATCCCATTACAGCTCTCATTGGTCAAGCAAGATGAATTCCAACTAAAAGAACAGTGCTCAAACACAAGGTGACTAATAAAGCCTGCATTATTTAGCCAGGCAACAAGTAGGTTATAAATGCCTTCTGTAAGTGCCAAGGGTAAAACTCCAAAAGAAGAAAACTACCCAAAATGAGAGGATAGCATTGATATTGGTTAGCAGGCAAAACAGTTGTAAGAAACTTGCAGGCTGTAAGTTCTATGATCCTAAATTTCAAGTAACAATATGCGAAAGAACCCTACAGGAGGACCAAGTAATTAAAAAAGCAACTACTAAAACAAAACAAATACATGCACCTAAATCTCTAACCTGCAACCATCTAAAAAGCAGCTAAGTGATATAACAACAATATCAGCAGATCACACTTTTGACACTATGTGCTCTTATAAGCTTCTTCCTAGATAGCAGTACTTCACTATCCTTAACAGACAACTGACAAGTACCAAATTCTGTTGTTCTGCTGAGAGACACAAGATGCTCACAACCAAGATGATCAGGGACAAGACGTACTTTAAAGGCTCTGTTCCTAGAAAAAACTACCCTCATTTCAATCTTTTTGCTAAGCAAGTAACTGGAACACCATTCTTGTTTTCGTAACACCCATTCTTTCTCAAAAGGTAGAAGTCATCAGAGAAGACACTGCAAAGAAGCAAACCTATATTTATCTGCAGTTTGTGAAGTTTTCTTGTTCTGTGCCATGGTATTTACCACTGAAACCCTGTTGCTAGTAAGGCAAGAGAACCTGTCCCCACACCTTTTGCAGAGAAGGAAGACAAGGGGGAAAAGATAACCCTCCACAAAGCAAGTTATTGCAGTAAGCAGGGAGTTCTAGGATTTAAAAATAAAAAAACCACAAACCATACCCTACTCTTCTGGACAGGGTTATTCCATGCAGAGGTTGTTTATCCGGTTTGAACCTTCAACTGCTGTGTCACTCTGTGCCCATATGGTCATGTTTGATATCTTCCAAATGTGTGTGCGGGGGGTGAGGTGGGAGGGGTACAAAACATGCGAGAGAAACATTCAGAAAACCAAACCAGCTACAGGATTTTTTTTTTCAAAAGCCTCACATAGACCTGGCAAACAAAACACAGGAATGCTATGAAAGCACAACAGAGATACTGTACCTGAGTTACAGTTAACATTCAAAACAACTGTTATCTCAGAATAGGTTACAAAACAGAGAAAGTCAAAATATTAATTTAAATCTGTTGTTAGACCAATTAACAATATCACCTGCTATAAAGTTTTGATTTGCCATTCTTACTGAGCTGACTTTCCAAAGAGTCGGAAATTACTTTGTTGAAGGAAAACAGTATCTGTAAGGAAGAAACCCGTTTCCAAGTCAATGAAAACACATTAAGTCTTAGATGAAATAAATTAATAAAATAAAATTAATAAATAAAAACTTCAAATAATTTTGCGATGAAAAGCAATCAGAAGTCAGTCAAGCAGCATATGCTTTTTGAAGTGCTCCAACACCACTAAAACACAATTAAAATCAATTGCAATAATAGCACAGGTGAGACCTAATAAGGTTTCCAGTAGCTTCAGTGGTGTTGAAACTGCACCAACGAAACTGATACCACAAACAGAAGGAACGCTAGTTTAGAACAGTGAGACTGCTACAAACAGGTTGGGGGAGTTGACAAAGTGGTGACGTTGCAGGTGTTGCCAGCAGGAAGCATCATAATATCTCAATGTGACAGAAATTCAGACTTAATCAGAATAAAATACATTAAAGATTTTTGAAAAATAAATACAACTACGTTAAGTTCATCCATGGACTTAAGCTACCCAATAGGAATCTACTTCATTGGAAACTAAGATGACTTTTCACTTTTCTAGCTTTTGGCTAAACCTGTGACAGTGTAAAAGCCTGAGGCAGTCAGGGAATATACCTTAATTCCAGACAACCTCTGGAAGTAATAAACCTTAGTAACAAGCATGTTCATTGCATTGTACTTTGAAAGTGACAGATTACTTTGCCTGTCATTTCAGTGGGCTCTCACAGGTAATTAAACCTTTATTTTAAGCGTGCTCTCAAAAATTACTGAAAGTTTTGAGCTGCAGTCCTGTTGTCAAGAGTCAATATAAAATATCACTACATTCAGCTATAAGTCTACAAATACTTGAGGTAAATGAAAAATAGGAGTACATAGCAGAACTATATCAACTTAAAAGCTGTCACACAAGAAATTTGAAGAAACCATATTTGCTAACTTATTTTTGGCAAAGAAACATATTTGTACTTCTGCCAAGCTTTTTGTAACTGAATAAGGGAATGAAACCAACTTCTTTAACGCACAATCTTAAGGCATAATGCAGGTTTTCACTTTTATTACTAGTGCTTTATTCTAGAAAGCTATCAGCTAAATAAATCAGGCAGACTGCTACCACAGTAAGACATGGGAGCACACATTGTCACTACATAAACATGAAAAACTTTGCAGATAGACTGTAGCAGGTCTTCAAAGCACAATTTCTAACACTTAGTATCCTGACTTTAAAGTTTCCCAAAGTTATGCAGCTTCTATCACTTACTTTAAATGAGATTCACTTGAAATGGTGTTTCCTCCAGACACTAGGAAACTAACTTCAAGTTGCAGTTTTACATACACCATCAGTATGCCTGCCCCCTCCATCACCTGAATCCATTTAATTTTGATTACTGGTGTTACTTAAAGATCTGAAACCTAACTTCCTACTTGTTTATAATGGAGTGTATCCTCAAATTAAAGAGGAGGAAACACTGACTCCCTAAGGAAGGAAGGCTTCCAACTTTTCATTTCACATAGAGCCTATTAATATGCACCTTAAGTTACTTTCTTCATTAGTTCTTTTTAAATGCATAGCCACATCTCATCTGCAATCAGAAGGTTCGGTTACAATGCACACACCTTCCAGGAAGGGACATTAACTATACTGAATAACCTAATTACATCACAGACTTGACATTAGAAGACACCGAACATTATTAACATGGAGAAGATGTCATCTCCTAGCGCTGGTGTTAACCACATCTTGTAATAGTATCACATCCAAACATAGACATATACCACAGATTCATACTCCACAAAGGTATATGAAGTAAAAGCTGGTTCTCCTCACTAACTCCAGAAATTAAAGTAAGCCTCTAATCATTATACCACCACCACGGGCATTTAATGAGTCTCCCGATGGGGGGTGGGACAAGGAAGTCTGTGCACATGTGTATGGTTTTCTTTTCCTTTTTCCTTTTCTTTGTGGTGGGCCAGGAAGAGCAACACAGGCATGGGGATTGCCAAAATCCAACATTGCTAGTGTTACTATGCACTTTTTACTTTTTTTTTTGTGCCTCAACTCATTTATTGCTCCTAAAAAAAAATTATGTTTTCAACTTAGAAGACACTATGTTGAAGTCTATTGTTTATTTACCTGTACTTCTGCTTTTACATCTAAACACCGCTGGACTAAGAGAGGAGGTACACAAACAGAATTCAAGCACATGAAAGCCCACAGAACAAAAAGATCATTTCTCCAACCCAGAATGGATACAGTAAACTAACAAGCTCACAGTAGTGCAAGTAAGACAGAAGTTATACAAGGAGAAAAACAAGGGAGAAAAACCAGCATGCATGCTTTCTACAAGCAACGACAACACAAGATGAGATTTAACTACCTTGAAGCATAAGTAGGTGCTACATGAACTCTGGAAGTCTGTTGCAGGCCTACTTTTCGTAACGGTTCTACCTTTACAAACTATCACTAACAATCAAAGTAAAAATTCTTCATCACAGTTACTGCTCTGTACTTTTCCCGTTTCTTTTTCCTTTGCTTTAAACACAACAGTAGTCAGTCACAAATCTGAACGAGGTGCACACTTCTGGTATCGAGTCAAATGCTTCTGAAAGTTGTCCCCAAATAACACATGTACTTCAGAAAATAAACAATATGTTTGTAATCTTTCACTTCCATCTTTACAAAACTCTAGCAAGCAGATGCCCTTCTTCAGGCAGAGTTTACTTATTTATATGTTATGCAATAAAACAAGGGTTGTCAGTAACAACTTAACTCTGAAAGCAGAACAAAAATGAGATATACCTTGCCTCTCAGACCTTAAAAAGCTTTCTTGTTCAAGTAGTGCTGGGGACATCAGCTTCCATTTTGAAATACCAAATTGCACCCAACAATTAAATGTTCACATTCCAGAGATGACTCAGACCCTTTCATAGCTTTTAAGAAGGTCAAATCTTTGCAGTTTGACATCCACACTTTATCATGGGCACCATCAAAAGGCAACCAATACATTCAGAAAACACCAAGAAACTGCTTTTCTCCCTGCTCCACAAGACAACTTTGTTAGGCTACACAATGTGGAATCCATGCAGTTCCCCTCTTCACACATACCTAGGTTTGTTGTTTGGTTTTTGTTTTTCCTTTCTTATCATTCAAGAAGATTGAGTTATTTTATCAGCAGTGTGATCCATTAAGAACTTACATATTCAAGAGCAAATAAAGTGAAGTGGGGAGCAGGGCCAAGTGACCTCCAGAGGTTCTTTCCAGACTTGCTTATTCCATGAATCTTGGCAAGAGAGACTTTTTTGGAGCAACTGAAGGTATCTATGGCTTGAACACCATTGCTGGTACTTCTCACAAATTTTTAATACTCAAGTCCAGTATTAGCTCACCAATTAATGTTGTGATATACACCTAACTTTTCCAGTTTTTCCTACGTAAAAGTCTTCACTTCAAAAGTTGATTACGTACCACTCTTACACACGGCAGCTTTCTGCCGCATTTGTACTGAGTACTTTCAGGAGTCAGGTAAGACTGACAACAGCTAGTTCATTGCACAACAAACCTTATAATAGACTGTGAGAGTAAACAGATGGGTTCTGTGTGCTGAAACCCAGACAGAATTAAAGTAGAATATGACTGCATATTTACACAATTAGATTCTACCAACTTGAGGAGAAAGAAATCTATCACATGGCAGGATTAGGAGAACAATTGCTCTTCAAAACTAACCTTGAAACTAAAGCAACCATCGCTGGTATCTGAAAGCTCGCAGCAGAGAACCCAGTTGACATAGCGCTCTCTTTCACACTGACTGCATGCTTGATATCATGTGTAGCTAGAAATTCACTATTTACAGAAGATAGCTGAATGCATGTTTCAAAGTTTAACATTTTGTTAATAAATACATCCTGAAACAGGCAGCTACATGCAAGCCTTCTGTCATGCTTGCTCATCAGTAACAAGTCTGAAAATAGGTTTGCTCCTTGAGAAACACATTTCATGTAAACTGAAAAAATATTAGGGGGAAAAAAGTTAATGTGACTGTTATGTCCCAAATTAAAACTTGGCTATGAAAACACTCAGCAACAAGTTGGTTCATGTACTACAATACTTCTGCTGTAACTCTACATATGGACTAAAATACTAAGAGCAAATTCAAACTGCCCCAAAGGTAATCTGTTAACCTATTAAAAAATTCAGATGTCCTACTACCTTCAGAGTCAGTGTTGATTGGGGCAGTGACAGCTTGATGAAAAGCTTCCACCAAGAATGTCATGGTGTCCACAAGGTGTTTTATGGTGCAAATTACACATTTGATAGGTGATGAACAGAACACAGATCATCCAAGGGGCCCATGGGAGATCCCAGAAATGTTGCAGGTTAAGTCACAGCACACCATGTTGTACAACTTCAGGATCTGATTATACTTGGTAACAATAATTTAGTCTCAGCATGACAGAAGACAGAACCATGAGGAAAAGTGTTCTACATGATGGTTACTAATTAACTTGTTCAAAAATATAGCATGGTCTATAAATATAAGACTAACACAGACAGTTCCAAGATTCACTTTTACTACAAATTAAGTACAAACGTGAAAGTTACCAAACAATAACTTTCCTACTCATGCTTCAGCTTCATTGTTTAGTGACAAAAGGAATTCAGTCTGGTTATCTTCCTGCATTGTCTCAAAGTAAATAACTGTACTTATCAGCAATGCAAGGACCCACACAAACTCATCATGGCTTCATTCATGACATTAAAGTCAACTGTATCATATTTTCACTACTCCAGAAGGACCACAGCGTCTGTGTTGCCTATAGCTTCAGGCCTCAAATTTTGGAATTATTTTAGAAGAATAAGTGCTCATAACAATATTTTTTCTACAATATTTGCATTCTGTGTTTGAAGACAAACAGCCAAAATGCAATATAAAAAGGAAAATAAACTTGTGCATGATTCCTGATTGAGAATGAGGGTTCTGATATTCACTTACTAAGATACACATTGTTTCCTTAATGGTCAGTTTGGCCTGAAGAACTTTAGCAAGACATCAAAAGACTCCATTTTCATAAGCCTCTTACTCAACAGGTCGGCACTCCTACTGAAGTGGATCTGCTATATTAGTAAGTAGTCGTGTGACACTGTACCTGACCTACAATTTTTCAACTAACATTTAAGACTTGTTTAGGCTCCTACCTATGGAGCCATCTGGAAACTCAATAACATCCAGACTGAAAATCATCAACTCAGACTTACTACTCCCAATTTTTTCAGAAAGATTCTAGGAGTGGGGAAAAAAAAAAAAAAAGATCAGACTACCTATATTTCTAACACAACAACAGGATACACCAAACAATAAAAACTAAAAATACCCTTTCATTTTAAGATCAAAAACAGTGCATACTCAGAAGCTACATTTTACAAATACAGAAACAATTTCAAGTTAAAAACACATAAATTGCAGGAAACTAGAAATAGTCACAGTATTCACTCACCAAAAGACTACTTTAAAACTTCTTAAGTCATATATACCATTAATAGCTAAAACACCATCTACAGAAACTGAAATACCACTATTTTCATAAACACATTTCACTCCTATCAATATTTATTAAATAGGCTACCAAACAATAGAAAGGTATAGTTGTTTTTCAATTACTCTTTTCATGTTCATTATGCATATATTCATATGTTTACAAACATATATATTTTGAAACTTTTAATTTATTCTAAGACTTAAACTCACAGATCATTTTGAGCAGAAACCAAGTACTACAAAAACACCCTGTGCAACTGGAAGTCTAGACTTGGTGCTGGAAGGGAAGAACAAGAGAATAGGAAAGAAGAGACTGTACCAGACAGAAACAGAAGTAATCACAGCAGTGCTTGATAGCTTTTAAAGTCTTAAAAAGAAAGTATATCCATAGTGACAGCTCCCCTAAGAAAAGCTTGTAAAATTAATTCAAATTTGAAGTAATTAGAATTCCTCTTCATTATAAGGGGTGTACTTCATATTTACCAGGTGGTAACTGCTCAGCTTCTCTTTCTGACAGATTTTTAAGGCACCAGGAAGCTCAATATTCACAATTCTTGCACTGTACAAGTTATCTTGTTTGAATAAAGTTTTGTGTTACAGTGTTAGAATCTCTGGATCAATATCACTCCTGCTGAACAAGGTAGAAAGGAAAAAAAAAACTAACCAGTCTTTTGGAGGAGAAAAAAAACCCAAACAACTTCAAATTAATATTATTCCTGGATCGTTACACATAATAAAATTACCCTCAAAACAAACTGCACACGCTCTAAAAAGGTTCCCGAGTTACATGCCAGAGTCAAAGAATAAATTTAGGCCAGTACCAAGTACTCATTTCTTCCCCGTGTGTAAATGCGACACAATCAGGCCTCACATGCAGGCCTCTCTCTCCAACACAGGCAAGACCTTTGTTCGATATGTCGATGTTTTTCCCCCAAAGCCCTTGACATAACTTTCCATTCTTTCCCCCCCTATTATTTTCCGGTTCGCAGTCTAGACTTTCGGGCTCCCGTTCGGTGCAAACCCCTGGCTGCCGAGAAGGCCAGTGCACAGGGAGGTGGGGGAAGGGGGAACAATAAAAAAGTTGAACAGCAGGAAGACAGGCCTAGAGCTCTGTCGAAAGCCCCGGAGCCTGGGGGGGGGGTGGGGGTCCCAGCCGCCAGTACCGGGGGCAGGGGGGGTCCTCGTCCCCCAGCCCCGCTCCCACGGCAATACCCCCCGGGAAGGGGAAGGAGGAAGAGGCAGGCAGGAAAGGCAGGACCCAGCGTTTGATCAGCCTCCAAGTGCGACGCATTATGCAAGCGAACGCGAGGGGACCAGGCAGGCAAACTCGGCTTCTTAGCTGAAAGCAACAAAAACATCAGCTAGAAAAACATTTAAAAAACTGCGAAAAACCGGCCCCTCTCGTGGGCAGCCGGGGGCCCCGCAGGCGCCTCCGTTCGCCCCTCACCTTCTTCCTCCCCCCTCAAAAAAACCCCTTCCGAAACATGGACGTCGGCCGATTATTTAGCATTTTTATCGAGAAAAGAAGGAAAGGCGAGGTGCTATTTTTCTTTCTTGATTTGATGGCTCCTTTGGAAAGGAAAGGAATAAAAGAATAAAGAAAGGAAGGAATAAAGAGCCATTTGGGGAAAAGGGGGGCAACGGGAGTGGGGGAGGGAGAAGACGGGGAAGGGCACACAAATCGCGACGGTAGTGTCAACACTGACACTGCCCTTTTGTATCAACGGCCTCGCAAGGGCCGGGAGGGGAGAGAGGAGAGTAAGAAAGGGGGTTTACACCCCCCCCAGACCCTCATCCCCTCAGACCCCCGGGGGCGGGGGGGGGGCGCCGAACAGAGGGGAGCTGGTCTGTCCCTGCAGCGGGCTCGCTGCCTGCCTGGCCATTTTGTCAGCTCCATTTCCACTCCTTCCTCTTCTTTCCTCTCGCCCTCCTCCCTCCCACCCCCCCCAACCGCCCCCCACCCGCCCCATCACCCGCGCGGCGCCGTCTCCTGTAACCCCCCTCCCCCCGAACAACCACAACAAAGCCTAGGTTGACGCTGCCCCCCCCACCCCACTCCTCCGAAGGGCACCTCGCTTCTAACGCCGGGAATGACACTCCAGGCCCAGCCTGGCCCGCCGAGGCGCCGTCCCCACCCCGAGCCCCCCGGTGGGTCGGCGGGTACCTAGTTTGTCCCGCTGCGGCCTCCGCAGACGCTGAGCGCTGCCCTCCTACCGCCGGCGGCCGCCTCGCTTCCCTTCAATTATCAGCTGAAGCCGCAGCACGCAGCGCCGCCGCCTCCGCCGCCGAACCCCTTCCAGCGCCGCGCGAGGCTTGGGGCGGGCGGGGAAGGGGGGATGGAAAGGCGAAGGGACTACTTTGTCGCTGCGCCGGGGCCCCGCGCGCTCCCCCCACCCGCCCCCGGGGCCCGGCTGCCGCCCCGCCGACACACGCACCCCAACGCGCGGCCCTCGCGCTCCCTGCGCCCCCGCTCCCTGCGCCGGGGAGCGCGGCCCGATGTATCCCTCCGCCGGGGTCGTCACCCCCGGGGTCCCGAGTCCCCGCGGGGAGGGAAGGGGAGGGAGAGGAGGGGGTTGCGCGGGGCTGGAGCGGCAGAGAGGGAGGGGGGCGCGCGGACCCTGTCAGACCGCCGCGTTGCTGGGGGGTGGGGGGGAGGGACGCGGCGCCTTTAAGAGGGGGCTGGGCTCCCGGTGACCCCGCGCGATGGCCGCCTCTTCCTGGTTGCCATGGGCACCGCGCGCCGGCGTCCCAAGATGGCGGCGTGGGGGGGCGGGGCGGGGAGGGAGAGGTACCGAGAGCGGCGGCGAGGGGATGGGGATGGGGATGGGGATGGGGGTGGGGGGGGCCCTGGGCTCGGCTCGGCCCCGCCCTCCGTGCCCCCTATCCCGGCACATCCCTTCTCTCCGTGGCCCCATCCCGGCTTTCCCCAGCCTGGAGGCCACTCACCAGCGTCTCCTGGCGCTCTGGCACCGGCTGCAGCCAGTCCCGCGCAGCCTCGCGGAAGCCGGTAGAGGATGGCGACCAGAAAGGGCTGTTTGTTAGGGTAATAGGTGGAGGCGTGTCTGGGTGAGGAGCCTCTGAACGTGGAATACTCCTTCCACCGAGAACATCCCGAGTTTGTGGGAAGGCGCTCTGGGTGAGGACCGAAGGGAGGGGGAAAAGATACTTCAAAACGGTGAGTTCGTAGCCTACAGTTCTGGACCCTTCACCACAAGAAGGATGTTGAGGCTCTGGAATGAGAAGAGCAACGAAGCTGGTGAAGAGGCTGGAGAAGAGGCCTTATGAGGAACGGCTGAGAGAGCTGGGGGTGTTTAGCCTGGAGAAGAGGAGGCTGAGAGGAGACTTCACTGCTCTTTATAACTACCTGAAAGGAGTAGAGAAGAGGGAGCTGGGCTCTTCTCCCAAGTGACAGGAAACAGGACAAGAGGGAATGGTCTCAAGCTCTGCCAAAGGAGATTTAGGCTGGATATTAGGAAAAATTTTTTACGGAAAGGGTCGTTGGGCACTGAAACAGGCTGCCCAGGGAGGTGGTTTATTCACCTTCCCTGGAGGTGTTTAAGGGACCGGTGGACAAGGTGCTGAGGGGCATGGTTTAGTGTTTGATAGGAATGGTTGGACTTGATGATCCAGTGGGTCTTTTCCAACTTAGTGATTCTATAATTTTAAGTGTTTACACATCTGTGGGTTTGTAAATCTTAGAAACAATCATTCAGTGGTAAAATATTGAAAAGGATAAAGTCTTTCAAGCAAAGATAATATTTTTATTTTACAATTCAGTACTGATTTGGATGCCCTTCTAAAAAAGACATCCCATCTTATAAAAGTAGTGGGTATATATACTAATTTTAGACAAAGAAGCATATAAATCTCTCCAAAGTCACTCATTATGTTTTTGGAGTATTTGACCCTGTCCAGAGACTCCCTTCAGGTTATCATTTGACCTCAGACAACTACATCTTGCTAGGCTACTTAAACATCGTGTCTGGAGATTGTCTGCATATTATCTCTTGATACAAGGCGAGATAATTAAACATACAAACCAGCTGTAGCAAAACTTACCAATAAATTCTCACATAAACTTCAAGCAAATTTAAGTCCGCTTTCAGAAATGCCTGAGGAATAAAGGAGGTACTAGCATTAAATAAATAAATAGCTTTAAAGAAAATAAATAATGAGAGCTTAAGAATTGTCATGGTATTCCTACTAAGGAAGGGCAAGTTTAGGTGTTCTGTCCGAGTAACTCGCCTTAAAGAGGAGCAAGGGGACCAATAGTGTAACACCTCATTTCAGGAAAATAAAATTAAACTGCCCATCTGGGAATGGGAAGACTGTGTGTATTTTCCATATGGTACCTGAAAATCTTTATGTGTCCTGCCTTATGGCTGTGTCCGTAACTGATTTTCCAGTCAGGGAAACACGCAGTCCTAAAAGTCCTTTATTTTGGAACTTTTTTTGCAATATGATGCAAAATACGCTATATGAACATTTTACAGAATAATCTGATAGTAATCATCAATGAAAAATATTTGACTGTAAACAAATGAGACTTGATGGAACTGATTATGAGTTTGTAAACTCATGAAATAAAAATGCAATTATTCTATTTTTTTTTGTTTCAGTTTGACCTATTTGTGACTGGGTTGACTCTGTATGCGTAAGAGGTGAACACAGATGCTTGTCTCAGGCTGGACACAGTGATTTAGAAGTTGTGATGTATCAAAGTTTTTTCTGAGAAAGTTTTTAAAATGTCTCACCAGATCGAAAAAAACAACATGTATCAAACTAGGTGGAAGGTTTTGTTTTATTTTCCCAAAGTAAACCAAATTAATGAACGTACTTTCTTCCAGAAATGAGGGAATTGCCAGGTTTGTAATTGAGAAAGCAGAGGGAGGGAGAGGTGACAAATGCAAGTTCAGCTGCAGTTCCAAATGATCCATGTTCTGTATATTATGTGCTCCTCCTTTTGTTGTCTCTGGTGCCAACATTTTCTCTTTATATCACCAGTGTCTTTAGCAGTTTCAGAAGGGGTTTTGGTTTCGTTTTCCTCAAAAAGAATGTTAGAGGTAAAACTGACAAGACAACTGTAGGGAGCTTTGAATCTGGCTGCCAAACAGCTGGAAAATGTGTTTTTCTGTCACCAAAGTCTTGGAATGAGCCTGTCCCATCAACTTCATGGGAATCGTATCAGTGCTGTGCTTGTTCATGGAATATGTAGTTGAGTGTTACCAGGTTTTTATCATTCATTTTTGCGCTTGGATAATAAAAATCAGATGGTGGTTGTTATTATCATCCTCATCTTTAGGTTTTTGGTTCTCATATCAGTTTCCTGTCAAACACTTCAGATATCTACTTTTATTTTGTATTCAACTGCTCAAATATATCTTAAAACAAACCAAACTCAGGTAATATAAACTGTGCAAAAAGCCTTGTAATTGTCAGTGAAAATTAGTTAACATTATTCTGTAAATGTTTATTGTACAGAAGCATTACCATGAAGTTAGTGATGTTGAACAGAACTGGTTTGGATTATTTGAAAACCTTCCCTTTGTTCTTGTGATAAGGTCATTTGAGTATGATGCAGTGATGCATCTCTATTTGAATGTACCACTGTATTCCTCTGAAGCTGACACATCTGATTGCAGCAAAACTTCCCAATTCAATCATATTTTAATTCACTATTGCTGAGAACAGCTACACATAAGTAGTCTCTGCTGTACACAAATTCAACTGCTGTACATGTAAAACTTCTGGATGCTGGTTAGCCTTTCTGCAGGCTTTGGAGTCTTCTGAGATCGATGTCAAAAATAGTAACTGAATGTATAGGCATCACTGATGTGCCAAGTTATGTATCATGAAATATATTCATCCATGCTGTGTTACCATCTAGGAGGCCTGGTTGTTGGTTCATGTTCCCACTGTGCTATCTTGCAGTTTCCTAATAAATAATAGTCACGGCCTGAAAGACCTTACAGTCTAAGCCTCCAACCTTGCACATAGTTACATGAATGCTGAAATTTGCCACTTTGAATAGTCCCATTCTTCGAAGTCGGTGGTTTCAAAACAGTCCATTGTTTGCCTTTAAAAACAAAAAGGGAATTTGTGGTTGCCTGGTGGATTTGTATGAAGGCTCCCATATTTCTGTGAGTGTTGCCCTACTTTGAATTATCTGCTTGGGCTGTACGCTAGCAGTAAATCCTGCTCCTTCAGGGTGGAGTTATTCATTTACTAGGCATATCTTATACAGCTCCACAGTGTATGTACCTGTGGTCATGGCCAGGATTTCCTGGTATCAGCTGTCTATCAAGTCAAGTCAAACTGTCATAGAACCAGAAATCCCCCACAAATACAGAAGATCTTAAGAATGTGTTTGGAAAAAAAATTTAGTTGGACAAGGAGGCCATATTTTGGGGGAAAGCAAGGCAGCAGGCTTTGTGTTCAAACAAGTCGCGTGAAATGTGTGTGGCTTTTGTTTAGCTTTTTCCCTCTTTGTAGGGAACTGACGTCTTTCTTCCATCATGCATCTTGATATGTTAGGACTGTTCTCCAAAAGGCAGTTTTGATGTCTGCTGCTGCCTCAAGATCAGTGCAGTAGGCCCAGACTATTGCATATTGCATAACCAAAAATAAATGAACTGGAATTGCTGTAAATTAAAAGAAAGGACATCTCTGAGAGCAGAGTTAAGCATGCACTTAAGAAGCTTGCTGAAGTTAAGTACAGGACAGTAGTCAAATGAAGAGGATAAGATAGACAAAAAGACTACCTAGAATGTGATACCATCCTCACACATCCACAGCTGTAAGCATGTGAATTATTTTATTGCTACAAAAATAAATCAATTGGAAAACATATTATTTATTATTATTATTGTCAATTGTAGTAATAGCAGAGTATACTTCATTCAGCATGCTCATTCATGTTTAACTCAAAGCTAGAGAAACTAGGGCACATGGAAAAAGGCAAGCAGGGCCTGCTGCAGGCAAACAAGATATTGGAAGCAGAAAAAGCAGAGGCTAGCTTGAACACTTCTAACCAATCAAATGCAACAGGAGCTGTGGAAAAAAATAGCTAGAAATACACTGACATGGGGGGGATGTATTTGTGCCTAGAATGTGACAAGGAGACCCTAATGGTAACTTTTCATTATGCAGCAAGAGACAACTTCTGTCCCAGAAACAATTTCAATTACATGTCAAAATTAGAGCCACTAATGAGGGCTTTATAAACAAAGGTATTGACTACTCAATGGCGAGTATATATTTCCATTGAGAAGTTAGGAAGGAAAGATTACCAACTAGCTTCTGCATAAGCTGCGTTAGGGAGAAAGTGTAAGAAGGGGAGAACCTTGTAACTCCCTACAAATAACTCTTCTAGAAGTAGACTATAGAGATACAGATGCATACGTGCACATTTAAGTTCAACAAGTTGGATTGCGTAGAATATCGGTGAAAAGAATTTTTCTCAAGGAGCTGTTTTAAGTCTGCAATCATAACTTTGGAAATGCAGGGAAAGTATTCTGCATATTTACCCAGTGTGGGCATCTGCCAGTCCCACTGCAGAAATATTACTGAAAGAGATGACTTCAGGTCATCAAGTCCAAGTCCCTGCTGTTTCATTCAACCACATAATAGATCTTCATGGCACAAATGGGGCTCGACGTGTTTCAAAGGTAGTGCAGCATTTTTTGCCTTCACTCAGTAAAACTACTTGAGATCATCACTTCTCTGATGGTTAGAAATGCAGTTATACAGACTGATTTAGAGCTTATTTGTGTTTGGATATCTTGTAGCTTGAATACTGCACTTGCACTTAGGTACTGATACTATACAGGTGTGTATGTATATATAAATATAGAATGTTATGTATATTTAATAAATATGTATATTAATAAATATTTATTTAATAAATATTGATAGGGTTTGTTTTGGTATTGTAGTCTCCACTTGTGAAACAGACTCTCTACTTCCTGGTCACTTTAGTGTCTTTTCATTTTATTTCTTTCTTTTAGAACTTCTGTTCTTAATAATAATGTCTTACAAGTGCTATTTGCAAAGACATTTTTACTTCCCTTTGTCTTCTGGGAATTCATGTGTGATTTAAATTTCAGGCTTGTATTTAACTTTCTCTCCTAAAATCACATTAGTCACTCTTGATCATCTTTTGATCAGTTATTGTTCCAATATCTTTCTCCTCTGTCAACTTTCAATTTATAACATCTTGGTTTATGGCAGAAATTCTCAGTGAATTACTTCACTGTTTGTAGTTTTCAGTTTCTGGCTTTTTTTCACCCTCCAGGAGTGCTTTTTTTTTTTAGGGAGGAGAAGTTGGTGTACATATCAGGATAAACAAACTAAACAGAAAAACATGCTTGGCCATAAAATGTGAACTAGATGCTAGAAGTCAGGGAAACAGTGGATAGTTTTTGTGTTGCTGTGTGTAAGTACATGTAATATTACATAAACAAAAAAGATTCACATTCTCAAGACTGACATCAAGGATGGCAACTTGTTTAACATATGCCTTTCCATCTACCTTTCACTGCACATGTTTTTCAATCACTCTTGAAATGCCAAATTAATATTTGATATGCCAGTTATAATTTGGCAAGGTCTGTCACAAACAACAGACAGTATTTCCTTGTACAAGGTGAGCAAAAAATCATATGGCTTCTAACATTAAACATGAGATGACATGAGGTATTCACACAAATAACCTTTTACAAGAAAATTTCTTTTAAATTGTCTGGTAGGTGATAAGTACGGGTTTTGAAAAGTGCAAGAGAAGAATCCATGTGTTGGGGTGGTGTAGAAAAGGTTGGTCACTCATTTTGGTCAAATGATAATTTTGATACACCCCTCACCCCCTCAAAAAAAGTCTGGTGCTAATGTGGTTTAGGATGGGCTGATAGCTAGAGAGATGAGGCTGGTAACAAAAGAAATGTAATGGGAAAATTATCTGCTCAGTGTGTAATTAATACTAGCATCTGTCACTCTTTAATGAGTGCTGCACTAATCAGAGGATTTTGTCATGTTAGTAGAATGTTTAGCTGCTTACCTGTAAAATGCAGGCATCGTATGTATACAAAACTGTCATTCTGTGCAATATGATCTGCTCATGTAACAGTCATGGTAACTGAATTTTATCAAATATGTAACTGCAGAATTTTATGTTTGGTCAGAGATCAGCAACTAGATTCACTAACAAATATATAAAACACATCTAGATGAGCAAACAGTGTAAGTAGCTAGGCAAACCATTCTGATGGCTCTTCTGGTGCTTCACCCATCATTGCTTCTGTTGATTAGTGTTCATTTCTACACCTTCAATCAGTTTCTGATTAAATAAATATCATGTGAGCATGGTGTATTATTTTGGACACTGAGAACCACAATATTTTCTTAAAAGAACCTGTAATTACTTGTTTTAATTTTAAAAATCTTGTTGTTTTCTTGCTTTTTTAGTTGTAAGTAAAAATCCTGAACCTATAGCACTTATATGGTAAAATTTTTTTTTTTTAAAAAAAAAAACCTTTTCAATAAACAACCTGATTCCCTGTCGGATCTCTGTAAACCCAAAATAAAAACAAAAACTGTAGCATTTTCAATAAAATTTCAAGGTAAGAGATATTATTAAGCAATTGTTTTACTGGCTGTGGGCTGGTTGTTTTTCAGTTGTGAGTACCCTCAGGCTCTGTTGAAACCTGTCAGGATAGTTCCTCCCTTTTGAAGAAAGGCTCTATAAAGTTAACGAAATGTTGCCTTTGTATCTTTGGCTTAGTGATGTCACTTAATATTCAGCCTATTTGATTGACAGAAGGTGCCATTTGAATTGCTTGAACCAGATGGATTGAGGAAAAAAAACCAAAACCAAGCAGATGTTATTATAGTAATGAAGCTGAAATTAGTTTTACTTTATACAAAACAATTCTTTTGCAAGATACATCTGATTTTAAATAAAGATCTGTGGTGGACGAACCTTTTTCCAAGTCTTACTATTTTACGTATTTTTGAATCCTGAAGGATGCCATTGTAATTAATGCCTAGCTGGACCACTTCTATTCAGGTCTCTTTAACATTTCAAATGGGGAATTCAAGTTCTTAGTAAACAAGGAGAGTGTGGGAATTTCTCCAAAGAGAACTTAAAACCCAATAATTCTGTAATGAGCTATTTGTATAGAAGTCTTCAATTGCATAAAACTAACAACTCGTTTTTATTGTCTTAAATTAGAATAATTTGATGAGTTCAGCAGAAGGAAGACATTTTGTTCCAGCTCAGGAAATGATCTGTTATGCTGAAAAAGTACATTTCCAAAATACCTGAAAACATCGTGTTAATAGTATCACACTGCATTCAACAATTATTATCATGAGAATATTTGTTAAGCCTAATACATGGGGAAACCGCCTTTGCTTTTATTTTGTCTCTAATTGAGATATCTAAGTATATTGTAGAGCTGCTTGGAAAATTCAAAGTTTCTCTGGGGAAATTATGTGATATTGGAAAAATATGTATACTATTGTCAGATGTTTCTGTCCAAAGCTAAAATATGTTGGTTAAGCAATGTTGTAATGTTGTGTTATAGTTTGGATACCTGATAGCATCTCTTCTTCCATAATGCACCAGCTCTGGATGTATGCGGTTGCTAGATCTTAGCCATAAGGTTTTGGGGAAGATTTGGGAATTCATTGGTCATGCTGAAATACTGAAGATGTAATCCAGCACGAGAACCCAGCTGACCCAGGAAAAGCTGAACTTTTAATAACTGAAATGCAATTTATTGTGTGTTGCACCAGCAATGGAGCACTTTAGGGCTTTCCTTAGTGGTGGATCAAATTTTCTCTACAGAAGGCATCACATACCGTGATAGGAGTAGTGGCTTTTTTTCCTTCCCAAAATCTCTCATCTTTTGGGTTGTTTGAGGTTCTTTCACCACAAATACTACTAAATGCTTAACCCTGTGAGACGTTAATTTATGAATTTAGAATTACAAATATAACTGATAACTGAGTCCATGTGTGGTGATTACTGGGAAGTTCAGTTGTTTGTGAGCCTATGATAATTCAGTGCTGTTAAATGGACTTATAAAATTCTCTTTTAAGTAGTGGTTAAGCAGTTATTTGAAAATGCATTGGTATATTCTTATATCAGTTTCAGTCAAGGTATGGTAAAGACAATTTTATTTCTCTGTTGCCATTATTTGCTGTTAATCTGGTTTGCTGTATTACTGGTAATAGACAGTTCATAGACATGAACCTTTTCTTTGGTCTAGGCTGTTTTTTGTCCTGGGCTTAAGCATACAAACAGCAGTATCACACTGAACTGCAGTGTATAAGCCCTTATTATGTTTTAAGTTTTATGCATGGCTTTAATATTTGTGTCTGTCTTCAAAGGTATCTTGCTCAATCTAATTCTACCTACCAAGAATTATTTTCAGGTAATGAACATGTAATAATTTCTAAAGGTAAGCAATCACGACTATCTTCTGCTTAGTTAAGTGTCACAAATGTTTCCTAGTGTCTGTTGTTTACATGTTCATTATTGTCAGTGTTTGTTCATCCACAGAAAGATTTAGTTGTGATTTTTACTTGCCTTGCTTTGGGTACTACATTCCTTCTCTGTTTTGCTTTCTGTCTTGGGAAACTTCAGGAGTAATTCTACTTCTGTGTTACCAAAGGTAAGTTTGTGTTCCTATCTGTTGTCTTGTTCCCCTTCTTCCAGCTTCAAGTCAGGAAAGTAATTATTTCTTCTTTTCTGTTGCCTTTATTAACAAAGAGCAATTTTCCTTATTTCATTTCCCACATACACAACAGCATTCATCATGAAGAACCATCGGGTATGTTTACTTGACCAGGCATACCATATATTTTTTATCAAAAATCAATTAAATGCACTCAGTAATGTGTTCAAGGGAAGGAAGAAGGAAAGAATAGTAGAAGGCAAAGCCACAAAAGGGTCAGGATTTTTGTCTCAAGATGTGCTAGGCTATGAAAGGTCTCATCTAAAGATGCACCAGTGTAATTTGAAATTCATTTTTAAACAACCTTGCCAAAGCTGATCTGAACTGCTCTGTAGATGCTTAAACTTATTGTAACGTTTTACTTGAGTTTGTTTGGGTGTAAACTAAATCAGTTTGTGCTGAACTGAAATAAGCCTAAATTAAACCAATGTCAAAGTGCCTGCAAGTTTTGGATGAATTTCACTAGATTATTAATAGATTAACATTGTGTGTTGGGTGCAGCTAGTGTAAATGTCATTTGTTAGATGAAACCTAAATTAAACAAGTTATCTGGAGAAGTGTAGTAACTAGAATAAGGAACTCTAGTGAACAGTAAAATGATCAAAATAATTTTCAAAAAAAACCCAAAATGATATTGTAGCAGAAACCTAGGAGACTGACTGAAGCTGAAATTCTAAATAACATAATAGGGTGAGTGTGAACAATGGAGTGAAAGGAATGACAACAGATGGGGATTGCAGGCAAGAGAAGCTGTATAGCTGGAAAGCATCAAAAGAGCAAGCAGGTGACAGAAAAGGCAATGTATGTTTTTCATATGCAGGTATCAAAGTATCATGACAACTAGTAATGGTAGATTTCAGCATTTGCTACGTTGATGCTATAGCTGAGTTGTGCAGTTGTTCCACCCTATGAAGTTTACAATGAGACTGAAACCTACAAGGAACAAGTGTTAAGTTTAATATAAAGCAAGTACTTAAAATTCCTCTGGACAAAATTTGTGTTTTAGAAAACAGAAATTAACTAGAAACCTTTTCAGAGATCATACTGTCTGTAGTAGTGAGTTTAAAACTGATGTTGAAAAAGGGCATACTTGTCACCACAGCTTTTTCTGAAAACTGGAGGCACAAGTAGGAATTGAGTGCATAAGAATACCTGCACAATCAAATAGATTCTTTAGCGTTCCTGTCATTTGATCAGGTTCATTAATGCTGTAAATGAACAGCAAGGGAACCTTGAAATACACAGTGAGAGTGTTAGTGTATTCTTAAAAGGTGTGATTTAATAGGCCAGCACAGTAGATGTTTTTCAAAATTTAGAGTAAGAGATGTCAATGGTAAAAGTGACCTGACTGGATAGGGATATAGGAAAACAGTTCTTAGCAGATGTGAGACTGATTGCAATCTGTACAAATTAAGATAATAAGAAGTGTCCAGGAAGGAAGTAGTGGGATGACTGAACTACAGCTTCATCTGTAATAAAAAGGATTGCTAGTTATATGCATGTACTCTGCTACAGGAGGTGCAGATTCCCTAAGATAAGAATTTCTAGTGTGACACTGCTGTACTTTAGGACTTTTTATATGCATAGCAAGATGTCTGACTGCTCTGGTTTTTGGTTTTTTTTACTCTAAGGAAAACAGAAGCAATTTAAAGCATAGACTACACCTGGCATTGTAACAAAAATGCCTTGAAACTGAAATAAATGGTTTCACATGAAGCCTGTCAGTGTCCTGTCCTTCTAGAAAGGAATGTTTTGTCTTGCACTTAGCCAGCATGCTCTGTTCTGTTAAACAGTTAAATAAATAATCTCCTTGTGGCAGTGTTATCTAGTTTTGCCTGTTCAATCACATAAATAAATGGCAAGTATCACGCTCATATTTGAAGAGTAGTTTTTCGTTCCCTCTGACAGTGTTGCTCTTCCCTCCACACATATCCCTCACATCCTTCTGCATTGTCTCTCACTTGTCTGCTCTTGTATTGTTTTCTGTGGTCTGTGTGCACAAGTCTGTATAAGGGTAAAGTTGCCTCCAAAATACCTGTGCTGTGAGTCTCTATGATAAATATCTTTAGCTTTTTAAAATTTTTCATATTTTCTTGCCCCCCCCTTTTTTTAATCCCTGCAAACTCTGGGGAAACCAGTGAGTAAAGATATTAACATAGGATTAAACCAGGCATAACTGAGAGGAAGGGGAGAGACCATGGTGAGGCAGCAGAATTCATGTTTAAACATAACTACTGCATTCCCCAAAGGAAAAGACAATTTTTTTTTCCCAAGCTTTTTGTTCCATCTTCCTCCTCTATTTTACTAAAATGTTTTTCAGGTACTTTAAGTGTGAGCCTTTGATAGTCATGCACACACATGCATCCACGCACACACATGCATCCAAACACACATGCACAGCTAATCCCTTAGCTCAAGTAGGTTACTGTTTCTGAACAAATGAACAGCTTTGTAGTTGCTACATATGACATTTCAGAATTGTGACGTTTCTTTTTTTCTTGTTCTCCATGCACTTGCAATATTTGTTAGTAACAACTCACAAACCAGTTTGCATTGACGTGAGGAAGTCATCTCTCTTTCCATATGCCAGTGTCTTTACAGTTGTACTCTATTGCAGTCACTGTTGTATTTTTATTTACTAACTAAGTTGCCTTTTTTTAAATATATATTAATAGTAATTTCTTTTTCTCCAAGACCAAAGCAGATGTAGAGGAGGGAAGTATGTGGGTTTGCATCATGACTGTTGTGATTCTGAGAAGGAGCTGTACCCACTGTTGTCCAAAGTTTCAACCTAATTGTCTGTAAGAACTTATTTTTTCTTGTAGAACAGTTTCTTCAGCACAGTGTGTTAGGTTTTGCACTTCAGATGCTTTGGTATAGCTTAATTGCACATCCTATAGAAAAACTGAAAAATGGTCTGGGTCCAATAAATGCCAGTGACACCTATTTATTATTTTTCTCATGGGAACACATGAGAAGGAAACTACAATCCTGTACAGATGTGATCTTGTCAGGGAAGACAAAATAGGAATTTGTATAATTTCCTGTACTACAGCAAATGCAAACGTAGAATTTGGTAGCAACTGTCAAACTAATGTTGCTCCTTTTTTTGTTCTTACTCCTAGAGTCTTTGCTTCAAAGACTTCTGGGAACCCTAAGTAAATGAAAGCTTCAGTAACTGTAGCCTGTTCATAATCTTATCCAATGGCACAGGTCAAAACCTGCCAGCAATTTTGAGGTACACGAGTATTATTTCACCACCCTCCAGCACCCAAAACCAGTGTAATTCATTCCACCAGGCTGCTTTTGCTAGTCAACACTATTCATATTCTTGCATACTAACCAAATCAAGGCTCTCAAAATCTTCTGCTTTGACCAATCATAGCAAAGTAACAGCTTTAATTGTAAATATTCAAATCAAGCAGAAAAATAAAGGCTTTATTTAAAAAAAATCAAAGCAATCATAACAATCAACTTTTTTTTCTTCTGTATTTCAATCTCTCTGTATTATTAAAAACTTGAAATCGCACAACCCTTCATGAATTTATATTTCTTGAGGCCTGTAGGAAATGTGTTGTATGTTGCAGTAGTTATGAAATAGTTTGTGGAACTGGTAATTAAGACCACTGGATGTTTGTTAAAGAAAACAATTGCAGTGGAAGTGGCACAGTTGTTTTGTTTTATTCTGGAAACTGTAAAAGCTAGAGAGGCATTAAGACTTTCTCCATCTTTCCAAAGAAACACACAGGTCTGTAGTTCATCTGTGTTGTACTTTAACAACAGTATGTGACTATTCCTCACTGCCTCGAGATTTACTCTAAAAGTAATTTAAATAACTTTCAAGTTTTAAGCGTATTGTAAACATTCTAAATTTTCCCTTGTGCATTGTATATACTTCAATAAACTCAAGAGTTTTATTACATTTGCATTTCAGTGTATAAAGAAGAAACAACAGTGAGCTGTGAAGATGGTCATTTAATTCACATAAAGCAGTCTTCTCTTTAAATTGCTGCCAACTTACACGAACTACTTTTCTTATGCAAATATTAACATCTGTATTTATGTACACCTGTGTTTATTGAATACTATCTAAAACAGTAGAGTGCTGGCTTTTTTTTTCCTTAGAAACCTGCTACAAATGTCAGGAGGCACAAATATATGCAATTAAAAGTACTGATAACTATTTAATTAGTCAGAGGACAAGTAGAATATTGTCCCTGAGTAGCTGGTCAGAAAGTGAAAGAACTTTTAAGAAGTGACTGTATAGAAGCCATAAAAGCTTGCCTGCTCACTAGTCTAGCACAGCTGGAGACTTACTTTAATTGCTGAACATAGTAAGTCTTTCTATTGATGTAGCATAACTAGGAGGGAGAGTGGTCGTGCTGGGTTAGGTTGTTTAACTTACTGTATTTCATCCCCTCTAGTTACAACTATTTTCACAGCAATATTCATCAGGGAAAAGCAGAGTTAGATACTACTGCACTGATATACTTTTCTTAATAGTGTCCTTCTACCTGTCTCATACAGCATTGTTTTTTCCCTGAGAATCTTGCAAGACTCACCAGTATATCCACTAAAACATAATTCACTTTTTAAACTCTGCAATAGCAGAACGATGAGGTTAAGGAGATGGATTTAAAGCAATAATCTGTTATAAGCAGTCTTCTAGTATTCTGTTGTTCATTCATAAATGAACAAATTATTTAATCAGATACGAGAGTTAATAATTTCAAGGTAGCACTGATGTATGATGTTGTATGATGTAGAGTTGATAGTTCAGTGCAAATGGTGTTTTTAACTTTATCTAAGGTGTTTAGATAAATATTTTCCCAGTACTTTCTATTAAGCTATTCATGATTATAATCTTAAAGCCCAGTTATTAAATAAAGCTGGTTTTCTGTTGTTGCTTAGAAGATTAAGATGGAAGTTATCCATCCTCAATAGCAATGAGTGGTTACAACTGCTTCAGCTCTGATGTCTATTACAGAAATTCAAAATCTCCAACATAAGGCAGACTTAGAAACATATACTAAGGGGTTTGTTTGGTTTTTTTGTTTGGTTCCAGTCTTTCATGGAAAAAGGAATCTGGAAATAACTGGTTTTCTTGATGGGTGGTTATTTCCTTGTGACTTTTTCTTTTTATGTTCTAGGTTAAGCTGTTAGTAAATGCTATGTGGTAATGATGGTGTACAGCAGGCCATCCATCCTCATCCTCTGCTGGCTTTTCTCCATGTTCCTATATTTGCAAAGGACTGAAATACCCAGCTGAGCACTCACTTTATCTCCATACGTATTATAGAAGCATAGTTGAGCAAAAGGTTAGATTTTCAGTTAAGCATCCTCAGGTGATCATACTTGCCAAAAAGCTCCATACAGCATGATAGCAAGACTCTGAAGATTCAAGTAGTAGGGCCACGAAAGAGAAACCTCAGTGCCCACAGATGGAAATGCTAATGGAATTTCATAAAATGGGCGAAAAATGACTCTCTGGTTGCAAGGCTTAGTTCCTGCCACAAAAAAAAAAAAAAAAAACCCCAAACCTTACTGTAAGAAAGGTGTTGTGAAAGAGCTTCTCAATATTTGCAAGGTTTTTTTGCAGCCATCATTAGCGAACTTAAATGTGAGAGTGGATGTCACTTTCGTCTGAGCACAGACAGTGAAGATGTTATTAGAAAAAGAGTTGCTGTGTAACTGCACCAAGATGATGGTATGAATATTTGGTAATATTTGTTAAATGTCATGTCGGTCACTACTGATTACTTCAACTGTTTCACAAGGTCTTATGAGGTGCCTGTATGGTGCTCATTTTACTGTATGAAGGCAGAGTGGGAATATTTATTTAAACAAAGGTTATCATCTTTTCATTGCCAAGAATCTGGTTTTGGAGGCAGGAGGGGAAAAGGAGACTTAACAGATTCTTCAGTTCCACAAGATCTGCATTCTTGCTTTTAAGTTAATCACAATATGCCGTTAGTAGCCTTACATGAAACAATTGCCCATGTATGTTGCCATTCTGCAACAGCTTATCCCACAGGGGATGAATAGCATTTGTTTTAGCTGCATCAGTGTCATTGTGTAAGGATAGCCTGGCTCTAGTTCTCCATGAAGCTATTTAATGTTATGTTTTTATTCTTTTGCAAATACCTGTGCATTATTGATGCTACTTGGTTCCATAGTTCAGATATGATGCATGGTTGCCTTTTTTGGGTGAAAAGTAAGTAAAATTTTAAGGCACCTATTTTGCATTTTTGGAAGTTGCCTAGCTTCATTCACCTACAAAATCGGCTCTGTCTAAGCCTAAAGAGGTCTACTGTCCTATTCAATTTTTCTTTTACTACTGAGACCTGTTAGGTGGATGTAGTTGCAGCTGCTTGAAAGTACTGTAGTGTCACCTCTTCAGTGAGAGGCAGCTGTGGTAGAATAGGAATAGAAAAAGGTATGACGGAGAGGAGTGCTTTTTCATAAGAAAAACTGCATCTATACAAAGAGGTACCAGAAAGATGAAGGACGCAGCAAGGTTGGTAGTTTGAACTGTACTAATTAATTTCAGAATCAAAAAAAAAAAAAATTATCTACTGAAGGCATTTGACTTCTTTATGGCGTGGAAATTTGGTTTAGGTTTACAAACTTTTAGGCAACAGATTAGCTGCTACTGACTTCAAGCAATCAATCAACTGAAAGACGTTTACGTCTTTACAGCTTTAGAAACATCTTATAGTTATCTTCTTGAAGTTACTTCAGTAACACTGATATTATTCCATGTCTGTTTTGTATAGATTTATATGACAGTGAAATGGATGATTTCTGTACTGAGATACATGAAAATTGAATGCTTTAAAAATAATAGTTTACTTAAAATTTTAGCAAAAATGCGACAGTTGTACAAGAGCAAGTGAGATAAAGTGAGGAACAGAAATATTTTAATACTCTCATTTTGAAATAAAATAGTAAAGGAACATAACTTTTTATAGTCTCCTCCAACCCATAAAACCCGGCCAAAAGCAGAGAGTTTTGGTGTCTTGGTTTTTTTTTTAAATCTGTGGAAAAGTAATAGAATATGGAATAAAACAGCCTGAGAGAAGGGATTTAGTAGAGCTAAAGTCAGTACTACTAACTGAGAAGGCAAATGATTTTTTGGTAGAAGACACAATGGCACCTTCACTGCACAGGGGGATGAGGTCTTGGACTGCAGTGACCAGTCTGATGCCAAAAGGAAAGACTAGGGGTTTAGGCCTTTCACCTGGGACAGAGGAAAATATTTTAATGTCGATCTAAATCTCAGCAAGGACTGTTTCCTAGATTCTGGAGCCACCTTCTTCTTCCAGTGAATGTTTAACTACGTAGAACAGCTGAAGAGAAAAACAGGGAAAATTAATCTGCAAGTAACCTGTAATCTGAGAAATTATATTTTTCAGTTGCTAGTTGGAAGCAAAGCAGAAAGACAAGTCTGGAGAGGTTTGAAATCCTAAAAATGTATGTTGGAGAAGGAAACAGTTTCTTGTATGTTCTTCTGTAATAGGGCTCCACAATTCACACCATTTCAGCTTCTCCCAGAGGTTTCTGGGACAGTCTGAGTCTGTCGTGTGCATCTTTTCTCTGCTTCTGTAACTTCCATGACAGACTAAGTTAAGGGAAGGCTGAGCCTCGCATCCTTAAAAGATGGCTTGCCATGTCATGAACTTCAAATATTATTTTCTCATACAATGTAAAATACAATGTTAGTAGTACTGTGCTTCTGGAAATCTGTAGTCCAAATTAATTTTGAGACTAGATGCTTCCTAAATATTTTATTTGTTGCTTATTTTCACTTAAATATTTTAGAGGTTTTCTTTGTTTAAAAAATTGCTATGACATTTATCTGAAGCCATGACTGGTAACAGCTGTTTAGATTTGGTTCCGCTCCTCCTTTCCTCTTCTCACTTTTTGCATGAAAAAATGCCAGTGGCATAAGTAGTGTGGTACTGAACTGCTTTAACACTCGCACTTTCAAATAACATCGAGAATCAGATGTGTCCATGGTAACCAGGATGCACTTAAAAGATGAAGAACAGGAAGTATTATAATCTATGCAAAAAGTATAGGTATTACAAAATTATGCAACATTTTTCTTTGAGACAACCACGCGCTAAAAAATTACCAAGGTAATTGGAGTTTGTCACGAGTATTTGTAAATGGAGCATGTGTTTATAAATGTACACCTCACTAACATCCTCGTTTGGCTTGGCATGCGATCTTTGCTACCTGCTTCTGTGAAGGAAGAGACAGGAGTACGACTTTCCTCTTCTGTAGACCCAGCTGTGACAACAACAAAACCAAAGTCATTGTTGAGCACTGACGCACTGCTCAAATACATATGGAGTGTTGAAAACAGAGCTCTAGGAAAATTACAGTCAGGGCCACTTGTTCTCCGTCAGTTCTGACAGACCAAGAGAGTTGTGTTTGTTCAGCCTGGAGAAGAGAAGGCTCTGGAGAGACCTTCTAGTGACTTTCCAGTACCTGAAGGGGGCTACAAGAAAGCTGGGGAAGGGCTGATTAAAAAGGCTACGTAGTGATAGGACGAGGGGAGTGGCTTTAAATGGGAAGAGGGCAGATTTAGATTACACACGAGGAAGAAATTCTTCACAATGAGAGTGGTGAGGCACTGGCACAAGTTACCCAGGGAAGCTGTGGCTGCCCCATCCCTGGAGGTGTTCAAGGCCAGGTTGGATGGGGCATTGAGCAGCCTGATCCAGTGGAAGGTGTCCCTGCCCATGGCAAGGGGACTGGAACTGGCTTTAGGGTCCCTTCCAACTCAAACCATTCTATGATTTGATGATTCTATGATTTCACAGCTACACAATTTATTACACTTCATATTCTGTCTCAGTTGCATGCTTTGTAATGAAGGCTTTCTTTTCTTTTTCTGACTCTGAAAATGTGAATTGAATGTGTACTTCTGGAGAGCTTTTTCCAGAGTTTCCCATCAGTCTAAATGCTGAACTTTGAACTGTCCTGTTAGTTTTGATTTTACCAAAATGTAAAAATGACAGTTTAACTTCTAATACTGCCAGTTTTGGATGCCTGAGCAGTTGAATGGGCATTTCTGCCTAATCACATGATTTAATCCCTGATGAATCCTGTTTCTGCAGCTAAATGTAAAACAAAAAGAGCGTGATTATAGTTTTGCAAGCTGAGATTTCATTAAACGTGTTTTAATTTCTGTGAATAATTTGCTTGCAGGAGTTGGGAGCAGCTTCTTTGTATGTTAAAAACATTTCACACTCATCTAGGTGCATTATGGGATGTTTATTGTGCTTTGAAGCATGTTTTAGAGCCCCTGGTAGTGCAGCCATGGCCTGATCTCTTATGGCAACTTTGTTTTGGGAATGTAGTAATATTTACACAACCAGAGTCCTGAATTGTGCCAATGTATTTATCTCATGGTTCTTGGTACTAATTTCTTCTTCCTTTTTTTCCTTTTTCTTCTTCCAGAAGAAACAGTAAGAAATTTTCAGGTGGTGGAAAATCTCACATAGGAATGAATTTTGTCAGTCAAGGCCTGGAGAAATTAAAGAATGCCTGAAGAATTTTTTTTTTTTTTTTAAATTCAGGTCTTCATAGTAAGATGCCAAAATTAATAACAAATTTGCTGTGGCATATAATGGAATACTCTACCAATACTGATCTATAATAACTTTCATGAAAGATGTGATTGCTCTGGTTAACAGGCTTTGTTAAATGAATTTATTAATATAAATTAATGCATGCATACCGGGAAAAAAACCCAAAAAGACTTGACAGTAAATGTAAATACATGATAAATCTCATTAATAGTTTCATTATAAGACAATGACAGAGGTATCAGCAATAAAAACAGGCCAGAAAGCTAATTCATTGCTAATAACCTAGTCCTTATAATGCTTTGTGTTGGCACATTTGGGTTTATGGCCATGTCATGAGCTACCTGGATTCCAAATCTGATTTTAAGCTAATGAACACCAAATGTAACAGGTACTTGGGAGTACACAACTGTAGCATGACTTTAGGAGCATACAGCCAGAAAAAGAAAGGCAGTGGGGACACATTTAAATAAACCTCAAAATTAAGATTTAAAGCACTGCTTTCCAACCTGTTCCTGATAGCCTGATAACTCAGAATGTCTGAAATAATTATGCTTTTTCTCAAAGTTCCACAGAACTATGTGTCCCAAGTACTTATTTTTCTCATGTTCTTTGAGTCTTGGTTGTCAGTACTGATGCCATTTGAAGAGATGCCATGTCACAAGATAGGGTTGGTCGCGGCTCACAGAGGAAAGGGTCTTCTGAAAATACTTAGCCATAAATACATTAATTAAGTAACTGCTGCAAGTAGCTGAGGTCTGAGCTTTGACCTGGTCTGAAACTGAAGAATGTCGTAACTGCATCTGCAGGGACCAGATTGCAGTGGGTGGCTTATGTAGCCCAGGAGACAAGAAAGCTCTCACACACCTTGCACTGGACAGATTTTTTTTATTATTTCTTTTCATGTAAGCAGCACTTGTGTTCTGATAGGACAGAATCATGGAAACACTAGGTTGGAAAAGATCCACTGGATCATCGAGTCCAACCATTCCTATCAAACACTAAACCACAGCCTTCAGCACCTCATCCACCCGTCCCTTAAACACCTCCAGGGAAGGTGAATCAACCACCTCCCTGGGCAGCCTGTTCCAGCGCCCAATAACCCAGTGCCCAACGACTGTGAAAAATTTTTTCCTGATGTCAAGCCTAAATCTCCCCTGGCGGAGCTTAAGGCCATTCCCTCTTGTCCTGTCACAAATATACATAATATGCAGACATGTAAAAACCCCAACACATTAGTTACAGATGTGACTTCATGTTTATCCTGTTTTTATGAGGAACTTGAAAGACACAGTTTCCAAATCAAGCCCTCTTTTCCTCATCAACAGCTTTGGTAGTTATCAGCTTATTCACAGCAAGGAGGTCTGCTTTTCCAAACAACCCTGGTCAGTTAATGTGGTCTGCATTTCTGTGTTTGAGTTTCTGATCCCTGTTATAACTTTTGCAGCTAACCAATTTCAAGAGAATCTGATTGAAATCAACACTTCTTTAGGCAAATGAGTAGGGAGACTGCATGTGATTGCTGTTAGTGCTCCACTGATGGAAAGGCTACGTATTTGGAACTCAAGTGACTGGATCTGTGCACAAACCATGGAAAGAGTTTCAGTCAGCACTTACAGTCCATAACAAACCAAATATTTAATTCCAGTTATTACTACTTGTTTTGACTAGACAGGGAATGAATGTATTGTGAGCCCACAGAAAATGGACTGCCTGTTGAATTTGGCTCACACTCAGGGAGTCTAAAAATATGATGCATTTTTGCAGTAGATTTTATTACTGCTCTGTCAGATGAGGAAGAGTTGCACCACATTTTACTTTGACAAAGCTGATTATCAATTTTTATCAACTTGGTCTTTCAAAAAAGGAGTCTTTTCTACTATTTCTGTTGAGAATTACATAGAATTTATTGCGGAATTTTAGACATAGGAGTTAGTGGCTTTATTTTTCAAAATGTAATTTCAATTTATTTCTTCTTCATAAAATTAGATTCAATATGTGGATATATATTGGTGAGGATTTTAGCTTTTTTTTTTCTCACTACTTATATCTGAACATTTTCCTGTGGCATTTGATATTAATATAACGTCATTATAAAGCATCTGTTTTGTGTTCTCTGGGTACAGTGATTCAAGCAGTTAAATTATTGTTAATGTGCCATTTTTTACTGTTCTCCTGTGTGTTTTCAGTAAGTTACAAATAAGATCTGCCTGCACTTTCTGGAAGAGCTTTATTGGTGGCTCAGAGGTTTCCTATCCCATAGGAAGTATCGAAAGCCATAATTGCCATTCATTCCAAACATGTAGTCATTTCTTCCTCCTAAAATTATCTTTAAAATCATACATGGGAGTTTTCCCCTCTAAAGTAAAACCCACAGGTTTTTTAGTAAAAATTTAATATAAAATGAAAGTAATTTGTATTCAGAACTGGACATAAATAAAAGTATTACAAATATAAATTCCTATGTTTGTGAGAAGTTGCATTGTTCTTTTGATATTATTTTTGTCTATAGCTCTTGCTGTTGCACACAATCAGATGGTTTTATACCTCCTCACTTTCTGGTCAGAGTTGCTTTGCTGCTGTTATTTTTAATTTCTGTAATTCTCCACAGATATATATATTCTGGAATAATATTCTAGTTATCTTTACTGATTTTTTTGCTAAATGAGTGTTCAAATAAAACACTCCTCAACAGATCCATGGTTTGCTGCTAAATATTTGGTACACCCCTACTAGCAAAATATTTCTCTGTTGTTAAGTATTACTATTTCCTGCTGTTATCTCCTAGTTCTCTGTCCTAAAATCTTATCTGTTTTCACATGGTTGGAAATTTTTAGTGAAAATTTATTGCTGTTCTTGTTGGGGGTTTTGTAAAAGGTGCTTAAATTACCGCTAAGGGCCATAGAAAGAACAGTCCCCCTGCAAATGAGACACTTAATCGATATCCCATACAAGCATTTCAGCATCCAATAGAAAACTGAAGAAGTAACATTTTGTAATAAACATAAACTTTGTAGTAAATGTCTATTAACTACCATACAGCTGTAAACATCCGTGTTTGGTTTGAAAGATTTCTTTTTCTTTTTGGACAGTGAAGTGAGGCATAGTTAGTTGCTTTTCATAATCCCAGAAGAGCCGAGAGGGAAGAGCAAGGTTTTGTACATGCCTAGATTTTCATTATGGTTTTGCAAAGACAGAAAATTAGCTGCTGATAGCGTAGAGCAAGAGAAGAGAGCTCTCTTTGCATTTTTGGATGAGGGAAAAAATAGTACAAGTCATCAGGTAGAATCCAGCTTTCACAGGATGAACATTTCACAGAAAAACTGAGGTTTCACAGATACTTCATTATTAGCTGCAGATACATTTATAAAGCAAGATAAATACACCTAAAGATATTTTTAAATAGCCAAGCCAAGTGATAGTCACATTATAAGTTCTAGGAACAAATAATTTTCAAGAAAAACTCAAGAAGCGGCAAATATTCATGTGGTAGCCTACTTAATCATTCAACACAAAACAGATGCACACTACAAACATTGCCATTGCCATCTTTGCATGCGGAGATTTGGATCATGCTTATCAACTTGAATTAGATCAGCCAGACCATTTTTAGTTGGCTGTGTAGATAATTTCTGTACTTGCATAAGGAAGGTCCAGTCCTGTTCAATGTCTTCATCAATGACCTGGATGAAGGCATTGAGGGTACCCTTAGCAAGTTTGCAGATGACACAAAGCTGTGTACAAGTGTCGATCTGCTGGAGAGTAGGGAGGCTCTGCAAAGGGATCTGAACAGGCTGGACCGCTGGGCAATGTCCAATGGCATGAGGTTTAACACGGCCAAATGCCGGGTCCTGCACTTGGGGCACAACAACCCTATGCAGAACTACAGACTGGGAGAAGCCTGGCTGGAAAACTGCCAGGAGGAGAGGGACCTGGGGGTGTTGGTCAACAGCCGACTGAACATGAACCAGCCGTGTGCCCAGGTGGCCAAGAAGGCCAATGGCATCCTGGCTTATATCAGAAATGATGTGACCAGTAGGTCCAGGGAGTTCATTCTCCCTCTGTACTTGGCAGTGGTGAGGCCGCTCCTTGAATCCTGTGTTCAGTTCTGGGCCCCTCAGCACAAGAAGGATGTTGAGGCTCTGGAGCGAGTCCAGAGAAGAGCAACAAAGCTGGTGAAGGGACTGGAGAACAGGCCTTATGAGGAACAACTGAGAGAGCTGGGGTTGTTTAGCCTGGAGAAGAGGAGGCTGAGAGGAGACCTCATTACTCTCTACAACTACCTGAAGGGAGGTTGTAGAGAGGAGGGAGCTGGCCTCTTCTCCCAAGTGACAGGGGACAGGACGAGAGGGAATGGCCTCAAGCTCCGCCAGGAGAGATTTAGGCTGGACATTAGGAGGAAGTTTTTCACAGAAAGGGTCATTGGGCATTGGAATAGCCTGCCCAGGGAGGTGGTTGATTCACCTTCCCTGGAGGTGTTTAAGGCACGGGTGGATGAGGTCTTGAGGGACTTGGTTTAGTGTTTGATAGGAATGGTTGGACTTGATGATCCGATGGGTCCCTTCCAACCTGGTTGATCTATGATTTTATGATTCTATGAATTTCAGGAAAATTACCGACTATATAGAACAGAGATGCTTGGAAAGTAAAAAAGCAAAAGAGAACCACAGCAAACTGTTCGCGCTAGTAGTATGATATAGCAACAGAAAAGAAAGCTTGAACAGCATTGGGCCATCTGCCCAAAGACAGGAAGGAGGGTAAGGTTGTTGGTTTCCTTCTGCATAGGAATATCTGGAACAAAAAGAGGAAAAAAGGCTTAACATCTTAACAGAATAAAGAATTGAAAGTTCTTTCAAATGTATTCACATAAGTCTGAGTTTTGTAATGAATATTACAAAATGTTTTAGAAGGAAATCTGCTACATTAAAATTGGATGCACTTAATGCCTACAGTCAGTATAGTTTCAGCTTCTATGATAATATTCCTCTCCTTTTATGACTTTAACATACATGAGAAGATAGACTGTAGCTGGTTAGTGAAAAAAAATCCCCCAAACAATAACGACAGCAAAATAAACCACTGAAAAAAGTTAGAATAATTTTCTAATTAAAAAAAAAAAAGGAAAAGCAATTCTGCTTTCAATTTAAAGTTTGATGTCTGTGTCCTTGTATGAAAAGGAAGAAACCCTGTCCTTTACAAATCTGGATGACTGTGTCCATATTGTCAAATCTTAGGAAACAAAAGGCGGCTCCAAAATTCACTATTGATCAGTCATAAGTGTAGGAAATTGAGTTCAGGATCCCATTTTATAATGAACTAGTATTTTTATTTGGTAATAAATATAAATAGGGTTAAATAAATAGGGTTAAATTCAAAAGGCGAAGTTCCGAGTTGGACACTGAAGCAGAAGTAACCTACTGTAAGAATGCAGGTTGCGGGGGAGCTCACTAATTGGCAGATCTCTAGAAAAACAATTTGGCATTGTAATAGACCACAAAGTGAATGAGCCAAAAAAATATCATGTCACTGTAAAAGATACCTGTCTTTACTGTAGAGGTTTAACTGTACCTGCGTGAGATAAGAAGCAGGGACTCTTAATGTCAGAGCCGTCATTATTTTCCCCAAAGCTTACAACTAAAGTACTTCTCGCAGTTGTTTTGCTAACCTCCTCCTGAGAAACAGGACAGTCTTTATCTAAAGAAATATTTATGTATGTTTGTAAAGTGGACAAAATGGATCTGGACAAGTTTTGGTGCAGCTCTGCTGCTGTTTTAATGTTCCTCAGCTGAGACAAGAGTTTGCCCTACACTAGAAAACGTGCAGGTTTTTAACTAATACCTTGTTTTACCGCTTGGCTTCCTGGATGGCACTAGCAGTTCTTAGGATTAATTGATAAACTATAAATTACTAGTGTTCAGCGCAAGATATTGTAGGTTATTTGCTCTAGAAAAAAACAATCCAATCTGACTTTTCTGATTTATTTTTGTAGGATGTGGCTGCATAATGTGGGGTTATTGGGAAGAAGTTTCAGGCTTTTACAAATCTGTTGTCCCTTGGTTTTAGGGTGTTTTTTTTGTTTTGATCACCGTTCAGATTGCTATAATGTTTGGTGCCAAAGTTCTAGAACACGTCCTCAATCTGTGCTGAGGTAACTATGACTTCCTGGAACGGCTTCCTGTCCCATTGCTCCTGTACATCATTTCCTCTTTGGAGTTTGTGGATATTGTCAGGTTCGCAAGTCCGGTAAAAACAAATCATTATAAATGATTTTTAAATTGTTAGCTTTCCTGTGCTACATGTTGGGTTTCATTCATCTCATATTCAATATCATCATCAATCTGGCTGCTTTACTTGAAGTTTGAGACAATAAATTAAACCTCTGTGTACAAACGACTGAATGGGTGCAATGAAAACTAGATTTTAGAGGCTGCTAGAGAGCCTGGGCTCATTCTGCAAACTATTGTTTCTTCTCATAAGCACCATGATTCTGCTAATTCCATCGTAACCCATGGTTGAGTGTGATGCATTACTTCCAGGATTAAGTATTTGGAATGCAAAACCTATGCTTTACGTTATGATTTGTGTTACTCTAATGTCTAGAAACTTCAACCATAGACCAGGATCCCTGTATGCTAGACTCACTACCAAACAAAAAATCACTGCCATTCCTAGAGAGCTTGCATTTTAAATCTTTGACAAAAAAACAGGAGCATGAGAAAAGACATGATTTTCATGGTTTTTCAAGAACTGTAAGAAACATGGAAGGAGAAAGAATACATTATGCTTACTTGCTAGGAAGCTCTTTATAGCTATCAGGAAAGCACTGTAAATAGTATGAAGATGTGGAATTGAAAATTTAAAGAGTGAAAAAAGAATTTGCCATGAATGAGAATGGCTGAGTGGAGCTAAGGGCAGCCTCTCGGTGCTGGATGAGGGAAAACACATGGGGAAGGAGAGCCTTGAAGCCCCAGGAGAATGAGGGCCAATCTGTTGGTGTAAAAGGAGAGAAGTCATAGGATAACTTCAGCTCTGTTGGAATGGCCTTTGAGACGTTCCAGCTTCCTGGGCTGTGCAGGGTCAGGTAATTGGAGGGGTGGAAAGATAATGTGTTCAGAGCTGTGAGCTAGGAAGCTTATTTCTGTGGGTCTGAATACCTCAAAACTATATTTCTATCCCACTCAGAGACTGAGAAAAGGCTGCTGCAGTAACTTGAGTAGGAGGAGAAAAGGGTTTCAGCTTTTGAAAAAATAGGAAGAGATGCATATTAAAGAGAAAAATAACCTGATTCTTATCCCCAGGGGTGCTGTTGGAGCCTAGAATGAAGCATGTCAAGTTATGGGTTGTACGGTTCCTGAAAACATAAGTGATGTTGAGACCTCAGGAGGAGGATAAAAACAGGTCTAGTCACGTTGAGTCTGATATGACAGCCAGCTACTCACTGAAAGTCTTCAGAGGGACAGATTAACCTTTTAGTTTGGAGAACAGGGCATGTCTTTATACAGAGTACATCTCCAAATTGTGTCAGGATAAAATTACTCACAGGGTTTGTGTTATTTTGAGGCTGTATGGCCCAAGATTTTAAGGGCAGTTCTGTGTGAGGCTGCTGGCGGTTCAGGAGGATGTGGTGGTGCTGCTGTTCCTGTAGACGTTACAGGTGCTTCAGCGAGAGCGAGTTCAAGTCAGCATGAGGAGTAGGAGACAGCGTAAAGAAAGCACAGGAGAAAATGGTGACATAGCAAAATAGAGCCTGTCATGAATTTAGAAATGAAGTAGATAAGCCTGCTGAGTTCTGGGCTTTAGTTCAGTTTGAAGATAGAACAGCTGATAGTGTGACTGGAACAACCGGTAGAGGATGAGAGAATAAAAACAGCTAAAGGAGAGGAAGAGAAGGGAGATCAGGAAACGATTTACCAGTGTGTTTGGAATCCAGCTGCCATTTGCAGAGTGTGGGGGGAGTAGGGTGAGGCACTATGCAGGGAGCACCTTCTCACTGGTTCAACACAAAGCCTTGGATATTCATGAATTTAAGGAAACTAAGTTTGATAATAATAAAGATTGGGCAAGATGCAGTAACCTATTCCAGCTGGCAATGCCGTGCTCTCTTTCTCTCATATCAGCAGTAGAATCATAGAATCATAGAATCACCAGGTTGGAAGAGACCCATCAGATCATTGAGTCCAACCATTCCTATCAAACACTAAACCATGTCCCTCAGGACCTCGTCTACCCATGCCTTAAACACATCCAGGGAAGGTGAATCAACCACCTCCCTGGGCAGCCTGTTCCAATGCCCAATGACCCTCTGTGTGAAAAACTTCCTCCTAATCTCCAGCCTAAATCTCCCCTGGTGCAGCTTAAGGCCATTCCCTCTCGTCCTGTCCCCTGTCACTTGGGAGAAGAGGCCAGCTCCCTCCTCTCTACAACCTCCCTTCAGGTAGTTGTAGAGAGCAATGAGGTCTCCTCTCAGCCTCCTCCAGGCTAAACACCCCCAACTCTCTCAGTTGTTCCTCATAAGGCCTGTTCTCCAGCCCCTTCACCAGCTTTGTTGCTCTTCTCTGGACTTGCTCCAGAGCCTCAACATCCTTCTTGTGCTGAGGGGCCCAGAACTGAACACAGGATTCAAGGAGCGGCCTCACCAGTGCTGAGTCCAGAGGGAGAATCACCTCCCTGGACTTGCTGGTCACACCGTTTCTGATACAAGCCAAGATGCCATTGGCCTTCTTGGCCACCTGGGCACACTGCTGGCTCATCTTCAGTCGGCTGTCGACCAACACCCCCATTTTTAAGGAATTAAAGTTTGCCCCGATGCTGTAAGTTTTCATTTCCAGGCTGGAGCGCTGCTCTCTGTGGATTGTAAACTACCACGTTCCAGTTTTCCGATGGGGGAACCAGCAGAGTCTGTGCTCGCGTCCCCCCAGCCCCGACTTCCCGGCGGCCTCCGCGTGTTACCCAAAGCGTTTCTCTCGCTCCAGCTCCGTGCTAGAGCTCTCCGGAGCGTCCACATGCGTTTCGAAGTCGTTTCGATTTCCAGTTGGTGCTACGTTTACATGTCGTAAAAGAAGCTGCATCTCAAAAGAGGCAAAGCGGGCGGCCCCGTTCGGGCTCTCCCGGCGAGGAGCTGCGAGGCAGGGGGGAACGGCCGGGAGGGGCGGCCCGAGACCGCCAGGGGGCGCCAGCAGCACGCGGACCGGACCGGGAGGAGGGGTGGGGGGCGGGATGCAGGATGCCAGAGGGTGTGAGTCGGGATGCAGGATGCTGGAAGGTATGAGTTGGGATGTGGGGTGCCGGAGGGTGTGAACTGGGATGCAGGATGCTGGAAGGTATGAGTTGGGATGCAGGATGCTGGAGGGCATGATTTGGGATGCAGGATGTTGGAAGGTATGAGTTGGGATGCGGGATGCTGGAAGGTATGAGTTGGGATGCAGGATGCTGGAGGGCATGATTTGGGATGCAGGATGTTGGAAGGTATGAGTTGGGATGCGGGATGCTGGAAGGTATGAGTTGGGATGCAGGATGCTGGAAGGTATGAGTTGGGATGCAGGATGCTGGAAGGTATGAGTTGGGATGCTGGATGCTGGAAGGTATGAGTTGGGATGCAGGATGCTGGAGGGCATGATTTGGGATGCAGGATGTTGGAAGGTATGAGTTGGGATGCGGGATGCTGGAAGGTATGAGTTGGGATGCGGGATGCTGGAAGGTATGAGTTGGGATGCAGGGTGCTGGAGGGCATGAGTTGGGATGCAGGATGCTGGAAGGTATGAGTTGGGATGCAGGGTGCCGGAGGGTATGATTTGGGATGCAGGATGCTGGAGGGCATGATTTGGGATGCAAGGTGCAAGGTGCAGGAGGGATGAGTCGGGATGCAGGGCGCATGGTGCAGGAAAGGGTGGGTCAGGGTGCAGGACAGTTGCGGGTGGGGGAGTGGTGTGAATGAGAGGAGGGGTGGGTGCAGGTGCGGGTGGGAGGGCTTGTGATGCGGGAATCGGAGCAGGTACGGAGGTGCCACACGGTGTGCTCCCCATGTCCTCCAGGCAGTATTGGCAACGATTGTCATTTTACTTTCTGTTTTGGTTTTACAGGAACCCTGTATCTGAAAACGCAAATGGATGGCACCCAAACCCAGTCTGCACCGTTGTTAACTTAGAATAGTGAGAATTGTAGAATAGTTTGGGCTGGAAGGGACCTTAAAGATCACCCAGTTCCAACCCCCAACTTAATGCCCACTTGCATAGGAACAGCAGAAATAGTTTCATAAAATCGTTTGGGTTGGAAGGGACCTTAAAGATCATCCAGTTCCACCTCCCAAATTAAATGCTCACTTTCACAGAACGCTAGAATGGTTCGAGACAGAGCTAGTGGAAATTTAAAGAAAACCTTAAAACTTTGTTTTAGGATTTCTGCAATTTTCCCCCAGTAATCCTTGATTTTCCTTTGCTAAAATCTGCCATCAGGTTTCGCATGCCTGTTGTGTGATCACTCTCACAATTCAAGAACAGAAACAGGGGCACACAGGCTCTGAGACAGCTATTGTGGTTATTGAACTTAATTAGCAAATGAAACTTTGTGACCAGCAAGTGAAACTTTTGGTAATGTATGTTTATTCCCATCATATGGCCCGATAAGGATCTCCATGGAAAGATATACTGCAGATAACATGAGTGAACAACAGGTTTTGCATTACAATAGGATGTAAATAAAGTTGATTTTGACAAAAGACAAAGTAAAGATCTGAGTATAAATAGTACTTATCTGTCAAAAGGGGGAAAAAGGGAAATTGCAGGAAATCATCGCTTCAATCTATGTATTTCACCAATAACAGCTCAGGTAAAATAAGCTCACAGCAGCATTCACACCAAAAAGACATTAAACCTGTAACAAATGAACTGATGTGAAAGTATAGTTTACATGAACATTTCCTCCAACATTTTAAGAAACTACTGACTGTGTGTTCATACCACACGCCGCAGTTCATATCACCTTGGTTGTTTTAATGTGGATTTTAAAGGCCACACAGAAGTATCTTATATAATGAACTGATCTAAATCTTAAAGCAGTTTAGGGTTTTCTGAAGATTTACTTTTTTAACTTGGCTCATTTCTGTGATCTATTTTAAAGCCAACAGCTGCAGAAGTGAGAAACAGAAGCTGGTGAATTGCAATACAGGACAATGCAAATTGCAGTTCAGAACCTTTTTTTAACCAATCTTACAGCTATGAAAAAAGAAAATTAATATCAGGCTCTCCTTTCAAAATTGAAAAAAGTGTGTCTTGTACCACCATACAAAGCATTCTGCATTGATTACCAGGCGCTTAGTGATATGAATCTTTTAAATGTTCTTTAGCTCTTCCATGCTCTGCATTATCAGATTTTCTAGTGAATAAACGTCTCAAATGTGACAAGTATTAAACAGTTCATGGTGTACAACATGAGCACCATTGTGATTACTCATAAAGTAACAGGTTTTGTTATTAAAGTAATTGTAAAAAACTTCAGTATGCTGTAGTCCAGTGCTCTCTAAAGTCATATCTGGCTAAGTTTGCTCAACTTTAACATAGAAGTCGTCACTGATAATGTTATAAACTCCTGCAACACCTCTAACTAGGTAAAGCAGCCAGAAATTTCAAACTGTTTCTGGAATCATATTTCAGTCTGTGAATAGCAATAATATTTTCCATGTGTTGCTTCTTTCTGCTTTTCTTTTACTTCAGATGCATGAAGTTATCAGAGTATTTATAATGCAGGCTATGTATGGAGTGTGGCTGCTTCATTATGCAGTTGATACTTGAAAAAAAAAAAATCCTTGAAGAAAAGAGTAATTTCAGAAAAATATAAGAACTTTTCTTCAGTTTTGCATCACATAAATTTTAGTACAGTGAATTAATTGAACTATTGTACTAGCATTTCAACATTACTTGACTAGCCAGGTAAGAAATACAGTCCTTTTCTCATACTCAGTAAATAGTCCTTTATCAGACAGAATACATAGTAGGAAGGAGTTTTATAAATCATTCATATTTTGATGTAATTCTCTTGCAAGACTAGTGTAAATCAGGAGTAACTGCATTGCAGTCAATGGATTTCCACCAATGGTCAGTGGTGAAAAGTTAAAGGCTCCCAGCATTATTCCAATAATAAAGAGTGGCAGGGTGCTTTTAATCTCTATATTTGTTAATTCTAAAGTGAAAGATAATTTTCAAGGCATATTTCTAATAATTTATCAGCATTCTGGAGCATAGTTGCTTTTCACTGAAATGCAGTTCAGGATGGTTGGTTCTTACAGTAGGAACATGAAAACAAAAAAGTTCTGTCAAATAACTTCTGGAAGTTGTTCTATACTTGTGCCTCTTCTGTAGACTTTTCTTTCGGTTGTCTCTTTAGAATACAAGGTTGTATGAGTAAAAATAGTATTCCCACCATGTATAGCAAGCCAGATATGTAAAAAGAAAAATCATATTTTTGTGTAATGTCATAGATCCAACCTGCAAAATAAGGACAAAACACACTTGTTACAAAGCTTGACAACAACGTACATTGCATGGCAAAATATGGAAACCACTGCACATTTCTCTCATGACATTTCAGTCAAATCCATAGATGTTTTGGGGAAAATAAGATGGAAAAAAGTTCACCTCTTCTGGAGACTGCAAATGGAAATGTATTAACAAAATCTCTCATTCATTCACCAAAACCCAAAACTGGTGCAAAACCTATTCCCTCATTCAAGTGTCACGGAAATGGGACTGTAGCAATGTGCCATCCCAAGAAGCCAAGCAAGCTGCTTTCTGAAACTGTACTTTTTTCAAGTAAGTTATTTTCCTGGAATCCCAAAATAATTAGTTCTTCAGCCTACTGTTTTCTTTGTAAAATGCCCAGTACTGCAGGCTAATTCAAATGCAGGCAAGCTCATTCGCAGTGGCCTTCTCCAAGACTCACATTCTGATAAAAGACTTTTCAAGAGATAGACTCTCAGTACCACAATGACCATCACTCCAATGTTAATGCCTTTACAGAAATACATTAAAGTTACTTCAGATTTGGGAACCCAAAATGGCAACATTCCCTCATGTCATGCTGGTTGCATTGCAATGTTTCCTCAGGATCAGAAGCTTTTTTTACATCAACTAATTGTATGCTATTTGCTTCATTAACAATGACAGCACAGAGAGGTGCTGAAAGATTATATGGTAGAGAAAATCCTCTTGTTTCTCAAAGACCACTAAATGAGTACTCTTCTAAAGTGTGTCAGCTTACTCGATGATGGGGAGAGAAGGTGGATGTAGTCTAGCTTTTCTGGGTTCTTGTGCTGCTAATAGCTTCAGTTCAGTCTTGTACCACCCCTGGCGGACCACAGCCATTACTCACGTGGTATCTTAGCACTTTCTTCTGATTTGCATTTCTGTAAAAGATTGCTGGAGTCTATTTGTTTAAATCTAAGTAACTTTAGGGATAATATACATACACTTCTACCTTCTGCTGTGGATGACAGTAAAGAGATTATGAACAGTGCAGTCCACAAAGTAGATATTTCTGGCTGAAGGAAGGCAAAATTAAGTTACTTACATTAATACATCCATTGGCAACTTAAAGTGGTGACACCCAAACACACTGTATCGTTCTTGGGGGTAATACTGTGGTACAAACACCTTCCTACCCTGAAAACTACTCATCGGTACTTCATCTAGGTAGGGGCATGAGTACGTGTTGTGCATATAATACACCAAACAAATAAAACAGGTTAAACATTTCTCATTTCAATAGAGTGTATGATACTATTTCAAGGAAACACACTATTGAAAATGATAGATTATAATAGATTTGGGGTTATTTGCAAGTATGGTAACTCTGTGATTCTATGGTAATTTGTGGGTGAATAGTGAGCACATCCAGCAGACGCAATCTGTAAATCTGTACAATATATACCTTGATTCTACAGTCCATGCTAGAGCAGCTGTAATGCTAAACACATGTGCTTATAACATAAGAAAGCTTTATAATATAATAAGTCATGTGGTTATTATACAAACATCTCTTGGTTAGAAATTTGAACTTTTTACCTGCAAAGGGTGGTCCAAGCAATGCAGATATTCCATTGGCACAAATGATGATGCCATAGGCATTTGCCAGGTATTTAGTTCCGACTAAATCTTCAGTCACAACGGGCATTAAAGAAAAATAGCCACTAGAAAATCCTATTAGAGCACAAACCACAGCCAAGCTAATGTATGTGCGCATTAGTGGCAAAGTAAGAATGCAGGTGACCAGGGTGAAGTTAGCTATGAGGAAGACGTTCCACGTGCTGATGCACGGAAGATCAGAGATGATTCCAAGGATCACTTTACCAAAAATATGAACAATGGCTATAATGGATGTCAAAGGAAATATATTGTTCTGACTAGATAAATTGTACTGCTTGACTATTTCTGGAAGATGAATAAAGGGAATGACAAAGCTGCTATAGGCAAACAAAGCCCAAATTACGAAGGCCACAAAAACTCTATTGGTAAACAGTGATGCAGCTCCAAAGTAGCTGGAGTACCATAATGCAAAGCCTTTCTTGACTGTAACCGTCAGCTGGCTTACTGTCTTAAGAATGCGCAGGCTGTACATATTCCTTCCACTTCTGGATCTGACTCCAGTTTCTGTGTGCTGAACACTGTCAAGCACTTCTTCATTTGTTGACTCTTCCTTTTTTTCTGGTTCTTCGCTGAGGACTCCGTTTGATTTTATAGTCTCTGCAGAATGGGACAGAGCTTTTGCTGGATTATCTTGACTGTTACTTCTCGCAACATGCTTTTCACAAACACTTTTGGGAGAGAGCGGTCTCATCAGCGCCCCACAGACACAAAGGTTCAGGGAGATGGCACCCTGGATGAACATGGCGTTCCTCCACCCAAATTCGGTGCAGAGGTACTTCAGTAAGGCAGTCATTAGGAAAGCTCCAAACCCTGTTCCCGTGGTACTGAGCCCTTGTGCAAGCGCTCTTCTCTTCTGAAAATACTGTCCTACCATGACCACCGCAGGCAGATAAACCATGCCGCTTCCGATGCCTGTGAAAATAAGGAACAAAATCAATCTGAACTTCTTGCCAACTTGATTGAAGGCAGTGAAAAAGAATCAGGTTTATTCCTCACTGTTGTACAAGCATAGTAGTAAGACTAGAATAAATATTCAGTTCTCATGTTAATTTTCATTTCTGTCCCACAGTAGGATCCAAAATTTGCAGTACTCATTCCAGTGAGAATAAAATACTGCTATGTAACTGCTGGAAAAAATGAAACAAGAGGAAGGTAAAATCTTTACCTTAGTTCAGCATGGAACCACTGGAGAGTCCCAAACATCCCACACAAATCAGTAGCAGTTAATATGGCAGTACACAGGAACAAAACCTACTTTGAAATAACTGTGTCTTGCATCTGATGGTATTAGCCACCAGAATCTCCTTAATGGACACATATACCTTATCTTATAGAATCTGCTTAATGGACACACCACTCCCATCCTGTATTGAAACTGGGGTTTCCTGACCCAGGTGTAGGACCTTGCACTTGGCCTAGTTGAACCTCATGAGGTTCTCACAGCCTGACTTCTGCCTGTCCTGGTCCCTCTGGATGACATCCCGTCCTTCTGATGTGATAACTGCACCACTCAGCTTGGTGCAAACCTGCTGAGGGTGCACTTCATCTCACTGTCTATATCATTGATGAAGATATTAAACAGCTCATTGTGCTTCCCTGCACATCCTCACAAATAAGAAATCATATAAATTGGGGAGGGAGGGATGGGGAAGAAATGGATGAGGAGTGAGAGGATGGAGAGTGAGGGGATAGGGAGTGAGGGGACACTGAATGGAGGTTTTATGGAGTTGGGGGAAACATCTCAGGCATCTGGCCAGAATTACTTCTGCAACACCATTTCACTTCTCCACCTCATGTAAAAGTGTGCATCTGTAACTTCTCTGTATAATCTCTGCCTTTTTGTCTGGTATTTTTGGTAAACTTGTTCTGAAAAGCAGCAAGGGCTGAGAGAAAGAGTGTGTAGATTCCTGGCTGTTTGATTATATTCAATATATATGGAGACAGAAATTCCAAAAAGGGCAAACCGCTGACTGTAATTACTTTTCTCTGTTCAGGAATTAGCAACGTTACTGAAATCTATGGTATGGTGATAGGGAGTCCTCACCGTGATTCTTCCTAGTTTCAATTTTTTTCTACCCAGAGAGACAGATAAATTACATGCAGAAATTCTGCAGATTTATGTGAAATTTCAAGTAGTTTGAGGGAGTGGAGGGTACTAAGGCTCTTGTTAGTATCACAAACAATTGTTTACATAATGTTTCTGTCTGTTATGTATAACATAGATCCCATGCTTCATTTGCAAACGTAACTGACTACGTTATCTATGGATAAAATAATATTTCCAAGCCACTTGAAATGCTCAGTGTTGCTCAGATAATAATTAAAGGCTAAATTTTTTTATTTCTTACTTGCATCACTTGAGCATTTTAATTTCATGTATATTAACAGTTTCTCTTTCCAGAAATGAGTAATGAAAAAAAAAATGAATAGTGCTTTACGTGTTCTTCCACATAAGTTTCTTGAAGTAATTAACTTTTTTCACAAGAAGACACATTTTGCCAGAAACTGAGTGTTGAGGCACTAAGGACCTATTGGTTTTCAAGAAAGATGCCTAAACACACATGCCTTTTTGTATTATGATTGGGCTCTTATTCAAGTCTAAAGGTTTTCTAATTCCAATAAAAATAACAAAGTATTACTTCTTTCAGTAATTGTCGTTGTAAAAACAATGTAGCAAAATTATTTGCCATTTATTAGTGGTTGTTGATGTAATCTGAATATCCTTCCATTAGAAACTATATATGAAATACAGCCACGGTCCCAACTGAGGCTGGGATAAAGCTAACTTTCTTCATAGTAGCTGCTATGGGGCTGTGATTGGGATTTGTGACCCAGCCACTACTGGTAACACAGGGATGTTGTAGCTGTTGCTGCTCAGGACTTGCACACCATCAAAGCCTTTTCTATTTCTCACACAACCCTGCCAGCGACTGGTCTAGGAGTGCACAAGAAGCTGTGAGGGGACACAGCCGAACGGCTGACCCCAGCTGACCAAAGGGATATCTCATGCCCTATGACATCATGCTCAGCAACAAAACCAAGGGAAAGAAGGAGGAAAAGGAGACATTCAGCGTTGTGGCATCTGTCTTCCCAAGTAACCAGCACACCTGATGAAGCTCTGCTCTACTGGAAATGGCAAAACACCTGCCTGCCCATGGGAAGTAGTGAACGAATTCTTAATTTTGCCCTGCTTCTGCGAGCAGGTTTTGCTTTGCTTATCAAATTGCCTTTATCTCACTTTTACACACCTAATTCTCTCCTCCACCCCACTCTGGGAACTCTCCAGTGAGCAACTCTGTGGGGTCTAGCTGTCTACCAGCAGTAACCCACAACACCTTTGAAAATGGGTATTGAAGCGGTACATGGTTATCATGATGTGGTATTTAATTAATGGGGAGCAGCTCCTGTAGAAAACATTTGCTGATTCTTCCTGAGACGAAGAGAGGAGTTAGCTAGACATACAATTCAACAGAGTTTTAACATCTTTAAATCACACTTCTTAAAGTTTGTGTTACATTCATTCTTCTAATTAAAAATGCCCTCTAACGTATTCATTTGGGAGAAATAGATAAAAATACTGTCTTCACGTGGAGATTTAAATGACAACTGAAGTAATTTGGCCCAATCCACAGAGCAAACAAGTTTTCTGTAAAGATAACAGGCTATAAAGAGTGTGAAAGAAAAGCTGGAATAACTTTACAGTCTAATTTCCTTCTTTACTCATGCAGAGAACTTTCAAAGGAGTCAAAAATGAATGAGTTTTCAAATGTTAGCACGGCTTACCAGCTGTCACTCCAAACGTCAGGAAGAGGTAGTGCACGTTTGAGGCATAGGCACTCAGTATCCAACCCAGGGCATTCAATATCCCTCCAATTATAGCTGTTTTGCGGCATCCACACATGCTGATGAATAAACCAATGAAAGGACCTGTTAAAACACATGAAAAGGACCTGTTAAGACACATGAAAAAAAAAGATAAATTATTTATTTAATTGTTTATGCTCTTTAATAATTTTTCACGTGAAGATTTTTCATGTTTTGAACAAAATGTTAAAGACCAACCTATTCATGCAATTCTGTTTATTTTCCCTATAACTGTTTAAAATTATGGAAGAAAAAATTCAACCACTTGACCAAATACTTAGCAAATACCCAAAGGACCTAAAATCTCAGTTGCCCTATGAAGGAGGGACAGCTTAAACAAAGGAAGAAACTGAAACATTGCTCCCGATACTAATGCTGTGTGACTGCAGGCCCTTTTAACAAGCAACTTGAAAGTAAACATTTTATTTTGGTTTCAGTGCAATATTTTAGGCAGACCTAAACACAACTGTTTCGTATATACACAAACATACCCCTTCAGGTATTTTTTGTCCAAAATCAACATTTTCTCCTCCCAGACAGAGTACAGGGAGGACCACAAGCTTCACAAATCATCTGTTTTCTTAATTCTAGTGAGACCTTGAATCCACAGGCATTCTTTCCTGCGCATGCTGTCTCCTGGAGTAATTGTCTTCTCTATCATCTTCCCTGTTGTTCCCTTTCTCCCTCTAACTTGTACAATTTGTCTTGGTGACTTTAAAAATTCAACTGGGGCAGTTCTGCTAATAAAATGGGAAACTGTAAGAAAAAAACTTGAGGGATGAGTGGCAAACATTCTCTTTGTAGTTTTGAAATAAGTTACGCTGGAACATACCTACAATAAGTGTAATGCCCATGCTGAGGGAGCTAACCCACGCTGTTAAGCCACGACTTTGATTAAACTCTTCAAGCCATTCCATGTTGAGTATTCCGAGGGCCATTTGGGACCCCATGATAAGTATGTGCACAAAGAAAGAGGAAAGCACAATCATCCAAGCCCATCCTCCATCGATGTTTGCATTAGGCTTAATTGGCTTACTTCCAGCTTTTGAGTCATCTCCAAAATCATATCCAATATCCTCTCGACTAGCATACATTTTTTCCACAGTATTCTGAAACAAATGCAGTAAATAATACCTTCAAAACACATACAAAAGGTCCAGACTCTGTAGTTTGGTTACAGCAAATAGCACAAATCCCTACCGTATTTCACCACTATGGTTTAGTGCAGTTGTAAAGTGAATGCTGGGTTTTCATTGTTCAAACATAAAATGCTTAGGAAATTCTCTAATTAATGTATTTCTTTGGGTACTTAAATATCATGCACGTCTATGCAGGAGTGCTTACAGCAGTCAGCTGCATTATTTCCATCACTATGTACTTACTTGTATGTGTCTGGCAGCACTCGCTCTTCATGGGCTGACTGTGGCCGCAAGAAAAGACTGGCCTCTCTGCTGTGTGACCTTCTGCTGTCCCAGGAAGATTATGTGCCTTTGTAGTCAAGTTGATGAAGCTTGGAATAAAAAAAAAAAAGAAAGAAATCTGGAAGATGTGGGTAGATGAAGTTATCATATCTTTTCCAAGGAACGCAGTGTTGAGATGCATTTCTTCCTTAGTAGTATAAGAACAAGCATGGAGGTAGAGAAAGATAAAGATTTAAGGTTCTTGATTTTCAAAACGCTTTGCTTATATATATTACAATAACGGTTGTGTTACTGCCTCTCTGGCAAAAGCTTCTTATTAGAGTCAACTTGACAAACAGTTTGCTATTAGGCTTTCAGTTTCCATAGTATTAATCCATATAATCCCACTGAAACCAAATAATTCTTCCAAATTAATGTCAGTGCCTATCAGAATCAAACCCAGTGGCAGAGTTATGTGCATAGATGTATAAGCCATAATAGCTTAATTTGGTTACTTTGATTTCTTCCATTCTTACTCTAAGTGAGGACTGCAAAACAATGTGAAAACAAGTTCAAACAGTCAAGATACAGAAACCAGCCTTCCCTCCATCCCATTTCTGCTGCAATGTATTGAAATGTTACCCAACTGCGGAGCACCACATAGGTTTCCATGGAGATTAGAAATGTAATGATACAAATTACTAGAGATGGTAATTTTTTGCCTCCTTTTCTTCTCCAGAGAAATAAAAAGAGCCATCAGCTTTACAACAGTCAAAAGAGAGAAGAAAGTTATCAAGAATTGTTTAAAGCAGCTCCTGATGTATTCTGTGAGCAGTGAAAGGAGTAACTCAGGGTCTGTACTAAATGAAAATTTGGGCTGTTGTCTTTAAATACACAAGTATACTTTGCTTCTGAAGTTATTGCCTTTCCAGACTATTTTACTTTTTTCTTATTGATAGACAAACATCCAGGGAAGCTCTTGAAGTATTTCACACTAATACATGGAGTCAGAGCAGACTGGCCAAAGCTACCGTTCCTTCCACAGATGAAGAACTGCTGACACGTAAACTTCCCAGACTGGCTACTGGGTAAGTCACCTTCAGAGTGAAGTACACATGAGCCTTCTTGCAGTACAGGGACTCACGTGTAGCTGAAGGCAGCTCCAACATCGAGGTTCCTCCCAGAGTACACTGGTTTGCCTCATACAGTGAACTGGAGCTAAAATACAATGTACTCCTGCTATCATAGATGGATATTCTTTATGGGCTGTTATCACTAGTCCTAACTTGGCCGTGGGAGGTATTGGTGGTGCAGTGAGGAAGAACAAAAATTGTGCATATTTAACACCCGTTGCACAAGCAAATAAGCTTGGACCAATTATGAATCCACGTCTGAGCTCCAGTGGAAACACATACTGAAATTACTTACTAGCCTTTAATCAAGAGGCAGAGAAATGGGGGATTGCTCTCAGAGATCTTTCTAGAGGTCCTCCAAGAGGTCTGAACCAGGACTGCAGTCATGGTGAGCAGGAAAGTAATAGGGGAGCAAGTCAGAGCCATGCAATGGTGCAGACTTATTTATTGAATACAGGAGGACAGCCTGGGGCAGCCTTAGTGAAAACTTCCACAGAGAGAAGGTCTTGAAAATGACATCTCAACTCCCTCCTACTAATGTACTTGGAGCTAGGTCCCCCATTCATGTAGTATGTGTGACATTTTGGAGGATTCAGCCTGCTCACAAGAGAAATACTAACTGCGTAAAGGTACTAAAGATAGTGGATAATCATGCTAGTGGGAAGTAATGAGAAGCAGCAGAATGAAGGAAAACCGCAAGCTGTTAAACATGCTGTATGTAAGATTAGTGAAAATCTCTGATGGATATTACAGTACACCTTAGCGGAAGAGAAAATTATAAAGATTCAGAGTCAGAATTAAATGTGGAGTCTCAGCTTTCTCTTCCACACTTTTGACTGGTTTTGTGGGTACCTGAATATAAAACTGGATACAAAAAATATTCTTCATTGGACAGGAAACAGACATGTCTTTTTAAAATTTAAAATTATTTAAAGCAAAAATAACTGACATCGAGATGCAAAGATATGGCACTCATCTCTGAAACCTTACTGACAGAATGGGCTTAGATTGAGTAGATGCAAGTTAATGTCATGCTTGCATCAACCCCCACAGATCTTCAGAAGGTGCATGTATTTTCCTTTTGAACTGGCTTCGTGGTTATTATTACTTTTATATTATTAATTTTCCATGAACATCCCAAGTTCAGAGTGAATGCACTCCTAAGCAAGGGAGGTCATTTCCCATAGTTGCACGAACTTTCAGGCTCTGGATGAAGCAAGGACTGGATGTCTGGATCCTCTCCCCACTCCTGACTCATCACCCCGCAGCCTATCACGCTCAGGAGAAATGCACTTACCTGCCCTCCACCTTCTTCCCACACCGCAGCACTGCCAAGAATGCAGTATCACGGGAGGCAGAGAAGCCCAAGGGGCTCTTGGCAATTGTGAAATCCGAGAGAAGCTGCAGTGGAAATGACAGCAGGTGATTTGTGAAGCCAGCCATGTTTCCCCAGTGAGCAAGGCAGACCCACCCACAGTAATAACAGGGTTTGAATACAACCCCACACAAAGGATTTCATTTAAAGGCAGGAGAATCTGGATTCTTGTTTGATCAGCTGGACAAGGACTAGATTTTTTTTTTTTCAGAAAAGCTTTTCATATTGTGTGCACACACGGTATGCAAAACTCCTAGAAAACTGGCCCAAACATCAGTGCCCACAAAGATGCTGAGGTGGTTTTTTTTCAGATCTGACTCATGAGCTATTTTAGGGATAAATACAGGTGCTGTAATAAGAGCACGGATAGCAGCAAAACACACAAATTCCCTCTACCGTCAGTGGCTCTCTAGCTTGTAGTTCAACTGGAACATCAAATCATCTCATCTTAGTGTAAAAAGTCCATATGATGAATAATTTACATAAACTTTGGTAACCCCTTCCGGTACCTGATTGCTTCAGTGTTAAAAAATATAGCATAAATTTGTACTTTAAAGGCACTTCCAATGGATAACATATAAGCACATTATAAATAGCAATGAGTTCTGCTTCACATTATTCCCATAGACATACCACGCATAATTATTTGTCTATCAAAGACACGCAGAGAAAACATTATTAAATACATAGTTAATTTTGTGTAGCTTAAGTTTTCCCAGTCTAACTTCAACTCTGATGTCAATGACTTCACTGGAGATGTGGACAGGAGTCACTTCTGCAGTTCAAAGCCATAGTGCATAACTGTGCATGCCCAGTGAGGAAGAGAAAATCAGGGAAAACAGACACGTAAAATGCTAAGATAATTGCCAGGATCACATGAAGTTTGCATGATATTTGCATGAAGCCAGAGGCAGTTCAGCTTCCAGACTCGGGCTGCTGCCCTTCAGCCCCGAGGGCTGTTCCCCTGGCCCCTCTCTGGGAGGCTGTTGGGTGCTGTTCTGCCTAGGTCAGACCTGTGAGTGGTCAGTCCCACATCCCTGAAGATGGTGGGAACAGGCTCAGACAATTAGTATTTTTTTCCCCTTGGTGTCACGGGAACAGGCAGCCTGCAGCAGGTGCTGTACCTCTATTTTGTAACTGGTTACAGGCTGCCCTAAGGCAGGGGATGTACTTGGACAGGACATGGATCTGTTGGAGTGAGTCCAGAGGGCCACCGAGGTCCTCAGAGGGATGGAGCACCTCCCATCCAAGAACAGGCTAAGAGACTTGGGGTTGTTCAGCCTGGAGAAAAGAAGGCTCCCGAGAGACCTAAGAGCAGCCTCCCAGTACTGAAAGGGGCTCCAGGAAAGCTGGGAGGGTTTTTTTATCAGGGAGCAGGGGGGACCATTTTAAGTTGAAAGAGGAGAGGTTTAGATTGACTGTTAGGAAGAAATGTTTTCCTGTGAGAGTGATGAGGCACTGGCACAGGTTGCCCAGGGAAGCTGTGGCTGCCCCGTCCCTGGAGGTGTTCAGGGCCAGGTTGGATGGGGCTTGGAACAGCCTGGTCCAGTGGGAGGTGCCCCTGCCCATGGCAGGGGTGGAACTGAATGGGCTTTGAGGTCCCTACTAACCCAAGCCATTCTATGATTCTATGATAATATTTACGTGATGTTATATGCAATTATTTATATATTTAGTGGAAACTGGTACACACACGCCAGCAAGATTGCTATTTTTAAAGTATATCATTTACATTGTGTCTTACACCCTGGAATCAGAACTGCAAACGCAGATAAATCTTGTCCACCTTCTCACAGCTGTCAGTGTAGTCTGTTCACAGAGACGGATGAGTCCCTTCCAACCCAAACCATTCTATGATTCTATCAAGAATCATAGAGTCACTGAAGGTCCTGAGTTGGAAGGAACCTACGAGGCTCATCGAGTCTCACTCCTGTCCTTGCACAGGACACCCCCGACATCCACACCATGTGGCCGAATGGGCATCGTCCAAATGCTTCTGGAATATTATTCTGGAATATCGATCTGCTGAAGGGTAGGGAGGCTCTGCAAAGGGACCTAAACAGTCTGGAGCGCTGGGCAGTGTCCAATGGCATGAGGTTTAACACGGCCAAATGCCGGGTCCTGCACTTGGGGCACAACAACCCTATGCAGAGCTATAGACTGGGAGAAGCCTGGATGGAAAAATGCCAGGAGGAGAGGGACCTGGGGGTATTAGTCAACAGCCGACTGAACATGAGCCAGCAGTGTGCCCAGGTGGCCAAGAAGGCCAATGGCATCCTGGCTTGGATCAGAAATGATGTGACCAGCAGGTCCAGGGAGTTCATTCTCCCTCTGTACTTGGCAGTGGTGAGGCCGCTTCTTGAATCCTGTGTTCAGTTCTGGGCCCCTCACCACAAGAAGGATGTTGAGGCTCTGGAGTAAGTCCAGAGAAGAGCGACGAGGCTGGTGAAGGGGCTGGAGAACAGACCCTATGAGGAACAACTGAGAGAGCTGGGGTTGTTTAGCCTGGAGAAGAGGAGGCTGAGAGGAGACCTCATTACTCTTTACAACTACCTGAAGGGAGGTTGTAGAGAGGAGGGAGCTGGCCTCTTCTCCCAAGTGACAGGGGACAGGACGAGAGGGAATGGCTTCAAGCTCCGCCAGGGGAGATTTAGGCTGGAGATTAGGAGGAGGTTTTTCACACAGAGGGTCATTGGGCATTGGAATAGGCTGCCCAGGGAGGTGGTTGAGTCACCTTCCCTGGAGGTGTTTAAGGCACGGGTGGATGAGGTATTGAGGGACTTGGTTTAGTGTTTGATAGGAACGGTTGGACTCAATGATCCGATGGGTCCCTTCCAACCTGGTTGTTCTATGATTCTATGATTGTCAGGCTTGGCGCTGTGACTGCTTCCCTGGCAGCTGTTCCAGTGCTCCATCACTCTCTGAGGGAAGAACCTTCTTGTAATGCCCAACCTAACCCTGCTCTGGCATCTTCCTGCCATCTCCTTGGGTCAGAGAGAAGAGCTCAGCGCCTGCTCCTCCTCTCGCTGTGAGGAAGCCGCGATCAGATCCCCTCTCAGCCTCCTCCAGGCTGAGCAGACCGAGTGCTTCCAGCCGCTCCTCACACCAACCCCTCTTGCCCCTCACGATGACAGATGCAGCGGGTCGGGTGGCGGTGAGCTGGTTTGCAGTGGGGCTGGACGAGGAGCCCTCCCACCCCGAGCGCTCCCCGAGTGCGATGCTGCCGTTCCGCCCCCCCCGGCCCGCCCAGCACCGCCCAGCACCGCCCAGCACCGCCCAGCGGGGCGCGGGCTGCGGCACAAAGCCCCGGCCGCCCCTTGCCCCGCTCAGCCCTGCGCAGCCGCGGAGTCCCGGGCAGCCCCGGGCAGCCCCGCAGCGCCCCTGCCCCCGAGCATCCCCGCAGCCCCACACCCCCGCGCAGCCCTGAGCATCCCCACGTTCGCGCATCTCCGCGTCCCCGAGCATCCCCGCAGCCCTACGTCCCCGAGCATCCCCGCACCCCCGAGCATCCCCCCATCCCCGCACCCCGAGCATCCCCCCATCCCCGAGCATCCCCCATCCCCGCATCCCCGAGCATCCCCTCATCCCCGCACCCACGAGCGTCCCCCCATCCCCGCACCCCCGAGCGTCCCCCCATCGCCGCATCCCCGAGCATCTTCGCATCGCCCCCATCGCCGAGCATCCCTGCATCCCCGCATCCCTCCCATCCGCTAGCATGCCCATATCCCCGAGCATCCCCGCATCCCCCTAACTCTGAGCATCCCCGCATCCCCGAGCAGCCGGTGCCGTCGGTGCCGGTACTCACGGCGCTGCCGCCGGCCCCGCTCTCCGCCCCGGGGCTTATTCCGCCTTCAGTCCCGCCCGCGGCCTCGGGCCCCGCTGTCCCCGGGCAGCGCCGCTCCCGCACGGCCGAGTCCCCATTCCCCGCAATTTCAAATCTCCACGCTCTCTCATGCCCGCGATACCGGCTGATTCTGGTTTGGCGGAGGGGATTTGCAGTCCTCTCACACGCACACTCTGGCGGCCGAACCGAGTTTCTGGCTGCACAGGTTACCTGGGATTTACACCCCAGAGAGGGAGAGCACGGAACACAATAAGAGCAGCCGGTATCGGGATTTAATGGCCCTTGGATAGTGTTTACTTCGAAGAGGATGTTTCGATTCATGTAGCCAAACCACCCTGGGAGTGAACCTTGAAAGCTTATTTATGCAATAAACGAGCTTCAAAAATATCCCTCCCTCGTGGGAAGAAAAGAGTTGAGGAAATGTGCTCACCTTTTTTTTTTTTTTTTTTTTTAAGCAGTATCTGGAGCTCAGTTGTCTCTTTCTGAATGATCTGATAACAGTGAGGTATATTCCACAGGGATATACCTGGGGATATTCCACAGGGATATGCCTGCAGGGAGTTCACCCAGGTTTAGTGTTGTACGTGTTGTCTATGTGCATAACATGGTGGTTCAGCATCTCTTAAAAGAGAATCGGGTTTGAGGGTTTTAAAATGATGCATTTGGTGCTTTTTACGTATATTTTTTCTACATTTTTATTTAACCACAATCTTTGGCTTATGTGCCATTTGCACATGTGAGTCTCATCTATTTTTTCATAAAAGTTTCATGTTCGGTTTCATTCTATATCTAGTCCATCAAATATATTGATATGAAAGACTTCTACAGGTTTTGGTTCAAGCGTGCGGCCAGTGCTGTGGCCTCAATCTCTATGTAAATCTTACACTACTTTGCGCTGTAGTCTTAAAAAAATAACCCTTTTCCAGAATAACCAACCAGATTAATGTCAGAGACTTGTGACTGGGTTCATTTATTTCTCCTTTTGTAAACAAAACTAGATTTCCCATTTCTAAAGATTACAGTATTGACTTTGAAATTATGTACGTGTGTTTTCAGTTACTTTGTGCTTTGCAATTCCTTGCCCAACACTGTATGACCATTTGTATCTCAGATTTTAACTTCAGCATTAGCTTTTTGGTTGGAGCCTCCTTTCTGAAAATGTTTAACGTTAGGGACTTGACACTTGAAATTTAATGCTTGAAATGTGCTGGTGTTATTACCCACGTTTGAGACATCATTGTGATTTGTGAATCATCTAACATGCTACCACAGTTTATTAAGCCCATCAGAGGAAGAGATTTACTGGGATTGTGGGATGACTAGTCAAAAATATTTCAAATACATTTGTTTGGCTGGCTGTTCATACTTAAGATGCCACCTGTGTGCTGAAACCCTTGTGCCAACACAGATTCTGGTTTTACAGGCTGGTCAGATGGAGAATTCACGTCATACTGCCTCAGCAGTTCTGGTTCATAGGTGGTTCTGGGCTAAAATCCCTTGAGAAGATGAGTACGGATGGATGCTATTTGAATTTTAACCACTAAATTGCGCAGGTCTAGCAGAGAGGGTACAAATGATGTTTAGTAAGAAAATCTGTTTTGTAAGTATGATGTTCAGTAAGAAAATCTATTTTGTAAGTATGAGAAAGACAATATTATGTTATCAGAAAAAGGCTGCAGTTTTTAGCAAAGATGCATAAGGTGCCTGATCCAGTAAAATAAGATGTAAACAAACTCTGTCAGCTCTTGGTGCCCCAGATATTGTTACTGTCTATAATGGTTAGATGAAAAGGAGAGTAACCCCAGCTGAAAAGGACTTTGTACTAGTCCCTTAAATATGATGGTAATTATATGTCATAATATAATTTAAAGGGAGAGAGGTACAGAGGGAGGAAGAGGACAGCAGATGCAGGAGGAACTGGAACTTGATTTTGTTTACTCTCAGGATTGGAAGGGATCTCTGGGGTCCACCCAGTCCAACCTTCCACTGGAAGCAGGATTGTGACCTGTGGTGCTTCAGGTCAGCCACGGCTGCTTGCCTAACCTGCCCTTGAAAGCCCACAATGATAGAGACTCCTCAGCTTTCTGGGCTGTTACATTCCTGTGCAGCACCACCCCTGCACAGTCACACACATCCAGCTACAACTCCAGTGGCTCAGTTTGTAGACTTTGCTCCTTGTTTTACCATTTGCTACTAGTGAGAAGAGTTTAGCTCCATGATCTTTGCCGCTCCCCTTTGGGTAGTTATGGATTGCTATTGCTTCTCCCCTTATTTTCTTTTTTTGCCCAGCTAACCAAACATAACTTCTTCAATGTACCTTCACAGCTCCTACACTGCAGGCCGCAGCATCTCATCAGGACTGTGTGTGTCCGTCTCCTGTTTCCCAATGCTCTTATTGAACTGGGGAACCCAAAAGAGGATATATTATCCCAGGCATGGACTTGCTAGCACTGTGTGAGGAGAGCTAATAATTTCTATTCTTTGGCTGGCTGTGCTCCCTTCCTCATGTAGCTCAGTCTATGGTTCACTTTATTCACAATGAAAACACCCTGTTGGCTCTTATTCAACTTAGCGTCCATTGTGACAGCCACATGGTTTTGAGCCAGGCTGCTGCTCAGGCAGCCTGTGCTGGTGCCTGGCACTGTTCTACACCATGTGCACAACTTTGCATTCCACATTAAACTTCATGAGGTTTCTGCTGACCTAATCTTTAAGTTTCTCAAAGCCCTCTCAACTGAAGCTCCACTGTTCGGTCTGAGAACCACCCCTCTGAAGTTAGTATTGTCTGAAAATCTGCTCCAGGTGCAACCTGTGTCATGATCCCAGTTACAATGAAGGCAAGGAACAGTATTGACCTCAGAGTGCTCTGGTGCTGGCCACCAACTAAACATCAACCCATTGATTACTACCTTTCAAGCCCAGTGATCTACCCAGTTTCAACCCATCAAGCAGTTAATTCATCCAGATCATGCTCCTCAGCTTTTTTCTTACCTTGGGCTTTGCCTAATCGCCATTGCTCAAACAGCAGCTGGGCTGGAGAGCTCACAGATTGTGCAGCCCTCTGAAAACATGTATTGATGAAAATAAAAAGTGCTGATTTAGCTTCCCAGCACTTTTCCTCTACTGTTGCGGCAGTGCTGCTCTTTCCTAAAGCTCTTGTTAAATCGCCACCCTTTTTCCCATGAAATGGTAGCGCTGCAGTGATTGATAGAGAAATAAAGATTTAAAATAACAACTTGGTTGCTGCAGCACCAAGATACAGAACAGAAAAAGTATCTTTCTCCCAGTTCTGTTCGATCCCTCAACTTTTAACCAGCGTAAAGTATCACCAAATAACGTGGTCTACTCTTGCTACAGAGATATGGTTAAAAAAAAAGATAATTTATGGCATTTAAAAATGTTGCCCTCTCTTTCTTTCAATAACATCTTTGGGTTACTGCAGTATTCTGCTTATTTGGAAGGGCAGGTTACATTGGTCCTCGATTAAAAAGAAAAATAAAAAGGAAAAGGAGTCAAACTTAATATTTTAATTCAGCATAGAGATTGTGCAGTAGTACTGCTTGCTTATGATAGCCCCTAAAAACTTAGGGTTCCTTTTCATTTTTGCAACTTCAGACTGACAAACAGAAATAATGCATATTTTGTCTTTTTTTTCCCACTGGTTTTTTGAAGAGAATCCTTGTTATCTTTGGCAGATTTACAACAAAACATCCTCAAAGAATATCCTAAGTATGAACATTCTCAGCAACTCCTCTGCCTTGTCCCATGATAGCTGCAGGGTCTTACCCAAATGGGAAAGAATGAACAAACTCGCTGTCTTCGAGTTCACTGAAGGCTGAGCATAGACCTTGGGAACAAAAGTGGAAGAAAAAGCAACATTTTTATCAGCATTGGTATGAAGGTTTCCATTTGGACAATAACTACTTGTTTTTCCTCTTTCTTCCCTCTCCAAGAGCTGATGCATTATAGCAGCTGCAGATGTGAGAGGAATCGGGAATCCCTTAGATCCTTCAGGGTCACCACATCCAAAAATAACTACTATGAGTATCCCGTGAGAGATGTGAAGTTCCCTGGAGTGTATTATAAGAGGACAACAGGAGGGTCTTCAGCACATGGAGATACTGAAGAGGTTAACAATCCCTCCCCAGAGTTGCATGGCTATTCCATTAATGCCTTGCCAAGATTCACGTAAGAGATTCCCCTAGCAAAACTGAATATTGCTATTCCACACATGAGGAATTGCAGTTGGGTTCTTCCTGGCACCAGAAAGGCAAGTGCAGCCAGAATGAGGAGGGAAAAGAACACTGAGCTGTAGAAGCAGCCTAGAGAGCTGGCAGGGGACATTAGATGGGTAGGAGTATATATAGTGGTTTCCCCTCTGAACTGAACTGCTGTCACTCACATACTTTTTAAATTCTTCAGAGCTGGCATTAGGGGCAAATGTGGATTTCCACGTTATAGATCATAGAATCACCAGGTTGGAAAAGACCCACTGGATCATCGAGTCCAACCATTCCTATCAAACACTAAACCCGGTCCCTGAGCACCTCATCCACTCTTCCTTTAAACACCTTCAGGGAAGGTGACTCAACCACCTCCCTGGGCAGCCTCTGCCAGTGCCCAATGACCCTTTCCATGAAAAATTTTTTCCTAATGTCCAGCCTGAACTTCCCCTGGCGGAGCTTGAGACCATTCCCTCTCATCCTGTCCCCTGTAACTTGGGAGAAGAGACCAGCACCCTCCTCTCCACATCTTCCTTTCAGGTGAAAATGTTGATGGGAAAATGGATGTTCTGTGACTCCTTATAACTATTTCCCTTTTGCAGAAAGTCAGAGCACAGGAGAAACGGCATTTGGTCACAAACCAAAGGAAGACGTGATACAACAGTCCCTTTTGGCAGCATTACTGTTACACAATGCGAAGGAAAATACACCATCCTCTTAGAATCATAGAATCACCAGGTTGGAAAAGACCTCTTGGATCATTGAGTCCAACCATTCCTATCTGCCCCTAAACCATGTCCCTGAGCACCTTGTCTGCCTGTGACTCAACCACCTCTCTGGGCAGTTTAGTCGCAAGTACTATTGTAACGCTAACATGTTTAGCACAGGCTGATATCTCGCTTTTCTGGTTTAAAGCATGTGTGTATAAAGGTGTGGTTGCAGCTCGTTAAACATCAGCGGTGCGGTAGACAGAGAACAAACTTGAGGCCCTCTGATACAACTCACAGCAGTGCTGCAGTCCCTCCTCCCCTGGGCATGGAAGAGATCCCAGAGCTTTCAGTGGGAGCTGGGGGACTTGCTCACAGGCTGCACCTGTTGCAAACGCACCACCTTAACTGCAAAGGCCTCTAAAGCCAAATTGGCACTCAACTAGTTAACACAAATTAAAGTATCGATGGCAGATAGTGCCAGGGCTTAGTCCTTCAGTCTGTGGCATTCAAATCATGGTACTGATCTGTGTGCAGGAGCTTTCTAAATTTTTGCTTTGAATTTTATTCCAGTGAGTACAAAGTAAATGTTTTGCTTATGTCTTATCTGAAAAACACAGTAAGTGTGTTTTTACTGCAGATTATAGTTTGTAAAGTATATTGTTAGCTTCCTTCTGTAATTTGCTTTATGCTTATCTGGATAGATGGAGTTGAAAGAATTTCCCAGCCTGACAATGTTTGGAAAATACTATGTAAAACAGTATTTGTGCTTGTGAACTTCAGGTTCTTCTGAGATGGATTTGAACTGTTTGATTTTCTTTTCTGTTTCTCTTTTTATTCTTTGTAGTACCACTGCCAAATATTGCAATTTTTTTTATAAACAGTTAATGAAATACAATAGGTTTTATGAAATGCACTGAAAGTTTAATAACTTGATCTGTGTAAAATCCCCAAACAATATCTTTTACAGAAAAGGTATTTTTTTAAACTCAAGAACTGCAATAATATTATGATTTTTCCTTACAGAGAATAGTAACTGTTCTGATGTCATTTGGTTGTTTTTTTGGTTTTTCATGTCCTTGTCACACTCTTATTTTCAACAGCCACAGTTTTCCCTAAACAGAGATAGGAAAAAGGAGTAGAATCCTTGAACCATCTGGTTTTTTTGGTTTTTATTTAACTGCCTCAAGATCTTTAGAAAATTTAACTGAATCACAGAATCACAGAACAACCAGGTTGGAAGGGACCCATCGGATCTTCTAGTCCAACCATTCCTATCTAACACTAAACCAAGTCCCTCAAGACCTCATCCACCCATGCCTTAAACACCTCCAGGGAAGGTGACTCAACCACCTCCCTGGGCAGCCTATTCCAATGCCCAATGACCTTCTGTGTGAAAAACTTCCTCCTAATCTCCAGACTAAATCTCCCCTGGCGGAGCTTGAGGCCATTCCCTCTTGTCCTGTCCCCTGTCACTTGGGAGAAGAGGCCAGCTCCCTCCTCTCCACAACCACCTTTCAGGTACTTGTAGAGAGTAATGAGGTCTCCTCTCAGCCTCCTCTTCTCCAGGCTAAACAACCCCAGCTCTCTCAGACGCTCCTCATAGCGTCTGTTCTCCAGTCCCTTCACCAGCTTTGTTGCTCTTCTCTGGACTTGCTCCAGAGCCTCAACATCCTTCTTGTGCTGAGGGGCCCAGAACTGGACACAATATTCAAGGAGCGGCCTCACCAGTGCTGAATGCAGAGGGAGAATCACCTCTCTGGACCTGCTGCTCACACCGTTTCTGATACAAGCCAGGATGCCATTGGCCCTCTTGGCCACCTGGGCACACTGCTGGATCATGTTCAGTCGGCTGTCAACCAACACCCCCAGGTCCCTCTCCTCCTGGCTGTTTTCCATCCAGGCTTCTCCCAGTCTATAGCTCTGCATAGGGTTGTTGTGCCCCAAGTGCAGGACTCGGCATTTGGCCGTGTTAAACCTCATGCCGTTGGACATTGCCCAGAGGTCCAGCCTGTCCAGGTCCCCCTGCAAAGCCTCCCTACCCTCCAGCAGATCGACACTTGCACACAGCTTTGTGTCATCTGCGAACTTGCTAAGGATACCCTCAATGCCCTCATCCAGGTCATTGATGAAGACATTGAACAGGACTGGACCTAGCACTGAGCCCTGGGGAACACCACTTGTCACTGGCCTCCAGCTGGACTTAACACCATTTACCACCACTCTCTGGGCCCGGCCATCCAGCCAGTTCTCTACCCAGGAGAGTGTGCGTCTGTCCAGGCCAGAGGCTGACAGTTTCCGCAGCAGAATGCTGTGAGAAACTGTGTCAAAGGCTTTACTGAAGTCCAGAAAGACCACATCCACAGCCTTTCCTTCATCCAGCAGCCGAGTGACTTTGTCATAGAAGGCGATCAGGTTGGTTTGGCAGGACCTGCCTCTGCCAGTATAGAATAGAAATAAATTTTATGCCTCTTTTATTTGTTAGCACTTTGTAAACTTCAGAATTAAATTTGGACACTTATATTAGGGCCTGGGTTACGATTCTTCGTGAAGTTTTCATTCTTAAGCACTAAATGGAGGACTTCCTTAGAAGTCAATATGAGCGTGAATTTAACAGTTGTTGCCTTGTGCTTAGTTTGTCCCTATCTCACTGTATAAAGCAATATTTGCAACTTTGTGAGGTCAATTAAACTTTCAGTGCTACATTATCGCTATACCTACCTCCATATGAGCTCCTCCCAGAGCATTTCTCCAGTGATCTCTAAGGGAAGTCACCATTCCAGCCCTAGGTCACCTGCCATCTGTGGTCATCCTACGGGTACTGGATGCCCTGTGCTTGCTTTCTAGAGTATATTACATACCTGAAACTCAGTCTTGCTCAGTAGTCTCTAAAGCTAGGCTAAGTGTCTCGCGCTTTTGCAAGCAGGAGCAGTTCCCATGTGCTGCGCAGGCCACACAGATCACATTCATCGGCTTTCTTACCATAGGACCAGCTCTAAACAAACAGCATCAGGAGCTGGTAGGACTAAAAGTGATATTTCATCTGAGTAGATATCATGATCTAGATCATGAGGGGTTTTATACAAAAAAAGAAACATCCACACTTTCTGAGCAGTTACTGTCAAATTGTCTTTGAGGAGGTAAGGCTCCTCTGAGCTTCTGAGGGGAGGGGTGACGTGCTGGGTGGAAGGTCTGTGTTCATGCTCCGATTTCTAGGCAAGCAGTAAACAGGAGTAAACTGATGGTAAACAGGAGTTAACTGAGCTATGATTGACTGTTCACATGAAATTAAATTATCTGCGTTCATCATGCAGCCCTAACGGTTGCAGAAAGTAACCTAGCAGCAATGAAATTTTAGACGTCAGGACTTAAATGTTTTATAAATTAATTCATATCCAGTAATATAATGGACTAAGTTGTTCTTCAAGCCTTTCCCCCGCCCCCAGCAATGAAGTTGGATGAAATTGTTTTCAGAATCTGCCTAGCAACAGAAGATGCACTCTCTCCCTCTAGTGGAGGATAATAAAATTGTTTTCTTTCCAATTTTGCACACGTGAGCCACCAAACAGTACTATCAGAGGCTGAAAGCTTTTCTGAACAAGAATATATTGATAAATCATAATTTCTGTGTAACATATAACAGAAATGTTACGTGACTGTCAGTGTAATGAGAGGTATTTTCACATAATTATATCTTCCGCAATTGCACCGTTTTAAAAGTGACCCTTACTGTTATGAATTGTAAAATATTTATCTGTTTAAATATGTGCAGCTATCCAGACATGCTTTAAAATAACAACAAGCCCTTAAGATTAAAAATAACTCCTAATCTCAAAAGTAAAATACAATGTGCTCAATGTTTAACGCAAGAGCAACTTCCATGTTGGCACTTGCTAGCTTGATCCTCAGTTTAAAAAGTATCTGCCTAAAGGATAAAATTTTTATTTTAATCTCAACGTTTTCAGCATTTGTGATGTTCCCCTTAAGAGGGAGACTGCTACAGTCCTAGGGTGCAACACATATCTGTCTCTTTATCACAATTAGATGTTACAAGCCACTGTTTTGTTTCAGTCTCCTAATAAGCAAATTTTTAAATAACACCATAAACATTGTCCAAGCACTCAGCATTGGCTGTAAATGCAAACTGCTTATGTAAGTAATGATTTACAGGATGAAGTCCGTAATTAGGGTAGGAGAAAATACTTCTTATGTATTACTGATTAAACAAGATGTGCCTGTAATTACTCCATTTCTGGTTTCCAAAATATAACAAGACCATTGTTTCTTGGCTAGATTCCTGGTTCTGTTTTCAGTGGAAAGTTTGTTTTCTTATTCTGCTGCTGAGCTTCTTTTTATCATCTTTTCTACGCTGTGTAATTATTATCCCACTTACTCTTTGAGGTTTTCCTTTTCTCCCTTGTTGCTATGCTAAACTTCACATAGGCAGGTGGAGGAGCTGCCGGTTCAGGGTAACCTGAAAGATGTTACATGTAGGTATCTTCAGAGTTTTCAGCTTTTAGGGAGAGGGGGTTTCTCCACCTGTGAGTCACTGCCTTGCACCAAGTGTGTCACCGTGAGCATTTCAGTTCAAGTTAATTTGAGTTTGTGTATTTGTTGTTCTGGCCAGGTCACTAAAGGGTAACAAAGCTACTTAACAAGAAGTGTTGGATGACAGTTCTGGGCTGCTGCTGTCTCACTCAAGTGGCAGCAGAAAGTGGATCTCTTAGCAAGGAGGAAAAGCTTTTATTTTCTTGTATGGGAGTGACTCCAAGGACCGCGGTGCAATGAGTCACTCCAGCTGTAATCACTGTAAGCAGTACAGAAACTTAAAGAGCGGGGTGAAACTGTGCTTGAGAGATGGTAGAGGTGGTGGAATGCTCTTCAGAAAGGCCACGAGGGCCTCCTGGCTGTATCTGTTATTGGAAATCTCCTCCAGCAGGAAGAGGAGAAGGGACAGAGGGATGTAAGAGACAGACAGAGCTTTTATGGCTGCCACGTCAGCTCTGCTCTTCTGTCTCAATAGAGACAGACTGGCATAAATACATCCCAGGCTCTGGAATTTTCCAAACTGTTTACAGCTCGACTAGTTTGTGCCATGTTTTAGGGAGGGTGGCAGAGAACAAAGAAGCAGAGGGGCAGAGTGTGAGTGGGACATTTGCCCACTGGCCATTCATACGATCAAACCGGGAGGGGACAATAACTGACTCCCAGCCTGTGTTTGGGGGTGATGGTTCCCCAAACACTGTGTTCCTTTCCCTGTAGTGTCACAACAAAAATGATGTGTGAGAGAGTGTGGCACCTCCTGAGGCAATCAAAGGTGGTTGTTAACTTTTCCCTGGCTTTTGAGGATGGAGTCTTGAGTTCCATTGTTTCCGAAGGGCCTGGCAGATGCTTGGAGATGCCCCTTCCACTGCTGCGATGGACATGTCTGAAGTGACACGAAACATGCAAGATGGAAAAGAAAAAAAACCTGTTGATGTCCTCTGATTTAGATCAGTTGATCATCTGTGGGCTCATATCAATAGGGAATGCAAATACAATTTTAATACAGCTTTATTTTTTACATGTTAACCTTTATCAACATCATTTTGGAACAACTTCTTGTTTCTGTTCTGCAATGGTTTTGCCCCCCATTTAACATGTCCCTGACTTTGAGATGATGGCTATTTCAGCCTTCGGTGCTCCCAGGCACTCTCACTTTGTTTTCAAGATTAAGTGCTGCACACCCACTTCTCCAGATTTTCTTTACAAAGACATGTACTTTCTTCAGTCTGTTTCATTACTGACCTGGCAGTTTCCCTGGTTTGTATTTTTTCATTTATTTCTTAGCAGCAATGTAATGAGGCTGTAACAAGAAGCTATAATTAGTATTAATACTTTTTACAAGGGCATGTAGTGGCAGGATGAGGGGGGGATGGCTTCAAATTGTAAGGGAGAAGGCTTAGACCTGACATGAGAAAGAAATTCTTCATTATGAGGGTGGGGAGGCACTGGCTGTGGCTGCCCCATCCATCCCTGGAGGTGTTCAGGGCCAGCTTGGACGGAGCTTTGGGCAGCCTGGTCCAGCAGGAGGTGTCCCTGCCCATGGCAGGGTTGGTGTTGAAGGTCCCTTCCAGCCCAAACCATTCTGTGATTCTGTTCTATTAACTTTCTGGTATGAAGTCACGGTGTTTCACCACCCCCCCCGCCAGGGGACGCGGGGTGTGCAGGCTGCCCGAGGGGGCAGGAGGTGGGGGGCACTGCCTGCCTGGCTGCTTACTCTGGGAGTGAGGAGCTGGCACGGCTTTCACCGTGTTCTGTCACGGGTGGGCGCAACAGCTCAGCAGGGGGCATCATAGACAGGTGTCTCAGCCAGGTGCAGGTCAGCAGTGGTGCCTTGACAGCAGTGGGGCGCATGGCAACAGACACCTTACGGGTTCTGAAAATACAGAATTAGTCCATGAGGACACATGATTTTTTTTATTATTCATCTTAACCGGAATCCCTCTGGAAATGTTGCAGCTTCAGATGTAGCAAATTAAATATATTTCAAATAAAATATATTTTGATTCTTATAATGATTTATCTTACGGCTATCACCAATATATGTTACAGCTATTGCCAATTTATTGAAGTTTTGATAAGTAAGAAGAAAAAGCAGGCTTACCGTTCAATAAATAATTAGTCAATGTCCTTGGAATTTTGTAAAAGCAAAAGAACAGCTGTTAATGCTTGCTGAGTATCCTTAGTTTGCACAATTCACAGTGCTTTAAATCATTATAACCATATTGTTTCAGAAACAATGCCATTTGCATCATGGCAAAGCCCAGACACAGACTCTTAGCAGAATGTCAAGAAGATGGGAAATAATGAGCTTGTCCTCTGACCCTGTTTGGATGAGTCTCTCACCCAAAAAGTGGACAATGCTGACCAGGCGGGTAAGGCTGATAATCCTGGGCCCCTATGGAGGTTACAGACCACGAGTAGGAAACTGCAGGACCTCTGGTGTTCACATCGAGCTCAGAAAACTCTCTGTGGTTTCAATATTTATTGAAATACACCTGACATCTGTACGAAAGGAGGGTCCTTCCAGTATTCTGACAGCATAGAATATAATACAGCAAGTGTATGCTTGACCTTTGTGTCAAAGCTAAATTCCCCCTGTCTTTTCTCCCTGCAGCTCTTCTGGGGAGACGAGGAAGCTTCTGACTCTTGCTATTGACCTCAGCTGCACTTTTTGAGAAAACATGTTGTGGACTAACTAGTAAGGCTACTAAATCATGGCGTCTTCATTTTCAACAGCTAGAGCAGTTTTACAGAACCAAATCTAATCTTACTCTGTCAACAGCCAACTGCAAAACTTCTTTGCCTTTTGTAGAGTTAGCTTGGCCGCATTCTGCCTGTCCAGGCGGTTTTAGGTAACTGTTCTCACAATATCATTTGTCAGACCAAGGTTTTGACTTACACAAGATCAGAAGGGAGGAGAGCCGTAATCCAGTTACCAAGTTGTAGTTTCAGTGGGATAGCACAGGGAAAGAAAACTGTTGGTAAATCTTTCAAATGTTAAATTACTTTAATTTCACCGTCAGTTTCATTCACCACTTAAAGTTCATTTATAAACAAAATAAAAAAAAATCCTGCCCAATGATAAAAAATGTTTTATGAAATACTTTATTTTTAGTAGATAATGGAATAAGTTGGAAGAGAGCCTGGATTCCATAAATGGGTATGCTATGAAAACTGCCAGTAAGCCTTTATAGAGGGAGTCTCAGGAAGGACAGAGGTTTCATTATTGCTCATTACACAGGACCAAGCCCAAACCAAGTTAACACATACAATACTGATCCTGCAAGGCGCACATCTGGGCCTAAATGATGCGCAATACTTTTCTGGAATTCCCCCTCTCGCCTTATGTTTAGAAAGCTACATTTGCATTTCAAGTTGTATCCTATTTCAGACCTCTTGTTCTAAAATATTAAAAACTAATAACCCCCCAGGAGTCTCATGTCTATCTGCCTAGTTTCTTCTGAACTTGTGGCCTCTTTAAGATGTTTCAAATATGACGCCTAAAAAGTCTGATGCTAATCACTCCTGATGCTTTTATAGCACTGTGGTGCTTTGTGTCATTAAATGCATCTTGATTTATACGTGTCTTAGTGTAGTTAATAACTTCTTTGCTTGCTGTTAGCTGGCGCAGGCTGCAGCTGCTCCACTGAAAACTGTGGGTGTTTTTAGCTTTGACACCAGCAAGAGCCTGGCTGCTCTCTAACCTAGAGGCCACGCAGCTGGCTTTTACCATACTTAGCTGGTGGTTATGATAGCACTGTATTAGTCAGAACAGTGAGGAGGCAGAAGCAAAGCTAAAATGGAAACTTTAAGGATCTGACTCATTCCGCTTCTGGCACAAGGAGGTGCAAATTGCACTTCCTGAGTTCACAGCGCACCTCCCAGGCCTCAATTACAGCGGATCCGAAACGCGCTGTGCCAGGAAAAGGCCTGCTTGCTGCCCCAGCACGTACCCATCAAACCTGCACGGTGGTGTCTTTCTGCTCCTTTAATGCTGGTAGTGGCTTCTTGCAGAATGTTAGCTGAAAGAAGCCTTCCTGTTGCAATTCGCCTTTCTGGTTTTGCATGTTTTGCTCACAGGCAGCCAGCAAGGACACCTTGCAGTAACGGTACCCGATAATCTTCAGTTGGACAATATGTACAGGTGTAGCATCCCTGTCCTCTCTACCCTTACCTTTTGATACTGATAAGTGGAATACTAGTAATTGCGATGCTGCTCCTGTGTACTGCCTGGCTTTCTTTTCCCCCCAGAAATAGCAACAAACCTGTTTCCTAAGGTGTTTCACCTGTTCCATCTACCAGAATAATTTTATGATCCCAATTCCATATAATTATATCCAAAAAAGTCTAAAGCTGGCAAGTGTGCTGGCGTCTGACTGAAAGCAAGTTGCATCCCCTTCAACTCACAAGTCCTGCCTGAGCATCATCAACACAAGGTCGTGCGCTGTAGTAACACGAGTCAGATTCGGAATCTGCCGTGTCTGCTCCAAGTGAGGAACCAACAAAAGGAAATTCAGTCTGCAAATCTGTGGTGGGCAGAGCAAAGGAGGCACTCTCGAGGGCAAGTCAGAGAAGGTGGTGGATGTGTTTTACCCAGTACTCTTGTCAGCACAAAAAATATTTTGGTGCAGATACCCCTGCTTGATGAATGCTCTTTTCTACACAGGGTAACAGCTTGCAGCTGGCACTGGGCATGAACAAAGCAGGGCGTGCTCCAGCTAACTTCTTAGGGCTTTCTCAGATGTCTACTTTGGAGGAAAGGCTAAGGCTGGGAACCCAAATCTGGATAAAAAATATGGAAATATTGTTGTTGCTTTGCTCAAATTTTCTAAGTCACTTACATTTTTCATCCACAGTTAGAATTCACTGAGGACATCTGATTTTCTTGAAAGTGATGAAGAGAGTCTCAGGAATGAATTTTCATTAAAGGTGAGTTAATTTTTTAGTGCTATTGTTATTTATATGTATTTATTCCTACAGCATTTACAAGATGATCTCTTGAACCTTCCTGGATAAATGGAAGGTCACAGTACCCCATAAAACCAGCAATAATCCAATCTCAGTGGCAGAGCTGAGTAATAAGCAGCGAGGATGAGTAGTGCCAATGTAGGAGGTGCGCTTGCTCAATCACGCCTTTCATCTTGCTCATCTACACTTACCTTACTGAGTGCCACGACCTTGTAAGAATCGCTCAACCTCTTTCCCCTGGGCTATTCTTTTCCCTACTCCTTCTCATAGTACTTTTAATATTCTGATATTTAAGAGTATTTACTTCTAAAATATTTTTATGCATTTCTTAGAAACTATTGCAATGGCTTTGAAGGCTTGAATTTGAGGTGTTGAAGCTGGTGAGGGACAGGTGAGGTTAACTCCATGCAATTAAATATTTAATATCATTCTTGCCATAAGAAAAATACCAAAGGCTGGGTTTTTTTTAATTCTACCTGAGTGGGAGAGGGATTTTTTTTCCCAAATTTTCAGAGAGGAATCCTAGAAAACATGTTGGGAACCCAAAGAATACTGGCAGAGTGATAAAATGTCATGCCCAAATTAAATGTATCTTTTTAAGAAAGAAGAACAATGAGTATTTATGCTCTCTTTCTGTGAAAGAGAAGGAGAGTAGCTCAGTTGTGTATAATATGCCATAAGCTATTAACAGATATTCTCCTTAACGCAACTAATTAATTAGGAGAATTACATTCTAAGGAAGAGGACCTGAGTTTTACTTTTCCTGTTTCTATAAAATTTCAGATAGCCACAGTAAATCTATGATAGTTATTGTATTTATTACAATGTTTTTATTGCTTGCTATTACTGTTTTGGTTGAGTCTGTAGTGGCATAAAAATAACGTCAATACCTAGAGAAAGACTCGCACTCTAAATATGTGAAGACATCCTAGACATTTTGGGTTTTAGAATAACTTCTTTATTTTAGCTTCTTTCTAATTTCTTTTCCTTCTTCTTTTACAATGAGCAGTATTTTAACAACACAGACAAGGAAACAGAAGCCTGAACTAGTCCAATTTCAACAGAGACAAAACACAAGTATGTTAACTTTCTCTGTCATATTCCTTTAATTGTGAGGTGTTGACAGGCATGAGTGTATTGCTGAAGTGAATCATAGAATGTCTTGGGTTGGAAAAGACCCCAAAGCCCATCCTGCCATGGGCAGGGACACCTCCCACTGGACCAGGCTGCCACAAGCCCCATCCAACCTGGCCCTGAACACCTCCAGGGACGGGGCAGCCACAGCTTCCCTGGGCAACCTGGGCCAATTCCTCACCACTCTCATTGTGAAGAATTTCCTCTGTATGTCTAGTCTAAATCTTCCCCTCTCCAAGTTATAGCCATTAAATGAATATTATTTCTTTTTTTAAATTAATCTTTTCCACCTAAGACCCTGAATATTCTCTTCATGAAAGTCTTAACAATGAAAGGATGAATTTCAGACAACAGTCCATGTGGCACTGAAAACTATAGCCAGAAACCTAAACTTCAAAAGAATGGGAATATACACCGGAATATTCTTCTCAGCAGTGAGAAAAACTATTTCTAGAAAATATGCTTTCATATTTAAGCTCTGCAGGATATATTTGAAAATTACACTTGATATTCTTCAGCGAGTCTGCTCCCTAAGATTCAATTACATATATGTCTTCAAATATTGCCTTAATAGGTTCAAACTCATCAAATTTTCCTAGTCTGGAATTATTTTTAGTTCATCATTCTCATAATTGAAGTTCAATGTATTTCTATGCTCTTTTTGTGTGTGTATCTTCGCCAAATGCCATTCCTAAATTTCACAATAGATTACTGGTACAAAGCCAAAATGCTTTTGAATGCATCCCATCTTCTTAACTTTTTACCTACAGTTAACAATATTCCTTCTCATAAATCTGAATAAAAGTGGGACACAAGCTAGAAAGTGTTCTGCATCAATTCCCACGCTTCCATCTTGCTCCAGTCCTGCTCCATTGAAACCAGCAGCACCCATTTGTTGTAGTGGGAGAGCCCATTACTTTAGCAGGAATTGTACACAGTTTCATGACATCACGTGCTTTGGTCTCTGATAGCTATTTACATCTAAGGACAGTAAAGAAATTGGTCTCCTTCCAGGCATCTGGGTTTCCTTTGCTCTTAGTTATGATGAGGGACGTTGTGGTCCTAAACAAGTGGAAATGAAAAATCAGAGGTCAGGAGTTTAGATCACAAATAAGAGAAGATTTTCGGTGTGTATGTAGTAATTCTGAGAGGAAAGATGTCATCAGGATGTAAGCAAATACAGAAATTTTGCACTATAGAGAGACAATTGTCTTTAAATAACATGGTGGTTATCTTTAGTCCTGTATTGCAACAAGATGCTGTTCTGCTAGCGTGCTGCTGCTAGATCCCAGGGACAGCACAGAAGCCTATGGACACATTGCAAACATGGATAGTCTTTAAGAATAGAATTAGATTGTCAGCTTTAGGACATTGCGGAAAGTTTTTAGAAATACCTTATCTGAACATCAGTATGGCCTGTCCACAAAAAATGCCTTCCTAGCATCTTACAATATAATTCACGTTTTCTCTTGTTTGAAATCTCTCCCATATTAGGATTACAATTAGAATTACACCAGAATCATTGGGATGAAAAACAGTTTCCTAAATAGAGGCTTCTAAATAAAAATAATACGTGGTGAGTTCCTTTATGGCAATGAAAACAAAATCTTGATTCTATCCCAGTGCCTCTACTCTCAATATTCCAGTGAAAATCCTAGGGAAGCTCAGCTATGCTATGTTAAAGAGGGCTCTGCCATCCCAGACCATGCATTTAATCTGGCATTTTTTAAAGAAACAAACAAAAATTCACTTTTGCCAAGTGAGATACATATACAATAGGCAAAAATACTCTTATGAGTTTCTAACCAGACAGGTAGTATAAGGATATGCAGTGTGTGAAACTTTTGCTGTAATAAGATATTGCTGAGCATCTGTATTCAATCAAGTTTGCATGGTTCACAAATAATTCACTGCAGTAAGACACATTGATTTTGATTATTCCTGGCTAAAGATACTCCTGATTTTGCTGACTACCTCCCAATAGCCATCTTGCATGTAAGCACAGAACTGAGATTCCTGTTTAATGCCAGCTAGGAACACTGCAGACGGTGCGGAGCTGCTGCCCACACTGGGCATGAAGCCACGCCAGAATGTGTTCTGGGTAAAGACTTGCGCGAACAAGCCCCATGACTCTGTTACAAGAGCTGTGAAAGTTCATAAATTGAAATTTTACAGCATGCCTGCATACCGACCTAAATCAGCATGCAGATCTAAACTGCAGATAAGCCCTTGCTTACTGATTCCTTCTGCCCATGCGTAGTTTAATTTTTCCTATGTCTGTTCTGCATATTCTAATAAAACTTATAGCAGTTTTCTGCTTATTTAGTGCATATTTTCAATGAGTTCATCCTTCCACACAATAAATGGAAGACAGAGTACTGTGTGTGGGTATTTATGGCTGAAGTAGTGAAATGCTCCACTTGCTAAACAGATTATACGAGGAGACACAAAGACCGGTTTGTGACAATACGGTGCATTTTAAAAATAGGTCCAGACGACAATATTGACACTGTTGAACCAAAGCTGCCTGTCTGCACTGAGCTCCAGTAAAATCAGAAGCTGGGCTGCGTAGGGCAGTTTGAAGCTTTGGATCCATAACTCTGACGTGATGCATTAGTGTTAAGGGGTTGGCAGGAAGAGGTGAATCTGCCTTCTGTGAAGGGAGCTGTAGTCTGCCCACTGCTTTCCCATTAGCTTAAAGAGAAGAGAAAAAGGATGATGTTTCTCTTTTTGTGAAAAGCAAGTACACATGCCATGTCTGTCCCTAATACATTCATCAAAATATGCTTCCTATACTCTGTGGGTTTCCCAAAACTTCTTGCAGCACATGTGGTTCATTTTAAAGCAGGCTTGTGTCCTCTCTATGTGTTCAAGTGCCACATGAAGCTAGGGAGACTAGATCTCACTTTCTTGAACCACACAGACTCAGTAAGGAGATGTTGACTGTGCACAATGGGATGCTGTCTGTGTTCAGAATTGTTCTCAAAGCAGATAACAACAGGTAAATTGTATAAAATTGAGCTATGTGGTTTTGTCAAGTCAGAAACTATACATGTTGTCTGTGTTTATGGCTTACTGTTATCTAACAACCAACTACAGGCTGGGCTTAGATGTAATAAAAACCAGATCACCATGTTCTCAGAAGCAGCTGCGTTAGCCTGGAAACCTGCTTGTCTATGGTGAGCCAGGGGCAAAGAGTTGAGTGACAACAAGCCATGAACAAAGTAAAAGCGTGCATCAAAGTTATATGACTTTTGCAAATAGAATTTAATGCTCTGAAATTGCCTAAGTGCTTTGGAAATGCTGCAAGTGTGGCATTTGTGTACGTATGTAATTTCTTAACAAAACTGAGACTCCTCAGATGATTTACAGTATCCTTGCCTCTGAAATATCTTTTTTGAGTGCTTGCCTCTGTTCTCACGTATTAAGTCCAGTCTTCTCAACAACGAATACTTTCGTTAAATGCAGGGAGCATCTGCTAAAGATGCCTCAAAATCAACGACAAAATAACTTGCAAGTTACTTCAAGGAAATCCAGTGTTTAAGATTCCATTTAAAAGATTCTGCATTTAAATAAAATGAAGAAAGTATTAGAGGTTGGGGAGGCATTGAAAGGTCAGAAACACAAGACCTTGAGGCAGCTAAACTACAGTAGATAGCCCATGCTCACTCAAAATACTTTCAAAGACTTTGTGCAAACAACATTTGGATTAATGTATTTTTTTATACGTGGGATTTTTTTAAGTTGGTGAGTAAAGCCAGTTGCTAGTGACACTTGGCAAAGCCTCTTTGCCTTTAAATGAAAAGTCATATCCTGCTGACAAAAGTTTTATCTCAAATACTGTTCAGAACTGTCATCTCTTTGTATATTTGAAAGCAAACATTCAGAGCAGATGATGTCATACTAAGCGCCAGGTAGATACTATCATGAATGTAACCTTATTTTTCTAGTAAATGTAGGCCTTGTGAAAGATCCTAGAGTCATGGTTTTGGAGGCTGAACTATTTTAGCCATTACGGTTATTGTATTGCAAGTTTTTTTCCCTACCCGTCTGCCAGTTGAGGGACCATCAAGAAGGCTCAGTGAGCAGCTTATTTTCTTTATCTGTTTGTTCCTTGCTTTTGCCCATGAAATTGTACTGTATGAATCAATCTAGCTATCAAAAATGGTGCTTTTTATGATAGGATACTTTTCATTGCCATACACTCTATATTCATCTTTCTGCTAAATGGCCATCAAAAAGAGACGGTTAAGGATGTTTTACAGGTTCTGCTGTGATATTCTTTCAACCATGAAAACCAATATACCACATGTAAAGGTTACAGTAGAATCAGCTGACAAATTGTGAATAGCTGCTAACTGTGCCTGTGGTTGTCGGGGAAAAAAGCATCAAGGTCACTGTACAAATTATATCTTTGTGTTTTTGTTGGTTTGGGTTCATTTTTGGTTTGTTTTTTTTTTTACAGGTCCTGGAAGCTGGCTTTAAAGATCCTGAACATGTTCATTAATTCATCGTTAGGAAAAGACTCAGTATCACTGCATATAGAAAATGGAGTGAAAAGCATCTCTTACACAGTTGATTTCATTTCCATTATTTCAGTTAGGTTGTTAATATCAAAGATAGTTTGAAAATGCTTTCAAATGAAGGAAGAAGTTGCATGTTTTCTCCTGTCCCATCACCTCCTCTGTTGTTCCCTCTGCTGTGATCTCAGTGCCATCTATTATACAGAGCAAATACTTGAGGTGAGAACTCCACAATTTGCAGTTGGGTTCATCTTTGGAGTACAAGTAGCAAATGAGAGAAGAACTTCTAATCTGATGGCACTTACCCAGCGTCTTGCTGCATATGCTGGCCTTTGCAGTGTTTACTAGTACTGCACTCAGTGAAACACCAAATAAATCAGCATTTGTACTTGGATTATAACAAAGCTTAAAGCTGTTTGCTTGGTACTAATAGTACATGTCAAGGAAAGACCAGAAGATGCATTCAAAACAAAACCTTCTTGACCAACTGTGCTTGTAGCTACTTTTGCCAAAACAGATGGAATAATTTTAATTGTAGTTCTAATAACCATCATTGTAATTAGCTACTGCCACTTCTGCAGAGCAGGAAAACATGTTGGCCGTTTAAATAACTCAAAGGTCAGAAAAACTATCATTATTCATGGACTGCAAATGCGTTTGCATTTTCTCCTGGAAGACACTCTGGTAACACTATATTACATTTATCAGCCTTTCTTGCTTTGTTGTTTGTGCTACCCTTTAACCCTGTGGTTTATGGCCAGTGAAAGAAAGAGCTGCAAACCAAACTATGCAACAGGCAAAGACTTGGTGCACTTACTCACCGCATGGCAAACAGTAATGACACAGCAGCTATTTAGTTTACTGAGTTAGGTCACTGATCCTCGGTGTAAAACTCTAACTCTTCCACCTTTTAAGCAAGTACAATCAGCACTGTAAAATAAAGAAGAAAGCCTTGGATACTCATGCACAAAGTGGTTTTATGACACTGACTAGAACTTTAAGGAAGTTGAACTGTTTGGCTTCAACAGTTTTCGGGTATTTGTTGTTCTGGCCATACTACTATGAAGCTTAATATGGAACAAGATCAAGCAGAAAACTGAGTAAACATTGGCATGTGAGAATGCTGCAGGTTTGCCGCAGGAGATCTAAACCAGGATTTATTTTAAAAGAAATGAAAGCCTGCTTTGACTGGACTACAGTAAAAGTAATGAATACAGTGGAATCCAGCTGCAGGTAACTATTGGTAGATAGGAAAATAAAAGCAGTAAAGTAAGTTGAGATAACAACCTTTTCAAATGCAGAATCAAGTATCAGAATTGTTGTTAATATTTGAAAAGGTGTACGCTGTTTTGGCACTACTCCTTACATTTTGAACAATAAAGTTTTAGTTTTATTAAGGTTTTAGTGAACTGCTTCAAAGAAACCTAAAGCACAGAAACTATGAGGAAGTGCGAGCCCAACCACTTGCCAATTTTTTCTGTGATCAAGCAGCAGATAAGCTGTTTGCAGCTTGGCATGTATTTTAGCTTAATAGCATCATAAGTACAACACAGTTTGCCCAGGAACCAAAAACTAAAGCCACCTGATAATGAGCTCCACTTCCCCAGTTGGGCAAAAAAAAAAAAGTAGGTTTTCCAGCCTTACAGCACAGCGTAAACAAGAGAGCATGGTATCCAAGTAATGACTTGGAAAAAAGTGGCCTGAGGTTTGTGTGTAAGCTGAGCCCTGCTTGGAGGCCTGGCAGGCAGGCACCTGCCTGGAGCTACCGGCTCCGTGCTGCTCGCTCAGCACCCTCATGCAGCCACCCAGGGGCTGGGCTGCTCTGCCAAACCCCTCAGCCGACCGCGAGACTGCTCTTGCATGAGAGCTTCTTTAAACTTAAGCGTTCAGTGAAGAAAACATCACAGGATGTCAGAAACAATGCGTGAATTCTGAAGCATACATTCACACCTACTAAAAGTGTCCTCCAGATATTTGCACATTTCAGCATGACTGAAATGCTATGTAAAAATGCAAAAAAAAAGTCCATATAATGAAACCGTAAGTTCACATTAGCAATGGAAGTTAAACTTTATGTCAAATACTAGAAAGTAAAACAATAAAGGTATGAGGTTTATTTTTTTTTTTTTCACCACTAATAAATGGAAATCCTGCTGCTTTTCTTATTTCATCTTGTTACACACAGTGTTGAACAGCAGGAGAGAGATGAGCAGAGTCCCACTAGGGGCAGAGGGGATGTCCAAGCTGACAGATCGAAAACAGTACTGGAGGAACACAGTATGAAGTGGTCTGTTCTGAGTATCTGAACTGCATTGCAAATACAGTTCCAGATTTAGAATAACCGCAAATTGAAACCTGAATAGTGGTGGAAACCGTAATTTCTAAAGAATTTTGGTAGCATGTGTAGAGCCATCATGGGGGGGTCTCTCTTCTGAGGGTCTTGTTCACAAGTGCTTGTTGCTCTGGCAGAGTCTTATACATCCTTGACACCATGAGGCAGGTCTCAGTTTTTCCTTTCTATGGTTTCTTTGGGGTTCTAGCCGTAGAAGCAGAGGGTCCTAGGTTCAGTCACTAGCACAGATTTATGGTGGCTGTTACAATGATAGTGATTTCAGTATCTTTTAACTGTATAGTTCACAGTTAAATTAAATTCCAGTTGATAAACTCGTAGGTAATACCAGATTTCTGCATAGTATAATAATTAGTAAGGTGATTATAGACCACAAGCTAAGGCAACCACAAACCTTTTCAAAAAAATATGCTCAACAAGTTCTGTTTAACAAGACTATAAATTTTCCAGAAGCATTATATCCTTATTTCCAGTAGAGCTCCTCCTAATGAAAGTAATGAGTAACACCAGTGGAATTTTTTGTCCAGTAGGCAGGAGTTATGGGGGTTGTCACTCATTTCTGTCCTTTTCCCCTTATGAGCATTCTGAAATTGCTACTTTTGATTTTTTTGTGGTTTTATGCTATTTTGTCCTTGCTCTTCCTTTGCATTTGTCCAGACGTGGGTCCATTTTATAGCAGCAGAGAAGTTCAAGCAACAGAAGCAGCCAACCCACTTTCCCACAGTGAGTAACCAAAGGCTTGAAATGGCTGAGCTCTACACGCCATGTAGGAAAAAAGAGCCATAAAGACTGATTATCCTTGTTCTGATCCTATTCCCTCTATTGGAATATGATTACTACTGATGGTTATGCTCTTTTCGTATATTCTCCACTGTTAATGGAGAGGATGTCTTCTAATGATTTATATAGAGCATTTCAGAGTGACGATGGTTGTTGATGGGTTATCATTTCAGAGAATGTAAATAGAAACACCTTGGAATGTATCTTCAAGCCTGCCTTTACTACAAATGTTCTACTGCCCTGCAAAGCTTTTCAATGCTAATTTCACGATGCTGCCCCCGGCGGTGTGGGTTTGCCCACATGTAGATAGGTTGGGAGATTTTACACATGCTGATTGAAAACAGACCTTGGGTCTAAACGGGGTGGAGTCTGGACAGCAGTTTAATAGTTTAATGCATTCTGTTCCACAGGAGCAGGCATCTGCCAACAGCAACTGCAATCATGGGATTAGTTTTCTGACTTTCAGATATATCAGGAGAAAGGATACTTTATATATATATTTTACGTGAAGTAAAGCTGGCACCACATATATTGTGAGTATTCTCCCTCAGTGTCTTCAAATCCAAAAGTGATAAGTTTCCGTGATTCAACTTGTCTTCTGTATTTGCAGGCAGAGCAAGTAGCGTGGTCTCTGCCAGTGGTGCAGGGTGCTCTTCAGTGCACTTATCATTGATAACAGAGATCGTGGAAATGAAGCTGTGCCCTTTCTGGTATGTGTTCTGCCTGGGCCTGCAGCTTCAGTAGCACTTAGAGTGGGACCAGAGTAACTGCACTGAACTTGCAGTGATCTAACAGATTGAAATTCCACTTGAGGAAGAAGGAAAGAAATTATCTACTGAGTAAAGAAAATCTGAATTTACGTGATTGCTTTCTAAAATTGATTCACTCATAGCATTAGATGTTTCCAACAAAGCTGGTTAGCACACTGCTGGCAAAAGATTCTGTGAGCGTGTTTTGCTTGGGTTGTTCTGCTTTGTCACTGTGGTTTGGAACACAAAGACTATTGTTTAAAAAAACATGAATGTTAATTTGCATTCCACTGCTGGGTTATTACACAGGGTGTGGAAAGAAAAAGCAAGCTCTGATTTTTTTTTTTATTTTTTTCTTTAAGAAAAAGCATTGTTTCCTTTTCCCTCTCTTCTTCCTTGTGCCTGATTCTCCTTTATTTTAATGCTTCTTCTCCAAACTCAGCTCTTTGAGAGAGTGAGTATCCTTTAGCACTTAGGTGAATGTAAATACATATAAAGCTATGTCTGTAGGATAGAACAGAGCAGAACATTCCAGTTAGAAAGGTCCTACCACAATCATCTAGTCCAGCTGCCTGTAGATCATCTAGCAGAGCTATATAAATTAAAAAATTAACTGAACTTACAGCATCAATTCTCATGTCTGTGAGCAGTGACACTTGCCATATACCTACTTTGAAATTAGGTGGTAATGGCAGTATGAAAATCCATATCCAAGCTATTCCCAAAAGCTCTGGATGTAGTTCCAGAAGTGGCATAGACCACTATATAATGCCACCACATCTGCCACCATACTTTGATTCTCAGCCCCAAGACACAGGCTCCAGCTGCCCCCATGGCTCGATTCTGCTTCCATATAACTGTGCAGCAAGATGGGTGGGACCACAGATATAACTACGAAAAGAGGGTTAGTTTTTGGTTGAACTGGTGAGCTGGTCTGACACAGTGGGTAACCTCACAAGCACTAAGGCCAGACAAAGGAGGACAAGAGGAACGGGACATGGGAAAGGGGAAGAGGTAGGACTGCTAGGACCCTAGATGAGCCTTAATTTGCCCTTGCCAGGGCTTTCTCGCACCCCTGCCCATGGGCCCAAGAGCTGTATTCCAGTTCAGACGCATCTATATGTACCACAGCCACGCCTGTGCCAGTCTGTAGGTCCTGCTGATCGGGCTTATCATGGGTTGTCCTGACCTCAGACCCGTGAACTGACTTGCTTGGCTCTCCTGTCACTATGGATCTGCCTGGTGCTCATGAGGCTGTGCCTCATCTTGACTTGGAGACCGATTCAACCTCAGCCCTGCTATATCTGACACTACCCAATAAAAGTTATTGTCAACATAAGCAGGTGAGAAACCTTTAAGATTAATGAAGAGAGACAATGCTAATCATCAGGAATTTATTCAGTATGTTGTAGGGGAAAATATACTTAATAAATTACCTATTACTCATTGCTGGATATTCATAAGAGAGCATTTGCTTTCTTCTGCCATTAATACTGAAGAATCTGTTAAAATTATTTGCTTTGGCACTAGCAAGATACATTTGCATAAAGATTGGGTTATTCTAGAAACTTCTGAAGTTCCAGAATTTATCGAATATTGTGGAAATATTAGGAATCATTGAAAAGGCCTCTAAAGAATATTAAAACCAAACAGGTGTGTGAAACAAACTGCCAGTGTGATTAAGGAGCAAGAGATGAATGGTGTGAAGGATGAAAGAAATAGTAAGGCTTATTTTTGTCTTGAATTGAGTCCTGATGCTTGGTAAAGGTGAAACTGTTGTACTTTTTGTTGTGAACTATATCAAATAAGTTTAAGATTAATGACTGCCAGACTGTTTTCTAGTATGTTCAGTAAAGAAAAGAAAGCAAAATAGCTACTAAATGGTTTTTTTTTCATGAGCTGAAAGTGTTGAAGGAGATTGGAATGGTACTTGGAGAAACATTTTAACTGTTTTGTCCTTCTTTCAGTATTTAGCTTGATGTTTAAAGAGAAGTGGATGCAGTCATGCTGTCCTTTTCTTTGAAGTCTAAATAATGTAAATAACATAGATGAGTGAGCCTGGTGGTCATTACTTACAAAATCTTCTACTTATATATTTGCACCTGAGCAAATGAACAAAACTAGTAAGAAATTGTTGGTGTTTATAAATAATTCTGCAAAGGTTTAGTGAGAATTACAAAAGAAAAGAACAAACTAAAAGAAATAGTGTTGCTGTGGACCAGTGTGTCTGGTGAGCTCTTCCTCAGAGTAACTACACTGTGGTTTTGTAAACTTTTTATAATGTTTGTATCTGACATCCCAGTTCCATTTGTCTGACAACAATTCTTGGCCATGATAACCCATTTGTGCACGTGGTTCTGGGTTCTTCTTCTGAGTGAATCGTTTAACCTTTCTGTCTTTTTCTCTTTCCATTCATAAAATTAGCATTTAATGCTAGTTTATCACAGACTATAGTTAGGCTCAATTAATGTTTGTCATTATCTCTGAGACTGTTGGTTAAAACATTCTGTAAAAGTGTATTATTACTGTTTTTAATAGAGCCTTTTGTACAAATGCACTCTAATGAAGCACTGTCACTGGTCACTAGCTTTAGCCCTAAAACTTCATTGAAATTCCTCAGGACTGAATAGGATACAACTTTCTGTTAGTGTGTCCATTGTTCATTGTCATCCTCACTCATTCATACCATCCAAAGAACAGTTTCTAGTCTGACACATGGAAGAGCTGCAAAGTCTGTGGGGGAAAAAAAGAAAGTTAAAAAAAAAAAAGGTGGAGTTTCTTAAGTGGACCAAGACTGAAAGCTTTTAAAACAGGGAGTCATTTACACTGACCTCAGTTCTGGCTGAACTAGCTCAGACTGCAGAGAGCTGCAATGCATAAAACTGCTTTCTTAAAAGGAGGCACCTGTCAGGTTGAGAATATAAATAGTCCTTAACTATTGAAATGATGGCAGTGTAAGATAGTAATGGTAGACAATGCTCAGTCTATACCATTGGAGGAAAAGATCAGCAGTCTGGGGTTCATAGCTAGTGCTCTTTGGTTTGGTTGGAACACAAAGACCTAGAACTCTCCTTCCCTCCCCCTGCATTTGTCAGGAGCAGATGACAAACAGGAACAAGCTTCACAACTGGACTGGGTGGGAGAAATGGTTTGAGCAGATTTGCTGGCCTCAGAGAGCAGCCCCCACTTAGCAGCATAATGGAGAGCTGAGCTGGAGTGTGTGAGCCTGAAACAGATCTTTTGTTGCTTTGGTTCTGCATCTGTTAGATTGTCTGGAGCTGTGAGGCATTCATCTCTACACATGGGGTTTAGGAAGTAAGATTTCTCTGTCCTGTTGCGTAGCATTTAATTTCACCAAATGTGAAACAGTTTTCTTGGAATTTCTAAGACATTTTCTCTTCTGCTGACATACTTCAGCTTCCTACCTCTGCTTCTTCTGGTACTTATGTTATGGAAAATTGAGTTCTTAATACTTTTCATAATGAGAAACGTGTGTTATTCTCATCTGTCCTTCAAAATAGCTGAATAGTCCCTACTCAAACTTTAGGGGTGGGTAGGGAAGAATCAGTAACTGAGAGAGACCATGTCCAAAAAACTGATCCTGCTTAAGGTCATAGTTTAGAAGTAACTTTTTTTTAATCAGGCATTTATAAAAGGAAAATTTCTGCTGATTTAATTCTAAGATGTAAAATGGCCAAGCTTTCTTTTGCAAAGAATAGATTTTATGTTGACTGCTCTGAGTAACTTCCTTTTATTCAACCTAATTCTTATTGCCCTCCTTCTCTTCTGCCTAGAATTCATAAGTATGATTTCGCTAAAATACCTGTTTCTTTCTCTAGGATTTTATGTGACAGGGTGAAGCCTCTTTCCACACCAAATCTTTGAGTTTGTCACTATCTAAGTGGAAAGACTGCTCCTTAAAACTGGAGAAGAAATAGGTGATGTGAATATGGAAGTACTGTTCAACACTAGGGAAGAACAGAAGTGTAGGTATGGGTACCAAGCTTAAGTTGTGCCGTTTAGTACAGAGAAAAATTAAATTGATAACAACAGAGTAAAAATACAATGCCTAAATTCACTAATCAGGTAAATTAGCCGGGAGTGCTAGCAGACAGAAACCTGAAACTTTTGGCACAGTGTCTGGCAGCACTTTAGAAAGCAAATAGGGCCTTAGGAGGTATAATTAGAGAAAGGGAACATGCTCATCAGTAATTAAAGCACTAACCAAAGAAAAAGCAAGACAAAGACAGTTGTTATTGCTATTTTCAGTTTCATGTTACACAGAAAATACAGAAATACAACCTGTAAAGATGAGTACAAATATCTACAAAGGCACCATTTAGTTCAGATTCTATGGATGGATTTGCAGCTTTTAAAGAAATTCTTTTTGCCATTTGTTTACCGTGAATCAATCCAAGGAGTTCTAATCCTTACTCTATAGTTTACAGAATACTAGACTGTAAGTGGCTGTTGGGATTGTTTCACAAAAAAAGCATATACAGCACCTCAATGTATCTTAATATATGACTTGTCTGTGATGGTTCTGTTTAGGCAAGCCGATGTTTTATTCGTAATGCAGATTCATAACACACTGATACAGTGTAGTATATCAGAATATATTTCATATTATTCAGATATTTGCTCTTTTCTAGAATCTCAGTATTTGGCTTTTAAAAGAGGAATTGCCTTTAGATACTGCTCTGCTTTTAATTCAGCAATGCTGGAAAACAACCCCATTTAACAGGTACAGAAGTTTGAACTTGTTTCATAGACCACTGAGGGAATTTTTGGTAGCCTGTTCATGTAAGTGTGGCAATTAAGAATGAAGGTGCGTAAATCACATATAGGAATAACAGGGAACAACTGTTTTCCTTCCCAGAAAACAATGGAAGAATTTGTTTACCCACAGAGAGACACAGAAGGAATTGATTGTGGAGAAGCCTGGGAAAAATGTCGGGACTCAACGGATTCAGTATGTATCCTTGGGGCAACTTAATCGAGTAGTGTACACAAATGGAAGTCCAGGGCATGTTATCGGGATCAGGTATGAAGTGCTTTACTTTGTCTTGAGAAAGGCAAACTGTTGAGGTTCAATCATCAGTCCTTTGTTTTCCTCCCTCACCTTGTTTTCTGCAGCTCAACAACATCTAGCTGAGGTTTCAGTACTGAAGAAAGTAGCTTCCAAGTCATGTAGTTAGCAGTAGGATTTTGGACAGAAGGCATTTGGTCAGCAAGTTCACTGCTAGCCTGAATGTCTGGGTACATGGATGCTTTCCTGAATGTGAGTGTTACATAGGAGAATTTAATTCATAATCAAGGATGTGCTTTTTTCTTTTCCAAAATAACTTTAATTTCACATGGAAGATTCATCAACAATGTCGTCTTGCAATGGCACTAGAGGAATGAAGAGACAACTATAATTGATGCAGCTAAATTCAGAGGCTGAAACAGTCATTCCAAGGGCAGGTTAACTGGAAGACTGTAGCCAGTTCTGGTATGTACTTTGGAAACGCCCACCCTGGATTCCCAGCTGTGCTTCATATCCATGCAAAGCAATGTCAAGGGGACAGGATCACGGAAGAGCTGATTGATCCTACCCTTTATTTTTTTACATTGCACGTTCACTTGACAAACAGTGGGGGAAAAAAGAAAGAGAAAAGTAAGTTCTGAGGTAGGAGTGAACCCAAGCATTCATTTATGTATTATTAACCATAACTCCCACATCCAGGGTGTCCTCTATAGCTAGAGGGACAGTTTATTCTCTTGGTCCAGCTTGGACTCGTGCTGAATAAGCACAAAAGTGAGCTGATCCTTATCAAATTGAAGATGTTTGTCACTGTGTCTCAAAGTCGTCTTCCAGATATTCACCACTACAAGGCTGGTCCTTGGCAGTGTCACCAGCCTACCAGTGCCCTTATGAATTTCCTTCTTCAGATGACAAAGTGTGGCAATACTTTCAGACAGTTCTAGATCTTTCCACATCCTGATTCTTTTTGTCTGCTCTCCAAAGAATCAGTCTGGAGGACCAGGACTTTTCCACTAATAAAGCATATACCACAGGGTGGAGGCAGCAGTACAAAATTATACCGGGATCCTCATTCCTCACTAATTTTGATAAGCTATAGCATGTGAGGAGAGATTAGGTGGTGTTGCCCTTGAGTGGTGATAAATAGAGGAAGAGGAAGCATGTTTACAAGTAGGAAGCTTGAAAGTGGAAAGGTTACAGCATAAATGGCCTGTGAGATCCAGAAAGAGTACTTGAAATAGCCTCACTTTAAGCTGATTGAATAAAGAACTGACAAAAGCTCGTAGCATAGACTGAGATAATCCTGACCTAGCAGAGGCAGGGAATTTTGTAGTCAAGAATCAAGAGAGCAAGTGCCTTGCAACAGTAACAGTTTTGACCTTAAATCCAAGTTTCTGGCTGAGAAATGCCATGTGGAGTGACTATATAGCTACCTTGAAAATTTGGGCATAATTAGTGCAGTTTTTTTGATTTATTAATTTACTATGCCACGTATTGTGAAGCTGTAAAAGGGCCTTGAGTCTCATTTCTGAACTGAAATTATGTTGAGCCTGAAACAAAAGCATTGCAATTCTAAGCCTTGAAAGTTATTACCAAGTACTGAAAATGGCCCACTAAAGCGAGACGTGTGCATAAAAATTCGGACAAGCTCACTCCCCCGTTTCTTGAGAGATGTTTATTCCTCGGCTGCGTTCACTGCCAGCAGCCTTTTAGTATGTCCTAAATCACACAAATCAAAACACCTTGCGGTGTCTGTCCCAGGTCAGCACTTCTCTGGTACAATGAGAATGCCAACCTCAAGAAAGCACGGACAGATGTTTTTGACTGCGCTGAAATCCCTTTTGCTGAAAATCATTGTCTTTAAACAAACCCAGTGCTGGGTTCTCAAACTATAATATCATACTTCCTCCCAAACCTAAGAGGCTGCTGCATAAAGCCCAAATCTTCTCTTCTTAAAACCTAGGAGCTGTGCCATGATTTGAAGCAGGGCCTGACTGGCTCGATAGGATACGTTTGACTAAGAGATAAATGTTAAAATAACCTCAAAATTAATCCGTATTTAACATTCTTAATTTAAAATTGATATGCGCAGCATGTATATAACCAGACAGCTCTTAGTTTATAAAGCTCAAAATAAATCAGAAAAATTCCAAGTAAAGGATTGCTAAAACCCTAACTTATTTTGCAATCATGTATTTCAATAGCGGTTGTTTTTGCTGGTCTGGTCTGCCTTTCTGCTGGCTGAGTTCCCTTTCTGTGTGACAGATGTGCTATTTATGGAAGGGGATTCTGAATATTTTAAAGCAATGACTGTTAGGATCATCTCATTCCCAGCGTTTAAAATGAAAGAGAATAAAAGGCCAAATAACTTCCCAAAGAAAAACCTCCAAATGAAACAGGTGTCTATTAAATCATTAAAAAAGAAAGAAGGGGGGGGGAAAAATCAAAATCAGATTGCCTTTTTTTATAAGAAGCGAATATGTAAATGCTGTCTAGCTGTTGCTGTGTAATATTTTCTGATTTAACACAATACTTGGTCTTTGTTTTCACTTTTAAAAACAGGTGCTCTTTTAGAAAAAATAAAAATAGAGAGTACCCAGGTTCCTAGAGAAAACACATGGCTCAAAATTTGGCTGCTTTCTTTCTCAGCCATATCGGCAGGTCAAATGAAAGGGCGCACTTCTCTGTACATATCTGGCCTCACAAGGATCTATTTATTTCAGCAGTTGGCCAGAAACCATTTATGTTCATTTTTACATATGGGAAGCAATATTTACCTAAAGAAATCTTTCAGTGAAGTATTTTCTGAGCTAACGCATAAATCTGCACAATTCTGTTCGTGTGTTGGGTATCAGCTTGCGGCATTCGCAGGCAGAGAGATAGGAAGGTGTGAGAAGTCACTGAAACAGTGAGGGGGACGACTCTGCTCTCTAAACAGGTAGATCTTAAGGTTTGTTTTACCTCACCTAATGGTTTAGCCCTCTGGGAAGGTATTCAGATTGGAGTAAACTGCAGCATGGTTCTCTGCTTCTCCCTTTGCAGACACAGTGACAATGAAAATACGCTCTGTTTTGCTTATTAGGCATTTAAGAAAAATTCAGATAAGCAGCTTTTAATGCTTCTTTCTCTGCGTATTTTTAATCATATGTGCAAAATATTTCATTGTATCTTGAAGTTTTCCAGAAAATAAGCCTTTTTAAACCCTTATTTATAAAAAAATCTAATTCCCACAATTACTCTTGCAGTCTCTGCGGAGGGTGATACCAACGTAACGTATGCGGCTGAGCGATGTGCATGCTGTTAATCTCGGGGGGTATCAGAAAGACGTTAAGTAGGTGATGTGAAATTTTTTAATTTTTTTTTCAGCTGTGGTTTAATATTTCAAAATTATTTTTTCCTTAAAGACGACAGCAATTTAGTGTCTGCATTGACCTCCATGATGTCAGAATGTCATTGTGCAACCGTAGCTAAGAAAAGCCTCTGAGGGGGAAAGAAAAACAAAGGAGCCTTGCATCTTGCACTAACATGAGATGTGCACATACAGTACGTAGCATTTTGGAATTCATACCGTGGCAGTGAGTTGTTGCTTTCAGTTTGATTAGACAATCATTGTTTCGTTTTCCTTGCTCTGACAGTGAGTATGCTTGCACGCTGCTTAAGTCTTCTTAGTGCTATCTAGGTCAGTATACTTAGGATAGCTTTTATGTTCTGTAAGTCTGATAGATACGGTGCCTGGCAGAGATCACTACAAAATTTTCTTTTTTTTATTATATCTGAGGATAGAAAAAATATTTTATGATGAATCAGAACTGTGTGCCACACAGCACCTACCGTTTCTGCATTGCAGATATATTTAGCTCTAACACTGCTTGTGGTTAACAGGGTGTAGCGTAGACACAGACAGCTGATCGTGCAGTCAGCCCCTGTGCTCGTGTGGTTTGTCAATACTGCTCAGGATTTTGATGGACTGTAAAAGAAAAAACAGAAAGGAAAGAAAAAGAAATGCTTTGTTTGCATGAGCATTAGACCTTTAGTAATGCTATTTTTGCTATCGTTGTCTTTTTATTTTATTTTTTAATTCTGAGACTTAAAAATTAGGGAAGCACAGCAGAAGCATCCGGGATCTAATATGTGCGACGTGAAATCTTCTGCATCAAGAGGATGTTGCTGTAGTCAATCCAGCGCTTCTCCAATAAGCAAGAAGATTGTTTTGTTTTCCTCGACAGGCGGACTCAGCCATTGCACAAGCAGATTTTGATAAGAGTTTGAATTGCCTACTACCGTATCGTTGTAGAATTTGGAGTTTGCTAACAGTGTTAGTGACTGGAGCTCATCTTGCATCACCAGTTGATGACAATTTTCTTTGTTCCCTCCCACCCAGTTGAACCAAGACTCTGTAGCTGATACGCAATGTCACTTACAACATTAATCAGATACTGCATTTAAGGTGAGCTGTCCCTTGCCTCCTCCCTTACCAGCGCTGCGCTGCAGTATGTATCTTACTCCTGCAAGCCTAAAATGGCAGGCAGGATTAACGTTGCTTGTGCTGTGTGCATGCTGTGTATTGAATTCATTATACTGTGCCTAGTATCTCGAATGTGAGTATGTAAATGGTCTGTGTGCCATGTCATGCAGTAGTGAAGACTGGGTTTTGCTTCATTACAGGCTTAGATATTTGAGCATCACCTTAAGAATTCTTTTTTCCTTTGCAATGTGGTGAGCTGTTAGCTTGTCATCACGTTCAAACTACATTATTAGCCCTTGGAAAGGGGGAAAAAAAAATCAAACTGTGCTTCCAGATGGTGTCACCCTTTTTCTTCTTGCGTTTACTGTAGTTTAAATAATGTATATTGTATTGTTAATTAATGTGACTATCGAATTAAAGCACTTGAAACTTACATATTTATTATGCAGGTAGGAGGCACGTCCAATCTATTTTTAACTCTTACGCAGTCCACGTTGTGCAATGGGCTTTGGTTGTCGAGTTTATATTTTCAGCTGTGATATCAATAGGCTGATTTTCAGTAAATGTGACAAGTGGCCTTTGCAGTGGCCAGCTTCAAGCTTTGAACCTTCTGAGGAGGAGGGAAAAAAAAAAACCAAACAAAAAACCCTTGTGTTGCAGTTTCGGAAAACCTTGGATGAAGGCATTTTTTTTCCCCCACTCCTGCTTTCCCTATTGATAAACTCCATTCTCCTCATCACGGTCTGTTCAAGCTACTTCCCATCTGATTTTTGACATCTGCTTCTAAAAATTATCAAGAAGACCAAGACGAGAACTTGCCTCCATCGCTTCACATGGAAATGGCTGGGTGCCTTGCCATGCTCACGCTGCACTGAGTGGCACACGCAGGTAGGTTGAGATTTGCATGTTTTACTGATTTCTTGGTCAGGGTTGCAAGAACATGAAATGGGCTTTGAAATGTAGCTTTCAGTTTAACAATATATTGAACTGTTAATGAAAACAAGCTAATATTAAATTGTTGGTTTCACACATTGGCATAACAGTTGTTATGCCAATGAACCTGCTTTCAAAAAATCTGCTGTGAAAGTGGAGCAGTCATGTCTGTTAAAATAATCATATGTACCAAGGGCGTGGCAACGCTTATGCAACAAAAGAATTTTTGAAATCCCTATTGATTCCATTACATTTTAAAGCTGATGATGAGCATTATTAAGCTGGCAGTTAAAATGAAAAAAAAAAAATTAGGATAAATAAGAAAAATGAAAAATATTTAAATTCTGTCGTAGGCGGTTTTGTGTGAAATCTTTAAATGAAGATTATTATGCTTTAATGTTTGTATTTTCATTATTAGCTACAAAGATTAACCTGCAGGATTTCATTGTATTTTAAGGTAGAAGGACTTTAGAGATTGATATAGATGGCCCTGTCAGCTTAAACAGAGTATCAGTTCACTGAAGTGTGTTTTACTTCACAGAAAAAATTATATTGCATAAAGACTTAACACTCTTGGGTACAAAACCTTGCATTTAAGCATTAAGAATAAAAATAATTATGAGTGCTGTATCACTTGCACCAACTTTTGTAATATATTTGTTTCAGATTAATACTGGGCCAGAACCAGTTTCCTTGACAACCAAATCCTTTTAAAAGGTGCAATACGAGAGATGCAGGAAGATGTTCTTCTCTTTAACAGCAACATTACAATGCAGATGGAAATTCTGCAGTTGATTCCTTTCAGTTCTAAATGAGAATCTGATGTCATTTCATGTTTCCATCCAGCTATCATTTCTTAAATGATGCCATGCTTATAAAGCTGCACACAACAGAAATATTGCTGTTTTGCATTGGCTGTATCCAGAAACATAGCCAAGTTTCTCTCTTTAATTTAGGCTGGTCCTGCATGTAGGTCAAGGTTTGCAGTGTGTGTACGTACAGTGATAGTTTCATTATCGTAAGTATAAAAGTATCACTGAGGTATTTGGCAGCTGAGAAATGCAGAGAATCAGCAGTATGTTTAAACCCTCTTTCACCTTTGCTGAATTCAGCCAGAGTAATGCAAATAAACCTTTCTTTCAACAGTGGATCCATTCTAAGGTTCAGGTGACGAACTAGATTTAGGCAGACTGGAAAAGAACTGTTGGATCTTAAACAAGCTTGTGTAGCATAAGCTCACTCGTGGTCTGCGGTAATTTGCAGACCTTATATATTTTGCAAACTTTGAGGATTATAATTACTTATTTCTATTTTTAGTTAGTATTTTCAACACTGTCAGTACAGTTAAATCTCACGTTACCACAGGTAACTGCTTATATGGAATCAGATGTTATTCAGTGTCTCCATTGAGCTCATAACGCAGCGTATCAACTCGTGAATCTCCTTTGTACATGACTTGAGAAATTCTCAGTACTGCAATGAGACTTTTGCAGCAGGGAAGCCATTTTCCTCTCATGTCCTTGACTTTAAAATGACTAAGGGCATTTGTGAGGATGAGGACCCAGCACTGAAAATGAATGCAGAGGAGGTATTTAGAAGCACAACCAATTATCAATAATAGCCCTGACAGGATCAGTAATATCAAACTCATTCTCATTTCCTTCTAAATATATCAATTCAGTGCATTCCAAATAAGCACAGTATAACTGCTGGGGAATGTGACTTGTCATCTGCCTTGATAGGCCAATGCTTAATAATGATAACAAACCCCTTTTGATTCATAATTACGAGATTAGTTTGATGCAGTGCAATATTCCCCTGTTCCACCTAAAGAAGCAGAACTGAAAACGTAATAAACAGCATCTCTCAAGTGACATATTAAAGTTTGCACTTTTGGAAATTTGATTTATCCCCAGTAGCTCACTTGTGCTGATTGTTTCCCTGTCTGCAGTGTTAATGCGGAGTGCGCCATCACATGCAGCTACCAAAATGGCATTTCTTTGTTTATTTCTCATGTGGTTATTTTTAAAGGAAGTTGCTGAGCGAACGCTCTCTAGAAGCAATCTATTTATTGCCACTGATATTTATCTTTAGAAAAGATGGGGCACTTAACATTAAATTGTTTTTATTAAGTCTTTGTCCACTCAAGGCATTTAAAGCAAGTGTGGCTCCATTACACCAGCATGCTTTGCTACAGCTGTTTTAAACCCATTTGCAATTTTGCTCTTTTGTTCGGCAATGCAAGTCCCCTTGTAATTAATACGACCGAACTCAAGTGCTTGCGTGAGTCTGGAAAAACTCATTGGCAGCCTGCAGACAGTAATTTCTTCTAGCTAAAGAAACTGCTTTATTTCTTAAGGAGGAGTCTAGTAATTCAGAAGCATTTTCCAGTCAGACTATTAGATGGAGGTTGCTGTACGTGTTTTAATGGTAGTTACATCCAGCTAATGCCATGTCAGAATGTTACACCCAAAGGTGCCATAAGAACTCTGATATCGGTGTCACCCGGGTCATTCCTTGGGGTTGAGGGGGCTGACTGGGCAGTAGGCACAGGTGCAGGCTTTCACATCTCCAGCACAACCCACAAATGTCATTGCTGGGGGCCTGGGGCTTCTCGGTGTTATCAAGAAAGGGTAATTGTTGATGCCAAGTCCTCCCCTTATGATGGCAATGTGTTCTTTTATCCATGCAAACTCCATTTCTGCCTAACAGGAAAACTACAGAGCGAGCATGAGTAAAAACAAAATCAAACTAAAAACCATTCCCTCAGACACTATCCTGCTTTGCAGTGACCTTCCTGATGAAGGTTACTTCTGCTCTGAACTGCAGATCTCTGTATACAGAGAGTTTCTGTGTTCAGATAATATTTGTCAGACTATTAGACAGACTTTGGTAGTAATGAACAGGTACTGATTAACCCTTTGGAAGCACCTAGTGTCTATTGTTCTTTAGCAGGTGAATTGCTTTACTGTGTTCTAAAAGGGCTCCATTATTATTATATTACATTTTAGTTCTTATATTATAAAAGTTGGGAACTCCTTAGCTTTGATAAGATCTTCTACTGCAGAATTCCTCCAAGTGTGATGTTTAAGCTTCCCATTCACTATAATACTTTGCATTCATCTGCAAATACAATTTCACTGGTATTTGAAGTTATAATAATGGCTTAATGCCTTTTTCTTTCATTTTGGCCTTTGTTATGGGCACACGTGACCTATAGAAGACTTACTAAAATCAAGAAATACTAAAAACATACTTGGCTAACTTAACAAAACAATTAGCTCACCATCTTACTTTTTAAAGTCAAAGAAATGGATCTTGTACTTCCTGTATAATGTCATTTATAAAACTATATGGTATATTTGCAGATGGAGGATGGATTTATATATTCTTAATTGCTGCTATATAAATGCCTGTCAGCTGAGTCATAAGGCCTCATCCCTAAGATTTTGCAGTTGCTCTACAAAACAACTTCATTTTGTTTATGATCTTTGAAACGCAGCCCTATTCTGAACAATTTTTACTGTCTTACATGATAACCTGATTAGGATGTTTGAAACATACATAATAACATAAAATCAGAGTGTCTGACAATGACGGATAATCATTTAAGCAGAGAGATACAGGAATTGTACTCCAGAGAACAAGAGTTGCCTATAAATGTCATTATCACAGGCACTGTGATGGATTGAAAGAGACCCAAAGAGAAGTAGCAGAATGGAAAGAGGAGAAAGAAAAGGCCTTTTTAAAGTTTTTAAAGATAAAGGATAACTTGCAATTGCTTTCAGCATATTGTGTGGTCAAGGGAGGTGACTAATAATAGTGATTGTTTCTCCCTGATCTATGATTTGTTTTCTAAGCTGACAAACTGTGAAACTAATCCTAAAATGCACTTGTTTTCCATTGACTTGTGAAACTTGGGACCAAACTAACTGAGGAAGCTGTGAAGCCTCCACGATTTATGTCTTACTAGGTAAATGCATGAGAAATAATTTGGATATAGCTGAGATGGGAGAAGGGAAGCAGAGCCAAGGATTGTTTTTAATATAATTTTTCCAGTGATGCCAATCAAAAATTATTTTAAAGTTGAAAATGTCCTTACATTTGTGTACATAACATAATATGAAACATCAGGTCCATTTGCACTACTTGAGTTAAACCACGATGAAAAAATGCAGGGAGAAGCAGTATCACAATGGTGTGGTTAACGGTGCTGTTTTATCGCTGATGTGTTGCAAGTCTCCCAGATGAAGGCTTGGAGTCCTGCAGTGCTCCAAGGAACATTCTGATCAATTACCCAATGTAACTGGAAATCAGTACTTGCCTGATAATTTAGTCATTAAATGTAGATTTTCCCCTTTGCAAGCGGATAGAAAATAGCCACACAGTTCACAAAATTACTGAAATGGTTTTGTCAAAAATACCTGTCAATACCACTTTTAAAAGACTCTAACAGAAGATCAACCTGCTTTTAGGTGGGTATGTTTATGGGGTAATTACAGCAAGCTGAAACCTCTTCATAACTCTCGCAGAAATAGTGCTTAAATATTTAGCACTCTAAAACCACTGCATTCCATAATGTTTTTTTCTGCTAATGTCAGAAACATAACATCATTATGTTATATTTTTCTTATTTCTATAACAATTTAAGAGTTGTTCTGGCTATGGTACCTATTGCTCTATTCTCATTTCAATATTGTTGCATTTTTCCAGCTCTTGCTGGTTTTTTATTGCCATAGAAGTTGGACAAACAACAACAGGCAGAAGAGATCTGCAAAACACGTTGTTATAACCTCCAATGATTTGTACAAACGTATTAGCAGGCAAGCAAACCTCTGAGCTTGCCCAAATGCTCTCACTGCTGCTCATTGCAGATATGTGTCATACAATGAAAGCAGAGGAACTCTCTTAGTGCCAATGCCCATTTCTAATACCGTTGTTTTGGTTAAACTGTATATATAGATTATCTCATCTCTACCTTTGTACATTAATGCCATCAGGGATAGTAAAAGTCCTCTTGAATTGTGAGGTGCAAAGAGCACTTTGTAAATCAAAGATCATCATATTTCAAAAGAAGAGGTTTGCATTTTGCATGCCTTTTTCAAATATCAGCAGTTTCCTTTCTTCTCACTGTGAAAACCCAATAATCATCTTGGTTAAAATAAATATGCCTAATGTCTGTGCTTTAGATTTGACATATGTATATATTGAATGAAAGAATCAGCAAAGTCTAGATTAATTCATTAATGTTGACCATGGTTCTTTGTATCACAGAGTATAATTTGAGTTACAGAAAGGGAGCAATTTCATTTATTTGAGTGGCACTATTTGGACCAGTTTCTGCAGGAAGTAGTTTCTTGCATCACAGTCATTAATGCAGTGAGACCTCTAGGCAGGAAGAAATAATTAAGGCTAACAGGCAGGTTGTAAGATAAGGAACCAAACTTTAAAAGCAAACCAAAACCCCTCTTTGATTCCTAGAATATCTCAAAATGTTTTTTGTATTTAAGTTTACTTTTAATGCACAATGTTGTATGACACAGAAAATGGTAATGGGTTTTCAGAGACGATAAGGTGGCATTGGTTGTTTAAGAACTAGCCAGTGAAATACTAAAATTAGATAAATTCAGGTTACCTGGACTTAAAGCAGCAATGGGCTACAAAATCTAAGTTTTACCCATTGGAAGTAAATTACCATAGAACACTTGCTCAATATATTTTAGGTAGACTACTGGGCCATAACCTGTTTCCTTGGCAACCACATACGAATAAAAGGTACATTAGCAAAGCTGCAGATGTGTGTCAGTGAATGCTTATTAAGCAGCCCAATGCATTTACATACCATGTGCTCCCAACAATGCATGCATCTTGAAAATCACCATATAAAAAGATTACTGGGCATGGCCCAATGAGGATTCTTAATACTCAGAGGTTTTAACCTAAAGCCCTCCTGTTTTCAATAGAAATATCTCTGATTATTTATTTTGTCATTGTGCCTCAAACTGGACTTGCAATAACTGGACAAAAGTCATACAGCAGGCTTGGTCTGCAGATTGAAACCTTTTGCCAAGATTCTGAATGCTTATAGCACTGAGTTTAGGCAAAAAAAAATATGGCTGGAAATGAAGTCTTACGATGTCTTTCAGAAATGCTCAGGCTTTCTAAATCCGAATCTTGTACCAGCATTCAGAAGCACAATTATGTACAGGTTATTTATAGCTCTTCTTCCAAGTATTCATTTGTGTATGAAACAAAAAGTGTATACAACCCTTTGGGTTAATTGTGCCATCCCAAGATGATGTATCTTTAAGAAATAAGCCTAAAGACATTAAAAAGACAGGAAAAATAGGAATCTGTAAATCCCAATCTTAAATTCAGTTGGTGTAATCTGAGAAGTTGTTTCTGTGACTGGTGGTCTAATTAAAGCCTCCTTGGATTCAATGAAAAGATTCCCACTGACTTTCTTTAGAGTGTGCGGTAAGAGAGAAGGTTTCATACATAACCATCAGATTTAGCAAAGAAAGATTATCCTGACAATGTTAAACATTTCCATAAGTCTCAACAGCTGAGTGTGCCAGAATCTAGTATGAATTCCAGATAATTTGAGTACTATCACATGAATCTTTTCATGATCCTGAGCTGTAAACAATGTTGTTATATACTATCACATGCTACAATACTCTTAAGGCTTTTGAGCAAACGAGTTTGGGAAGTTAGTGGGGAGATGCAAGTCAACTGGGTTTTTTTTTTTCTTTTTATTTTTGTTATTTGCCATTTGAGCTGAGCTCACTGCCAGGCCAGGATTTGTGCAAGGGCAATTCACATTGGTGGCAGAGCACACAAATAAACCAGAATTGGAGCCATCAAGATTTTCTTCTTACCGCCAGCTCCTACCTGCATGCTACAGTCCTTCGCGATCACACGAGCAGAGGCCCTGCTATAGCTTTTCAGTTGGAAATGTGCACCAGGATGGAAGAAGAGGAGTAGGGCTTGTGCTAGGCCACTGAGGTCAGCACAAAGTGGAGCATAAAGATATTTAAGAGCATTCAGCTATGTGTCAATTAAGTTATTATAATGAATTTCTGCACTACAGTGAGGATTCAGAGGAACAACTATCACTTGTGCATTGGTTTTGGCACGCTAGACTTCACCACTATCGCAGCAAAGAACATACAAAAAATTTGCAATGTTTTAAGGAATACTGGAGATTAGCAGTAGCCAGTTAACAGCTTGAAGACCAGTTCCTGCTTTCAAAATGGACGTGTCCAGCCATGGAGCACACCAACTAAAACAGGTGTTTCCAGGGAAAGGGATTAAGCTCTGTTTTCAGTCTAGCATGAGTTGCTACATTTGCTGTAATAAAGGGCAAGAATGGCCGCCTTGGCCTGGCCCCTGGGACCCCTGAGAGATTGAACAGTGGCTTCTGAGCACACAGCTTGGCTGCTGCTCTTGTGGATGTAGGCACAAAGGACATTTCCTCTGAAAACTGGAAAATGAGAGGCTGGCTTTGACTTTTTTTATGTTGTCTTTCTGATAACTGAATGGGCAACAGAATACCACATAGCAATTGTCTGAAATGAATAATATATGTTTAATTTGCTACTTTTCTTTAAAGCTATTCAAATATAGAAATTACTGCATTTGACAAGTTATCAGGAGAAAAACGTCTGTTGTCACTATGTCTATAGACAGAGCTTCATGATTGGAATGAAGGACTTCATGAAGGACTGTGATATCTCCCACATGTGGAGGTTAGAAAGTGCCTTGTAGCAGTATATACAAAAATTAAAGACTTAAATGGAAAATAATACTGAGATTGTTCAGAGACAGCAAGATGTAAAGTCAGCTGGGCAACGTAAGGTATTATATTTTGTTAAAAAGAATAATTTGGATTTATGTCAGTTACTGCAATTGCTCCATTTTTTTTTTTTAGGCTGGTGGAGAGCCAGAGGTATAGTTATACCTTTCAAAATTGCTTGTATGTGTTCCGTTTAGTGTAAATGGGACTCAGATCAGTCTATTCTAAGAAAGCAATGTACTTTGGAGAAATACGGTCTTTGGTGCATGTGCACAGCTCACACTGACAGCCAAATGAGTTCCACCAGGCTCCTCTCCTCCCAACCAGACTTATCAGAGCAGGCAGCTGCTGCAGGTCACCATAACTGTGCTCTTTTTCCCCTCCTCTCCCTCCACCTGATGCTCGAGAAGAGGAGAAGGGTTACATGAAGGAACTCCTTCCCTTGCTCATGTAGCAGAAGAAGGAGGGGGTGCCACTTTGGGCTGCTGGGTCCTTCTTGTGCCCCACTTCTGAGGGAAGGGTTGGTCTGCCAGAGGGGCAAACAGGAGCTGTGTTTTCCTCCTCAGCAGCATCACTGGCTGTGTTGACCTCAGCAGTGAGAGCAATGAAGAAGACAGTCCATTCACATGTTTCTCATGGATAAGCTGGCCTGCTCTATGCACTGAGAAGGAAACCAATCAGGTCCTGGCCACTCACGAGGAATTTGCAGGAGCTGGTAGTGTTAACAGATGTTGTTTCCTGTTCTTGTGCAAGAACTGAAACTGCTTGCCTGGAGAGGAACACTGGAACACTTTTTTTTTTTTCCTGGGCAGTCTGTAATACCCTTAAGGAAAGAACACCATGTGCAATGAGTTGCAGAAGTGAGATTATTAGACTTCATCAAAGCATCCAAACACCACTACTTCAATAACCTTGGTGCGGAGGAATAGTATTATAGAATTTAAAGAAGTAATAATTTGCTGACAATTTTATCTCTATCTTGCAATTTTACCATAAAAAAGTAATCCACCGCTAAACTACCTGGACTTCTGTTTAAAAAGAACCTGCTGAGAGAGATGGGCTTGTTTAACTTAGAGAAGGCTCCAAGCAGACCTTATAGTGGTCTTCCAGTACTGAAAGAGTCTACAGGAATGCTGGGGAGCACCTTTTTATGAGGGAGTGCAGGGGTAGAAGGAGTAATAGAAGGAATGGTAATGATTTTGAGTTGAAAGAGGGGAGATATAGATTGGCTATTAGGAAGAAATGTCTTCCTGTAAGGGTGGTGAGGCCCTGGCCCAGGTTGCCAAGGGAAGCTGTGGGTGCCCCATCCCTGGAGGTGTTCAAGGCCAGGTTGGATGGGGTTTGGAGCAACCTGGTCTAGTGGGAGGTGTCCCTGCCCATGGCAGGGATGGAACTGGATGTAGTCTGTTCACATAGGTCTGAGCACAGCACCAGTTCCCCCATTTTCTTTGCATACAATTGGTTTTACATGAAACATTATAATGAGAATGTAAAACCTTAAGTGTAGCAGAGATGGCTTCATAAAGAACTCTTTACTCTGAAGAATATATGTAATATACAAGGAGCTGATGGGACTGTGGATTCCAAATAGCTCAGTTTATATAAATACATATGGAAATCAGTACCTTCAATTATACTATGAGTCACAGGAAAGGGGATTCCTTAGTGGATGAGCTGAAGTTGCCTTAAGAAAACATCCTGCTGATTTAAAAAAAAAAAAAAAAAGACAAAACCCCCACAAGTCCATTTTCTCCAAATCTGTTACAGTGTCTGTAGATATTAAGACTGCCAGAGTATCAAATGGTCAAGTACAAATAAATTAATTTGTCTGAATTGGGGGTATTGCTATACATATAATGATTATGCATCTGATTTTCAAATCAATTTTAAGTAATCAATTTTAGTTAAGATTTAGGGGGAATTCATAACCTAATCTTCCTCAAATTCATTTTGTGTGTCCTTAAATGATGCTTGTATTTATTGTTGTTCAGTAAAAGCATTTCTTTCTTTCAAAGGATTACAACAGGTTTAATATAATCCTTATTATTGTATTGTCACTGACAACACATTTATCACAAATACTTCTTATGGCACATGTGTCAGAAATCTTTATTAATGCAAATTGTATTTATATACATGCCTAAAACAATAACACAGAAATAATAGTAATTAAGCCATAGGCTTAGTCCAAGATTAAAAGTAACGTACATGTGATATTAAACTTTGGTTCTCAGTTATGTAGGTTGGATTTAAAAAGAAGGTTGTGAAAGCTTTGGGGGACACTTTGCTTTTGCAATCAATACTGCTGTGTTCCTCAACTCTTTGTTCCAGCTGATGTGAAAAGCTCAGTTTGTCATGAGATGAAAGAAACCACTTTGTGGTAGCAGAGAATCCTGTGCTAAAAAAATACTCACTGCTTCAGCAGGTGAAGCTATTTATAAGCATTCCAGTGATCCAGAAGCAGTAACTTAGCACTCTCCAGAGACATTCAGTATTTCTGAGATGATATTTTAATGTGGATTGTGTAAAATAGTGAAAGAGGAGGGATGTATGGATCAGCCCTTGAAATTATGACAATTTCCTGACAAGAACAGATTCCTTTCCATATTTCTTAAGCAACCAGGAAAGTATATAACAGTTCCAAGATAGAAAGCTGGAAAAAAAGAACTATTCTCCTTCTATAACAGATTGCACATCTTGTATTAAGTAGTTCAGTAGCTGATAAGTGGCATTTATCATGAAGGGGTTCTAGCAAAGTTCTAACTTCCAGGCCCAACAAGGCTGACAAGGACGAAATAGTTCATGTTTCTGGATTTATTTATTTTTCTGAAAAAAACTGGTTTTCATTTAAAATGAATCATTCCTGCTGTTCAGTGCTTCTGATGCACTGAATAGGCCTAAGGTACAAAACCACAGAAATGGCCCAGAAAATCCCCATACTAAACAGCTTGTAAAAATAAACGCTGGTTAGTCTGGGGCAAAATTAGTGTTTTCAAGCAAGCTTTAAGAGAAAAGCAAATAGTTCATTTTTCTAGCAATGTTTTCCACCTGCCTCAAAGCCCAGGTTTTCTCTAAGCTTCACCAAGTGCCACAAACCCAGGTTTTGCTGACTGTTTAAAGTGAGAGGGAGAGACAGAGAGAATGCACAGGCAGAGTGTACCAAATACATTGGAGCATGAGGCAAAGTGAACTAAAGCCACTTCATCCTTTGCCTAGGTGAGCATTTCTCAGCACTTATGGCACACGAGTGGGATTGTTGCTCTCATTTCCTGAGGTGGTAAATGACGTGAAGAAACCCATATTAGAGAATAACCCTATTGCTCAAAATAAACATCCTCATGATGCTGTATGAGTTTCTATATATGCTTAAAGAAGATAATTAGTATGATCATCTAAGGAAAATCAGACAAATGTGGCTGTACTTCAGTAACCAAATGTAATTTATGTCAGGTATTATTTTTAGAAGGGATGATTCCACCTCTCTTTTGGAGCAGGAAGTTGCAGTTTCTGCACAGAGCTCTTGTTTAGGTTTAAGAGGAATTCTAGGCAATGGGGACAAAACTGTGCCAGTGCCCTGGGAGCAAGGGGTTGGATGCAGTGACACAGCTTCCCCTCATGGCTCTAAACTTGCAGCCCTCAAGTACAAACACCTCAGTATTGTGGCTGCCTGCGTTAGCCAAGCACGGTGGAAGCAAACACATGGGGAATAAGATTTCACAGCATGCAGGGCAGAAATCAGATGAACATGGCTGTACCTGTGTAACCATATGTAATTTATTTCAGATATAATTTTCAGAAGGAATGATTCCACCTCTCCTTTGGTGTGGGAAGTTATAGCCTTTCTGCACTTGGTTCGTATGGGAAACGCTTTGGTGGCAAGGGAGGCAACCAAACTTTTTCTTAGGTTTAAGAGGAATTCAAAGTGATGTGGACAAAACTGTGCTGATGCCCAGGAAGCAAAGGGTTGGACCTAGGGTATGCAGCATCTCCTCATGGCGAAATCTGCAGCCCTCACATAGAGCCAGCCTGGCCAAGCTGCTTGGTACTGGGAATAGATGAGTCAACCAAACAGAAGGCAGATGCAAACCTGCTGGAAATAATGTTCATACAGGGCGCAGGGCAGAAATCAGGTGAACGTGACTGTACCTCAGTAACCAAATGTAATTTATTTCAGAATATTATTTTCAGAAGGAATCATTCCTCCTCTCCTTTGGAGAGGGAGATTGCAGTGGTTCTTCATGGACCTCACAGCAGTTTCACATAGAATTCTGCTCAAGAAACAGGCTGCCATTGGCCTGGACAGGTGCATGCTCTCCTGGGTGGAAAGCTGGGTGGTTGCCTAGAGTTAAGAATGGCGGTAAATGGAGCTAACTCCAGCTGGAGACCAGTTACCAGGGGTGCTCCCCAGGGATCAGTGCTGGGTCCAGCCCTGTTCAACATCTTTGTCAGTGACCTGGATGAAAGTATTGAATGCATCCTTGTTGGGTTTGCAGACAACACTAAGGAAGTGTTGATCTGCTGGAGGGTAGGGAGGCTCCAAAAGGATCTGAACAGGCTGGACTGATGGGCAGAGACCGATGGCATTAGGTTTAAGAAGGCCAAGTGCAGAGTCTGTACCTGGGGCACAACAGACTAGGAGAAGAATGGCTAGAAAGCTGCCTGGAGGAGGACCTGGGGGTGCTGTTTGACAGCAATGAACATGAGCCAGCAGTGTGACGAGGTAGCCAAGAAGGCCAATGGCATCTTGGCTTGTATCAGAAACACTGTGACCAGCAGGTCCAGGGAAGTTATTCTCCCTCTGGACTCAGCACTGGTGAGGCCGCTCCTTGAATCCTGTGTTCATTTCTGGGCCCCTCACCACAAGAAGGATGTTGAGGCTCTGGAGCGAGACCAGAGAAGAGCAACGAAGCTGGTGAAGGGGCTGGAGAACAAGTCTTACGAGGAGCGACTGAGAGAGCTGGCGCTGTTCAGCCTTGAAGAGAGAGCTGAGGGGAGACCTTATCACTGTCTACACCTGCCTGAAAGGAGATTGTAGAGAGGTGGATGCTGGTCTCTTCTCCCAGGTGACAGGAGACAGGACAAGAAGCAATGGCCTCAAGCTGTGCCAGGGGAGGTCCAGATCAGACATCAGAAAAAATGTTTCACTGAAATAGTCATCAGGCAATGGCAGAAGCTGCTCAGGTAGGTGTGAGTCCCTATCCCTGGGGGTATTTAAAAGCTGGGTAAAGGAGGTGCTCAGGGATGTGGTTTAGTGGATGACAGGAATGGTTAGACTTGACAATCCTTTGGGTCTTTTCCAACCTGGTGATTCTGTGATCCTATGAGCTGTGCATTGCCATAAATACCTTCTCTACCTACATGTGGGAAAGGCTTTGGTGAACCAAGGCAACCAAGCCCCTTGTTTATGTTTCAGAGGAATTCTAAGCTATGTGGACAAAACTGCGTCGATGCCCCAGGAGCGAGGGGTCGGATGCAGGGACACCGCATCTCCTCACAGCTCTAAATCGGCAGCCCTCGCCTACAGCCTTTGGGTCCGGTGGGCTCGCCGTGCCATTCCCGCACGGAGCGAGTGCAGGGCCCGGCCACCAGCCGCCCCCCGGGGCTCCGGCGAGGCTCGCGGCGCCGCGGCCGCTCCCGCCCGGGAAATGGCGTCGCGGCGGCCCCCGCGCAGCCTGCGTTGCCGGGCGAGGCCGCCGCGGGCCGCAAGATGGCGGCGGGCCCCGCCTGCCCCGCGCCTGGCCCGGCCGGGCCCGCGGCCCCGGGGGCAACCGGCGGGTAGAGACGGAGCCGCGACCCGCACCGGTGAGCGCGGGAGGGGCTGGAGGAGAGAAGGCGGCAGCGGGGAAGGTGTGCGAGGGGGAGTGCGTGTGTGTAAGAGCGTGAGATGTGTGAGTGTGCGTCAGTGTATGCGAGAGAGTGTGCAAGAGTGTGTGTGACTGCGAGTGTGTGTGTGTGAGAGAGTGTGAGGTGTGTGAGATCGAGGGTGTGTATGAGCGAGTGTCAGTGTGTGACTGTGTGAGAGTGCAAGAGTGTGTGTGAATGCATGTGTGAGCGTCAATGTATGTGAGCGAGCACGAGAGTGAGAGTGAGGTGTGTGAGAGTATGTGTGCAAACGAGTGTGCATGACTATGACTGCATGTGTGTGCGTGTGAGGTGTGTGTGAGCGAGTGTCAGTGTATGGGGGTGTGTGCAAGACTGTGTGAGTGTGTGCATGGGAGTGCATGTGCTTGGTGTGTAAGCAAGTGTCTGAGAGTGTATGTATGTGTGAGTGTGTGTGAGCCAGCATCAGTGTGTGTGTGTGAGTGCATGAGTGACCGTGATGAGTGAGTGTGAGTGCATGTGAGAGAGTGTGTGCGTATGTGTGCATGACAGTGCATATGTTTGTGCAAGTGTCAGTGTGTGAGTATGTTTGAATGTGTGCGCATATGTGAGAGTGTATGAGCGTGTGTGAGAGAGTGTGAGTGGGCTTGAGTGTGCCAGGGGTGCAGTGAGCATGTGCCTGTATGTCTGGGTAGGGTGAGGGGGATGGTGAGTGTGAGTGTGTGTGTCAGTGTGTGCGAGTTTGGGGTGTGTGCATGTGAGTGAGTGTGTGCATGTGAGTCTGGGGGGAGTATGTTTGTGTGCGTGTGAATGCATGTGAAAATGTGCGTGTGTATGTGTGTGAGGAGGGCACATGTGTGCATGTATCTGTGGGGTGCATGTGTTGGGGTGAGTGTGTGTGCCTGCATGAGTGTGTATGTGCACACCTGTATGTGAGAGAGTGCATATGAGTGTGTGTGTGATTGTGTCTGGGGGGGTGAATGTGTGAGTGGGGTGTGCGAGGGTGCATTTGAGTGCGTGTGGTAGGGGTGAGTGTGAATGTGCTTGTGTCTATGTGGGGAGGGTGAGAGTGCATGTGAGTGTGTGTGCGTGTGCTGTGTGTGGTGTGAGACTGCATGTGAGTGTGGGCTGAGAGCACATCTGCGTGTGTATGTGTCTGTGTGGGGTGTGAGTGCGTGTGTGGACAGTGCATGTGTGTGGTGTGAGGACGGGGTGTGTGTGCGTGTGCCTGCATGGAGGGGGTGAGATTGTGTACGTGAGTGTCTGATGTGTGCGTATGACTGAGTGTGCATGTGTAAGTTCACATCTACGTGTCTGTGTGTGGTGTGTTCCTGTGCATTTGCCTGTGTGCATGCGCATGTGGTGTGGGCAACAGTTAATTAGTTGTTGTTAGAAGCCGCTGGGTTGTGCGGTGCCCGGATGGAGAGACAGGGCCGCACTGGTGTTCCCAGCGCTGCGTAAAGCCTGCCCTGGGGATATAGGAAGGAGTTACTCTTACCAAAGGTGGAATATTTTGATTTAAGCTAAAGCAGAGTTCAGTTCATCCAAGTAACTGTATTTTTGAAAGTTAGACAGAGTGTCCCTATAAGAGCATGGTTTTTTTAATAGCATGTTTTTTTCAAACAATGTTTTTCCAGACACTGTTCTTTCTTTGGAGATGATTACATCTTGTGTTAAGTATGCTGTGTGGTGTCTTTTTCTATAATCACCTTTGTTTGGAGTCTTCCGTATCTCAGATAGGGACAGGGGACAGGACAAGAGCAAATGGCCTCAAGCTCAGCCAGGGGAGGTTCAGGCTTGACATCAGGAAAAAAATTTCACAAGAAAAGGTCATTGGGTACTGGAACAGGCTGCCCAGGGAGGTGGTTGAGTCACTTTCCCTGGAGATGTTTAAGGGACAGATGGATGAGGTGCTAAGGTTTAGTGTTTGATAGGAATGGTTGGACTCAATGATCCAGTGGGTCTTTTCAAACCTAGTGATTCTGTGAAATGCAAGGTCAAGCAGATCTGGAGCCAGCTCCAGATTAGGAAGAGACCTGACTGTTGTGAAATTCATAATGACATTAAAATGAGTCCTTGGAAAGTAATAGGCTATGCATAAGATTTCCGGGAAAACCTATATACATGCACGTAAGTGGGAAATATACTCTGGGATCATGGATGGACATCACTCTCTCATGTTGCCCAGGCCTGATTAAAGGGTGCTTGCTTTCTAAAACTCCAAAATGAGAATTAGAGAGTTTATTTGGATTTTCGGTATCACAGGCATTGATAAGGTTGTGAAGGCTGTTTTCCACGTGATGAGAAATAAAAGAGGATGTGAAGGAATGAAAGCTCCACTCTTGTGAGACACCACCTGGAGTCCTGTGTCCAGTTCTGGAATCCCCAACATAACAAGGATATGGAACTGGTCCAGAGGAGGCCATGAAGGTGATCTGAGGGCTGGAACACCTCTGCTGCGAGGACAGGCTAGAAGAGTTGGAGTTGTTTAGCCTGGAGAAGAGAAGGCTCCAGAGTGACCTTAAAGCAGTTTCCAGTACTGAAAGGGGCTCCAGGAGAGCTGGGGAGGGGCTTTTCACAAGGGCATGGAGTGATAGGATTAGGGTGAATGGCTTTAAATTGGAAAGGGGAAGATTCAGAGGAGACACTAGGAAGAAATTTTTCATGGCAAGGGTCAGGAGGCCCTGGCCCAGGTCCCCAGAGAACTCGTGGCTGCCCCATCCCTGGAGGTGTTCAGGGCCAGGTTGGATGGGGCTTTGAGTAGCCTGGTCCAGCGGGAGGTGTCCCTGCCTGTGGCAGGGGGTTGGAACTGGAGAGGCTTTGGAGACCCTTCCAACCCAAACCATTCTATGATATGATTATTCTATGAGTGGTTCACGTAGTGGCTTCAGAGATCTCCCAATACCAACATAATATTCGTATGCTAAATTCTACCCTGCCCAGCTATCCGAATTAAAAGTTAGAAAAACAGCATGAGGCTGTAAAAAAATGAAAATCTATAATACTCAAGAAGCTCTAGCAAGTAGAAAAGGTGAGTATTGTGTATTAATAGGGAAAGAAGCATGCAGCGAGAGTCTAAAAGAGAAAAAATACAGAAGTGGAAGAGCTATGTAGACTGGAATACTAAGCTATAGGGCACTGCAAGCTATTAAACATAATTAAACATCATTAAAATGTCCCTGCATGCCTGAGGCTGTAAAGAGACTGAAGGGACTACAGTTGAGGCAGCCCTGTGTAGCTATGCTGCCCAGACAGGACCAGTGAAAGGATGCTGTAAAAATTGAGCTGCTGTCATAAAAGTGGTGGTTGGAGAGCAGGTTTCCAAGTGGGTAAAGGTCAGGACAAGAGAGCTGGAGGGGATGTGGGGGGGTGTGTACTTGGTTTTGGTGGGTTTTGGTTACATTTGTTCCTGATGTTCTAGAACAAAATAGTGCCCTTTAGGAGAGTTTGGTACAGCTGAAGGTTCCTTCAGGCCAGATTGAAACCAGAGACAGCCTTTGGAGTGTGTTAATAGAGTGGAATGAAACTGCGCATACGGAAGTTATGGAGTTGACATGTTTGCTTAGTGGTATGTTGGTAACATCATCTTCCAGCAGTCCTGGAAGACTGGGGAGGTACCTCTGGACTGGAGACTGGCTGATGTAGTTCCCATTTACAAGAAGGGTTGCAGGGAGGATCCGGGGAACTACAGGCCAGTCAGTCTGACCTCAGTTGCAGGGAAAGTCATGGAACAGGTGATCTTGAGTGCTATCATGAAGCGCATGCAAGAGAACCGGGTGATAAGGCCCAGTCAACATGGGTTTACCAGAGGCAGGTCCTGCCAAACCAACCTGATCGCCTTCTATGACAAAGTCACTTGGCTGCTGGATGAAGGAAAGGCTGTGGATGTGGTCTTTCTGGACTTCAGTAAAGCCTTTGACACAGTTTCTCACAGCATTCTGCTGCGGAAACTGTCAGCCTTTGGCCTGGACAGACACACACTCTCCTGGGTAGAAAACTGGCTGGATGGTCGGGCCCAGAGAGTGGTGGGAAATGGTGTTAAGTCCAGCTGGAGGCCAGTGACAAGTGGTGTTCCCCAGGGCTCAGTGCTAGGTCCAGTCCTGTTCAATGTCTTCATCAATGACCTGGATGAGGGCATTGAGGGTACCCTTAGCATGTTTGCAGATGACACAAAGCTGTGTGCAAGTGTCGATCTGCTGGAGGGTAGGGAGGCTTTGCAGGGGGACCTGGACAGGCTGGACCACTGGGCAGTGTCCAACGGCATGAGGTTTAACACGGCCAAATGCCGGGTCCTGCACTTGGGGTACCACAACCCTAAGCAGTGATACAGACTGGGAGAAGCCTTGCTGGAAAACTGCCAGGAGGAGAGCGACCTGGGGGTGTTGGTCGACAGCCGACTGAACATGAGCCAGCCGTGTGCCCAGGTGGCCAAGAAGGCCAATGGCATCCTGGCTTGTATCAGAAACGGTGTGACCAGCAGGTCCAGGGAGGTGATTCTCCCTCTGTATTCAGCACTGGTGAGGCTGCTCCTTGAATATTGTGTCCAGTTCTGGGCCCCTCAGCACAAGAAGGATGTTGAGGCTCTGGAGCAAGTCCAGAGAAGAGCGACGAGGCTGGTGAAGGGGCTGGAGAACAGACCCTATGAGGAGCGTCTGAGAGAGCTGGGGTTGTTTAGCCTGGAGAAGAGGAGGCTGAGAGGAGACCTCATTACTCTCTACAAGTACCTGAAAGGTGGTTGTGGAGAGGAGGGAGCTGGCCTCTTCTCCCAAGTAACAGGGGACAGGACGAGAGGGAATGGCCTCAAGCTCCGCCAGGGTAGGTTTAGGCTGGAGATTAGGAGGAGGTTTTTCACACAGAGGGTCATTGGGCATTGGAATAGGCTGCCCAGGGAGGTGGTTGATTCACCTTCCCTGGAGGTGTTTAAGGCACGGGTGGATGAGGTATTGAGGGACTTGGTTTAGTGTTGGATAGGAATGGTTGGACTAGAAGATCCGATGGGTCCCTTCCAACCTGGTTGTTCTGTGATTCTGTGATTCTGTAAGTACCAGAAAACATTAAAATTCCAATAGAACCATGTAGAATAGGAAAAGAGAGGGAGAACAGTTATTTTAGAATATCCTGCTAGTTTTGTACTAGTGACTGGCCCTAAGGGTTTTTTTTTGTTGATACCATTAGCTTGTCTTTCAAATTTAGAGAACCGAAGTGGAATAAAAGAATCTCTTCTCACATGTAATGCCTAGCATTGGATTTAAAAAGTTTAGCAAAAGTTACAAACAGTATTCCTGGATTGGAACCACCCTCCTTGGTAGTAAAAAATGTTCTATTTGTTGTTTGGTATCATGGGCCAGTAAAACTTACTGTCATCTCTTTGTTTAATTCAAAGTAATATTAATATAAAAATTAGCAGTAGCTTCTTCCCTCTGTAGTGTAGACGTAGAGCTGGCTGCTCTGATATTTGTAATCAGCAGTGTCACTTTGAGGCAGTAGTAGTCAAATTTGTACTTGGAAGCATCAGTTTCTGATCTTTCCATTAATCTTTAATAGAACTTATTTTCACTTATGTTTGCTGGTATTCAGTTGATGGCTTTCTGAAGAGAACCCAAATGGGATTTGCAGTGTTTTAATGGAAAATATTTGATAGTAATAATAAATCTGAAAAGTCTGATCTCTTTGAGCTGCTTTGGAAACTGAAGAGCAGGTTCTCCTTTTCCAGTATGAACTGCAACTAGAATGAAGAATATTCCTAAAATATTCAATGTATGTGTTTGGTAGGTGAGGCATTTCAATTTTATAGCATTTTAGACACTTTTCTCACAAATGCAAGAAGCAAGGACGGCAAAATGAGAGCCTGTAGAAATTCATTACACAAGAATAAATGGACTGTTTGGGTAATGCATAGGTTGAGAGAGAGAAGCAAAAAGTATTGTTTCTGAAAATCAATTTGCTCTAGCATTTTTCTCTGTAGCTTTCCAATAAGATGAGCTATAGCACTTGGCTTTGCACATAGCAACAAAATTGATTGTCCAACAAGCAAATTAGAGGGATTAGTTTGGTGTTTTACTGAACATACAGGACATCCAGGAGTACAAAAACTGGCAATCTGTGCACATGGGAGCAGAAATGTAAAACAGTCACTTTTCTCCTTAGGATGATAAATTTTGAAATAACCAGCTGAATATTGAGACTTCTACCAAAACCACTAGGGTTTGTAGGCCTTGCTTATAAATGCTTCATAGTGCAGAAGTGGCAGTCTGATATATTTAGCAAACAGCATGTCAGATGATGCGTCTTTGAACTAAACCCAGCTGTCTCCAATAAAGAAAGAGCAGAAAGCCCAGCGGGTTCCTATGGGGCTCTTCACTGGGAGGTAGAGCTGACATCACTTATTTCCTATACTCAGGAAATAACTCTGTCAATAGCTCCTGTTGTGAAATGGTTTTGATGTCTGACAGTTGGTTTCTAGTACCACATCACATGAGCAAGTCAGATGGAATCTCAGACATTGTCAGTGTCAAAAAAGAATCAGTTACAGGATAGCGGCTGCTTGCTTGAAGAAAAGTGTTCTTGCCAGTGATATTTCTGTAGAAGACTCGATCTGCTAGAAGCTATATACATTTAAATATGAGTTTTCAGATACCAGACCGCAGTAGGTACCCTACCTAACTACTATGAATTTCAGGTTATCATTCCAAGTTAATAGGTGTCTCTTGTTTTAAGCCAAATCTGCGTAATAAACAAACACTATGAACTATGGTTTTAAGATTTAAAGACACAAAACAGTGTACCTTGATTGACAGCTGCTATGAGTGACCAGGTAAGCAAAATACTATGCATCTACATTTCTATCACAGCTACACTGATGAGGTCATTTCTTGATATTCATGGCAGATATAAGCATCACAGGTCATTTTTGCAAGTCACAGTTTTGATTTTTCTGAATTCTGTCCGCTGAAAATTGGCCGCCATTGAGCAGTATTAGAAGTTTTGGCCATGATGCAAGGTGCACATATTACTTCTAAGTTTCATTCATCATGTACTGAATTGTGATCTTTTTCATAGTGCATTGTGTCTGTCTTCACAGTAAGGGTGTTGTTGTTTTTACTATAATTTGATTTACAACAAAGTAGTTAGTGGATTTGTGATGGTGTGTCTGAGGAGATGTAATGAGATGATATATCTAAAATAAATATAGAACTGTGAACTTGATCTGTAACTGAAATGCATGAAAATTGCCTTATAAACATATATATAATTTTTTTTTCCTTGTAGATGACAGTCATGTCCCATTCAAAGGATTTCAAGGACGACTTCCACAGTGACACTGTGCTTTCTATCTTAAATGAGCAGCGCATTCGGGGTATTTTATGTGATGTCACCATAATTGTGGAAGATACTAAATTTAAAGCTCATAGCAATGTGCTGGCAGCTTCAAGCCTTTACTTTAAGAACATTTTCTGGAGTCGTACTATCTGTATTTCAGGTCATGTGCTGGAGTTAGATGATCTGAAAGCTGAAGTGTTTACAGAAATACTGAATTACATCTACAGTTCCACAGTAGTCGTTAAAAGGCAGGAGACTGTAACGGACCTTGCAGCTGCAGGGAAAAAACTGGGAATATCATTCCTAGAAGATCTTACAGATGTTAATTTGTCGAGTTCCCCCTGCCCCTACACATACTGTGTTAGTGAGAAAGGGACTGTCAAAGAGGAGAAGCATGAAAAGAGACATGAAGACTCTTCTGTAACAAACGGACCACGAATTACAAATGCATTCTCAATTTTTGAAACTGAAAACAATTTGTTTTCTCCACTTGATTTGCGGGCAAGCTTTAAAAAGGTGTCTGAGACAATACAGGCTCCCAGCGTCAGCCTTGACAGAAATGATGTGTGCAAAGATGCCGAACCAGCCAGTACACTGGCCGAACACTCCTATGCAGTTTCTTCAGGGGGAGACACTTTTCAAGGAACATCTTTCCTTGAAAAGGAGAGCGCCCCTTCCTGCAAGGTGGCTGAAGACCACTATGAAAATCTCCAAGCCACACCACTCATTCAGCCTGGAAAACAAGCGAGCAGTACTCCCAAGACAGCTGCTAAGCCCCAGGGTACAGGTTCAGCTATAGCGAAAGCGCCTGCCTCTACAGTAACCACTACAGAAGCCCAGCATGAAGCAGTTACTGATCAGACAACTATTTCCTTTGCAAAACCTCAAAATAAAGCAGGAGATTTCCATTTACCCAGAGAGGAGGTAAACAGTTCTGCTAACGTCGCTAATGTCTCTGGATCCGTCACAACTGTTGTTCCTCCAGTTTACAACTGTGACTCTTGTGCGCAATCATTCAGTGACAGGGCGTTACTCACGGCTCATCTTCAGCTCCATTCGGAGCACCAGGAAACCTTCATATGCAAATACTGCAGCAAGCAGTTTGCAAATCGAAATATACTGGAAAGTCATGAGCAAGTCTGCATGCAATCGAGTAGCCTGTCAGTTCACAATGGGAACGACCAAAACTTTGCAGATAACTATAGTGCAACGGAGGGAAGGAATGGGAGTTCTTATCCAAACACAGATCCTTTGTTACCTGAAAACAGCATCACTGATTATTCTAATGCAAACTGCACTTTACCCGAAACAGATCATTTGGTAAAAGTCGTTGATGGGCAGATATTATATACTTGCATTGTTTGCAAGCGTAGTTACGTGACATTGTCCAGCCTTCGGAGACATGCAAATGTGCATTCATGGAGGAGAACCTACCCTTGTCACTACTGTAATAAAGTATTCGCGTTAGCCGAGTATCGCACCAGGCATGAGATCTGGCACACTGGAGAAAGGCGGTATCAGTGCATTTTCTGTCTGGAGACTTTCATGACTTACTATATCCTAAAAAACCATCAGAAGTCTTTCCATGCAATTGACCATCGTCTCTCAGTAAATAAGAAGACAGCCAATGGAGGCTTAAAACCGAGTATGTACCCATACAAACTTTATCGACTGCTGCCTATGAAGTGCAGGCGACTGCCTTATAAGTCCTACCGAAATGCTTCATATGAAAATGTTCCAACAAGCACCCAGGTTAATGAAGCTGCTCCTACTAACTGTTTTATTCCGAGTTCTCTTAGCTCTGAGCTACCGCCGCTGAATTTTCCAAGTAATGTAATAGCAAGCAACAGAACTCTTGCCTTGGATACACCTGCATGTAAGGATACAGCATCTTCCACAAATACTCAGAATTCTTCCTCTTGGGGAGTAGGTATCTTAAATTCTGACCTGCAAAGGGACTTTTTCACAGCTGAAAAAAGAGCATCCACTGCTGCAAATGACTCAGGTTCTCAGGAGTGTGATTCATCAGTTGTGTCTTTACCTAATGCAAATGAAAATTCAACCTCTGTCATCAGTTACAGCAGTTCTGCACCCTCTGTTATCGTGCACAGTAGCAGAGTTTCATCAGTAATAATGCACAGTAAAGCACTCACTTCTCTAGAAAACAATAAGGTGGAATCTTCAAATAATCTACCCAATCAGTCTGTAAGCAATGATTGTAAATATGGGTCACATAATGATGAGAAATGCATTACAAAATCAAAAACTATTAAGGAGAAAAAGAAAACGTTGCTGTACCACAGAGCAGAAGCAACTGAAGATACACAGCACATCACAGGATCTGGAGGTTCATCTGGCAAAACAAATACTGTCCAAGAATCAAGTAAAACTGAAACGTACATCGCAAAGCCTGCCTTACCTGGAACATCTACTGATAGCAATGTTGCACCTCTTTGTCAAATAACAGTAAAAATTGGTAACGAGGCCATTGTAAAAAGACATATATTAGGATCTAAGCTGTTTTGTAAAAGGGGCCGAAAATCTAAACACGAGTCCAAACAGGACAATGTAATTGAAGAATCAGAAATGGAGGTAAAAGAAAGAAGCCCATCCAGGCTCTATACCTCAGAGTGCCTGGAGCTGACAGAAATGTGTGATGATGTAAGTGACCAGGACTCCAGTGATAAACCCTGGAGGCCCTATTACAATTACAAACCAAAAAAGAAATCCAAACAGCTAAGAAAAATGAAAAAGACCAAATGGAGGAGAAAGCATGGAAGCAAGAATGCCATTATGGAAAGCCCCACCATGTGCAGTCGAGAGTATGCCCTCAGGAACACCCCCGAGGAAAAGCCGATCGGTCAGGAAGAGAATGCAGAAATGCCTAATCTTCATTGTGAGCTCTGTGAAAGAGATCAGTCTTCCACTGCAGACGTTCAAGAGCATGTACACTGGCATGTAGGTACTTCAAAGCCTTACATCTGTGAGTTATGCCAAAAACACTTTCAAAGTCCATCCACTTTAAAAATGCATATGAGGTGTCACACTGGGGAAAAGCCCTACACTTGCAAAACCTGTGGTAAATGTTTCTCAGTTCCTGGGAATCTACAGAAACATGAACGTATTCACCTGGGCGTCAAGGACTTTGTCTGCCAATACTGTAACAAGGCGTTCACTTTAAATGAAACACTCAAAATACACGAAAGAATTCATACTGGAGAAAAACGCTACCACTGTCAGTTCTGCTTTCAGAGCTTCTTGTATCTCTCTACCAAGAGGAACCATGAGCAAAGGCACGTACGTGAACATAATGGGAAAGGGTACGCTTGCTTCCAGTGCCCCAAAATCTGCAAGACAGCGGCTGCGCTGGGAATGCACCAGAAGAAACATCTGTTCAAAAGTCCAGGTCCACAAGATAGAAAAGAACAGTTTTGCAATGAAAGCACTAAACTTCTGGAAAATCCGCATTTCCTTGGCTCAGAAGGAAGTGAAGTAAAAAAAATACAGAATGTAACTCCAGAAGTCATACTCTGAGTGGCAGTTGTGCAACAGAAGAAAAGTCAGAACCTGTATATTGGAGAAAACACAGCTGCATTGAACTGGGAAATGCCTCCCCTCGGTATCATCTACTAGGATCAAATTTCTTCATCTAGATCTGTCAATATATGCAAAAGAAGGAAGAATAACACAGAAAAGAAAAACTAGTGTTTGCAATAATAAAGACTTAATGTGAAAGGCCCAAAATGCTTTTGCCACAATAGACTTCTAACATAGAGAGAAAAAGAAAAAAATATGACCAACCAAACCCCTTTTGCTTAGCATTACAGGAATCATAGATCATAGAATCACCAGGTTGGAAGAGACCCACCGGATCATCAAGCCACTGAACTGTTTTGCAGTGCTGGTTTTGAGTCAGAATCATTCTAGGCAAAATAAATAGGTAGGTTCACAGTGTACTCTGTAGAAGGAATTTTTTGCTGCAGAAACCATATGTTGCATTTTTTAACAACAAGTAATGTGTTTATAAACAATAATTGTTATTTAGTGTATTCTAAAGTGAAGGTGGGAAGTGTTTAATGAACTTGGGTATGCTGAAGTACATTTGAGTTCTGGTGTGCTTTTCTGTAACTCAACATTTACAGGACATATTCAGGAGTTTAAGCTTCTTCTCCTTTCCGTATTCAGTTTTGTAGTTACCATAATAACCGTTAAGTCTGAGTGCTTGTGTGGAAAGTATTCCAGATCGATGATATCTCTGAGACATTTAATAAAGATTCAGTGGAATTCTCAATAGCCAGTCTTCCAAACTGCCTAAATTCCGATGTCCATGGCCTGGTAGAGCTATTCAGCTGCATTTGTCTGAATTAAAATGTTCTCTCAAATGAGCCTAGCTTAAAGAAATCACATATATAAACATCCATTTTCTGGCAAGGCAGCAACTCCTGTGTTTTAGAAACACCATTGTTCTCAGCAGAAGAGATCTAGAAAAGAGTCTCCCTCCTCATCCTGGAATAATGCCTGGACCACAAATGATGGAGCAAGTCCCAGTAAATAATTTTATTTGGGGAGTAGTAGGTAAATACTCAGATTCTTACTTCCATGTGTATTTCTGAGGCAGCCCCGCTGCATAAATGGAGATAGGCCCAGTTTGCAGGATACTCTGCTGTCCCTGTGCCCTCAATACGACAGCTAACCTTCATGTGTCCCTTCTCGGTGATCTCTAAGCGTGCCAGCATCTCGCCCCAAGCAGTCATCGTCGCAGCAGCTCTGTGCCCAGCACAGCAGGCCCAGAGCATAGAGGAGCCCGAGAGGGGTTGCTGGACGAAGAAGAGTTGGCCTTTCTGCTTCCCTTGTCCTGCCACACTGAAGGGCTATGGGGAGCCTTACGGTGTCACAGTTTGCTCAGAATCAGGAGAACAGGCTTCTGAAAGACATCACCAGAATATTACAGTTAATATTTTGTGCAAATGTGATGCATTTTAACAGATAAAGAGATTTTTACAAAGCCCAAGAGGGTGTATGTGTACAAGTTGCAGTTTATATGGTAGAGCTCTGTTGTACTGTGTCTGCATTTCCAATTTGTTGTGTACAGTCATATCTATGAAGTGTTGGCACAAAGGCTAGCAAACCTCAACTTCATTCTGTGTGCAGATACAGTACCCAGTTTGTTTACTTACTTTGTCTTCTTAAATATTTTAAAAGAAACTATAGCTTGGAGACAATGAAACTACAGTCGCAATGGTAATACAGTATTGATTGAAGTAACTATAGAGTCCACTTATTTATTCTGTCATTGGTGAATGCTATGAAGCCCTTGAGAAATGTTGGTTTTGTGGCAGCTTTGGTTCCATTTGAGTAAGGATGACAGAAGCATAAACACAGGAAAGTACGGTGATGTACAAAGAAAGTACACAGAGATACATTCTAAGTGGACTTGTATGATGATTATTATAGACCAAAGCAAATAAGGTAGAATATTTATAAATATAAAGATAATTTTACAAATATTTTATATAACTGTATAGTTCATAAGAAAAATATTGGTAGCTCGTGTTAGGTTTGGGGAGGGTTTGTATATTTTGATAAAAACACAATGACTTTGTAACTCTGTATATTCTCTACAATTTATAGCAAAGCAGTTTTAAGATGGCAATGTCATGTTTATAGTTCAGTTGTGGCACTTTTACTACAAGTAACACGTTGCAGTAATGAGTCAAGTATTAATGACCAAATTAGAATTAAAGTAAGTGTAAGAGAAGGTAAATACTGTATGTTGTCAAAGACTGTAATTTGCTACATAATCACATCTGTCTTTTTGTTTAGAAAAAATATTAAATACAGATGTTAAGGATTGGTAAAGAGTCTAATTTTATTTTTAGAAAGAGTGATTATAACTCTGTTTTTGCTTAATTAAAATAACATCTTCCTATTTTTCTCTAAGTCTCACTTTTTTAAGTTATGTTAATACTTATATAATCTGCAAGATCCAGAGATATGTATCTTCTAATAGCTATTTTGCTAGAAGATTAAGCAACGCGGCTACCAAACATTCCTTTTGTTAAGGTCAGACCAGTGAATCGAGAACATGCCAGAGCTCAAGGGAAGTGATGGTATCTCCTGGCATCACAGCACTAAGGGTGAATGCGATGCTGAGGCAAACGGAGTCTACCTGCTCAGCATCTTAGACCTTCACAGCAGGTGAATGGTGTTAAATGCTTTGCAACATCTTAAATGTTTTCACATGGACCCAAAACTTAAAAAATTCTTTCCAATTCTGGTAGTATCCTGGCAGTGTAGATTTGTGTGTTTTACACACTGTATTTGGAGCCTTTGAGAACTCCTGTGTAGAAATGCCATTCTGAATGGAAGTGCCTAATAGCATAAGGGAATAGGAAGATGCCTACGGAAGAGAAGCTGGCTCAAAAGCACTCCCCCTTTCAGCTGGGTGTCACTGCTCTGTAACTTGCATCGAAAAATAATTTAAGCCAAGTCATGCCAGTTAGTTTGGGATGGTCCCTGGAGAAGACCTATAAGTAAAAAAATTTAGAAATTCGCTACATAAACCACATTTCTCTCTACTTCATATGCTAATTAAAAAGATAAGGGGATCATCAGAGTTTGTGCGTCTGAACAAAACGTGAGTTGATCCTCATTCATGCTACACCCAAGATTAAAACAAATACACTGAACTGATACCGCTGTCTTCTGTGGGACGAGAGAACAGGACACGACCAAACAAGCCAGTGAGTGTCACTATCCCTTTGATTTGCTCTAGACTTTTTCAGTGTGGCGGTTTCAGCTGACAATTCAGCACTTGGGCCGAGAAAGGAAGGTTCTCTCAGCAGAGGCGTCCCGGGGCTGCGGGCGGGAGCCTCTCCGGCAGCGCGGCTGCTCCCTGCTCGGCTCCCGGCGCTGCTGAATGGCCGGGCCTGCAAGCGAACGGCACCGGAGAGGAATGACGAGAGCCGCAGCGCCACCTGCTCGGCCCCGGGCACCGCGAGAGGGACCGGGAGGGGCAGCGGGCGAGGGGGGGGCGGGGCAAGGCCGGCGAAGGGGGGCGGGGTCTAAGGTGGGGCGTGGCCGCGGGAGGGCGGGACGGGAGGGGGTGTGGCCTTTTGGACGAGGGGGTCTAGGGAGGGGCGGGTCCGTAGACGGAAGGGGGCGTGGCCTGGGAGGACATTGCAGTGGGCGTGGCCC
>JAUMJK010000476.1:0-69351 GCA_033558105.1 Coccyzus lansbergi
GGGAAGGAGGAGGAGTTGGGGGGCAGGAGGAGGAGGTTTAGGGGAGGTTTGGGGGCAGGAGGAGGAGTTGGGGGGCAGAAGGAGGGGTTGGGGGGCAGGAGGAGGAGTTGGGGGGCAGGAAAAGGAGTTGGGGGGCAGGAGGAGAGGTTGGGGGGCAGGAAGAGGAGTTGGGGGGCAGGGGGAGGAGGTTTAGGGGAGGTTTGGGGGCAGGAGGAGGAGTTGAGGGGCAGGAGGGGGGGGAAGGAGGAGGATCTGGGGTTCAGGAGGAGGATTTAGGAGTCAGGAGGAGGTTTTGGGGGTTCAGGAGGTTTATGGGGTCAGGGGGAGGTCTGGGGGTCAGGAGGAGGTTCTGGGGATCAGGAGGAGGGTTTGGGGTTCAGGGGGAGGTTTTAGGGTCAGGAGGAGGGTTTGGGGTTAAGGAGGAGGATTTTGGGGTCAGGAGCAGGATTTAGGGATCAGGAGGAGGTTTCAGGGATCAGGTGGAGGTTTGGGAATCCAGAGGAGGTTTTGGGGTCAGGAGGAGGTTTTGGGGGGTCAGGAGGTTTATGGGGTCAGGGGGAGGTCTGAGGGTCAGGAGGAGGTTCTGGGGATCAGGAGGAGGTTTTGGGGGTTCAGGGGGAAGGTTTGGGGATCACGAGGAGGATTTAGGAGTCAGGTGGAGGTTTTGGGGTCAGGAGGAGGTTTTGGGGTTCAGGGGGAGGATTTGGGGGTCAGGAGGAGGTTTGGGGTTCAGGGGGAGGTTTTGGGTTCAGGGGGAGGGTTTGGGGTTCAGGGGGAGGTTTTGGGGGATCAGAAGGAGGTTTGGGGTTCAGGGGGAGGTCTGGGGGTCAGGAGGAGGTTTTGGGGGTTCAGGGGGAGGGTTTGGGGCTCAGGGGGAGGTTTTGGGGTTCAGGGGGAGGTTTTGGGGTTCAGGGGAGGTTTGGTGACCTCGTCCTGGTCGTCGTCGCTGTCGTCGTCGCTGACGACAGGTTTGGCCCTTGAGCCTCGAGCTGCTCTTCTCCTGCCTTTGAGCCTCTCGGGAGCCTTTTCCTTCCGCAGCTTGATCTTCACCTTCACCGAACGAGCTGAGACCAACAGGGAACAACCACTCACTCCCAGTCCCGCCCAGTAACCCCAGCTTGGAGCAGTATCACCCCCAGTCACTCCCAGTAACCCCAGCTTGGAGCAGTGTCACTCCCAGTCCCTCCCAGTAACCCCAGCTTGGAGCAGTGTCACCCCCAGTCACTCCCAGTCCCTCCCAGTAGCCCCAGTTTGGAGCAGTGTCACTCCAGTTCACTCCCAGTCACTCCCAATGACCCCAGTTTGGTTCAATGAGCTCCCAGTAACCCCAGTTTGGAGCAATGTGACTCCAGTTAACTCCCAGTAACCCCAGTTTGGAGCAGTGTCACTCCAGTTAACTCCCAGTCCCTCCCAGTAACCCCAGTTTGGAGCAGTGTCAATCCAGTTCACTCCCAGTCCCTCCCAGTAACCCCAGCTTGGAGCAGTGTCAATCCAGTTCACTCCCAGTCACTCCCAGTGACCCCAGTTTGGTTCAATGAGCTCCCAGTAACCCCAGTTTGGAGCAATGTCACTCCAGTTCACTCCCAGTCCCTCCCACTAACCCCAGTTTGGAGCAGTGTCACTCCAGTTCACTCCCAGTAACTCCAGTTCGGAGCAGCGTCACTCCAGTTCAATCCCAGTCCCTCCCAGAAACCCCAGCTTGGAGCAGTGTCACTCCAGTTAACTCCCAGTCCCTCCCAGTAACCCCAGTTTGGAGCAATGAGCTCCTGTTAAATCCCAGTAACTCCCAGTAATGCGAGTTTGGAGTAACAAGTTCCCAGTAACCCTAGTTTGGTTCAATGTAACTCCAGTTAACTCCCAGTAACTCCCAGTAACTCCCCAGCAACTCCCAGTGACTCCCAGCAACCCCAGTTTGGAGCAGTGTCACTCCAGTTCACTCCCAGTCACTCCCAATGACTCCAGTTTGGTTCTATGAGCACCCAGTAAACCCAGTTTGGAGCATTGTCACTCCAGCTAACTCCCAGTAACTCCCAGTAACCCCAGTTTGGAGCAACATAACTGCAGTTAAGTCCCAGTAACTCCCTGTAACTCCCAGTAACCCCAGTTTGGAGCAGTCTCACTCCAGTTAACTCCCAGTAACCCCAGTTTGGTTCAATGTCACTCCCAGTCACTCCCAGTAATCCCAGTTTGGAGCAATGTCACTCCCAGTCACTCCCAGTAACCCCAGTTTGGAGCAATGTCACTCCCAGTCCCTCCCAGTAACCCCAGTTTGGAGCAATGTCACTCCAGTTAACTCCCAGTAACTCCCAGTAACTCCCAGTAACCCCAGTTTGGAGCAATGTCACTCCAGTTCACTCCCAGTCCCTCCCAGTAACCCCAGTTTGGAGCAGTGTCCCTCCAGTTAACTCCCAGTCCCTCCCAGTAACCCCAGTTTGGAGCAGTGTGACTCCAGTTCACTCCCAGTCAGTTCCAGTAACCCCAGTTTGGAGCAGTGTCCCTCCAGTTCACTCCCAGTCAGTTCCAGTAACCCCAGTTTGGAGCAGTGTCCCTCCAGTTAACTCCCAGTCTCTCCCAGTAACCCCAGTTTGGAGCAGTGTCACTCCAGTTCACTCCCAGTCAGTCCCAGTAACCCCTGGTTGGTTCAATGAGCTCCCAGTAACCCCAGTTTGGAGCAATGTCACTCCAGTTCACTCCCAGTCACTGCCAGTGACCCCAGTTTGGTTCAGTGTCACTCCCAGTCCCTCCCAGTAACCCCAGTTTGGAGCAATGTCCCTCCAGTTCACCCCCAGTCCCTCCCAGTAACCCCAGTTTGGTTCTATGTCACTCCCAGTCCCTCCCAGTAAGCCCAGTTTGGTTCAATGTCCCTCCCAGTCCCTCCCAGTAACCCCAGTTTGGAGCAATGTCCCTCCAGTTCACTCCCAGTCACTGCCAGTGACCCCAGTTTGGTTCAGTGAGTCCCCAGTGACCACGCCCCTTCTGGCCCCGCCCCTTTGCCCTGAAGCTCCGCCCCCTGCAGCCACTCCCACTCGAAGCCTTGCTCCTGAGGCTGGAGCAAAGAGCTCCCAGTCCCTCCCAGTCCCTCCCAGTCCCTCCCAGTAACCACAGCTTGGAGCAGTGTCACCCCCAGTCACTCCCAGTCCCTCCCAGTAACCCCAGCTTGGAGCAGTGTCACCCCCAGGCTCTCCCAGTCCCTCCCAGTAACCCCAGTTTGGAGCAATGTCACTCCAGTTCACTCCCAGTAACTCCAGTTCGGAGCAGCGTCACTCCAGTTCAATCCCAGTCCCTCCCAGTAACCCCAGTTTGAAGCAGTGTCACTCCAGTTCACTCCCAGTAACACCAGTTTGGAGCAGTGTCACTCCAGTTAACTCCCAGTCCCTCCCAGTAACCCCAGTTTGGAGCAGTGTCACTCCAGTTAACTCCCAGTAACTCCCAGTAATGCCAGTTTGGAGTAACAAGTTCTCAGTAACCCTAGTTTGGTTCAATGTAACTCCAGTTAACTCCCAGTAACTCCCAGTAACCCCCCAGCAACTCCCAGTAACCCCAGTTTGGAGCAGTGTCACTCCAGTTCACTCCCAGTCACTGCCAGTGACCCTAGTTTGGTTCAATGTCCCTCCCAGTCCCTCCCAGTAACCCCAGTTTGGAGCAATGTCACTCCAGTTCACTCCCAGTGACCCCAGTTTGGTTCAGTGAGTCCCCAGTGACCACGCCCCTTCTGGCCCTGCCCCTTTGCCCTGAAGCTCCGCCCCCTGCAGCCACTCCCACTCGAAGCCTTGCTCCTGAGGCTGGAGCAAAGAGCTGCCACTCCCTCCCAGTCCCTCCCAGTCCCTCCCAGTAACCCCAGCTTGGAGCAGTGTCACCCCCAGGCTCTCCCAGTCCCTCCCAGTAACCCCAGGTTGGAGCACTGTCACTCCAGTTCACTCCCAGTCCCTCCCACTAACCCCAGTTTGGAGCAATGTCACTCCAGTTCACTCCCAGTAACTCCAGTTCGGAGCAGCGTCACTCCAGTTCAATCCCAGTCCCTCCCAGTAACCCCAGTTTGAAGCAGTGTCACTCCAGTTCAATCCCAGTCCCTCCCAGTAACCCCAGTTTGAAGCAGTGTCACTCCAGTTCACTCCCAGTCCCTCCCAGTAACCCCAGTTTGGAGCAATGTCATTCCAGTTAACTCCCAGTCACCCCAGTTTGGAGCAATGTCACTCCAGTTAACTCCCAGTAACTCCCAGTAACCCCCCAGCAACTCCCAGTAACCCCAGTTTGGAGCAGTGTCACTCCAGTTCACTCCCAGTCCCTCCCAGTAAGCCCAGTTTGGTTCAATGTCCCTCCCAGTAACCCCAGTTTGGAGCAATGTCCCTCCAGTTCACTCCCAGTTCACTCCCAGTGACCCCAGTTTGGTTCAGTGAGTCCCCAGTGACCACGCCCCTTCTGGCCCCGCCCCTTTGCCCTGAAGCTCCGCCCCCTGCAGCCACTCCCACTCGAAGCCTTGCTCCTGAGGCTGGAGCAAAGAGCTCCCAGTCCCTCCCAGTCCCTCCCAGTCCCTCCCAGTAACCCCAGTTTGGAGCAGTGTCACTCCAGTTCACTCCCAGTAACTCCAGTTCGGAGCAGCGTCACTCCAGTTCAATCCCAGTCCCTCCCAGTAACCCCAGTTTGAAGCAGTGTCACTCCAGTTCACTCCCAGTCCCTCCCAGTAACACCAGTTTGGAGCAGTGTCACTCCAGTTAACTCCCAGTCACTCCCAGTAACCCCAGTTTGGAGCAGTGTCACTCCAGTTAACTCCCAGTAACTCCCAGTAATGCCAGTTTGGAGTAACAAGTTCCCAGTAACCCTAGTTTGGTTCAATGTAACTCCAGTTAACTCCCAGTAACTCCCAGTAACCCCCCAGCAACTCCCAGTAACCCCAGTTTGGAGCAGTGTCACTCCTGTTCACTACCAGTCCCTCCCAGTAAGCCCAGTTTGGTTCAATGTCCCTCCCAGTCCCTCCCAGTAACCCCAGTTTGGAGCAGTGTCCCTCCAGGCTCTCCCAGTCCCTCCCAGTAACCCCAGTTTGGAGCAGTGTCACTCCTGTTCACTACCAGTCCCTCCCAGTAACCCCAGTTTGGAGCAATGTCCCTCCCAGTCCCTCCCAGTAACCCCAGTTTGGAGCAATGTCACTCCAGTTCACTCCCAGTGACCCCAGTTTGGTTCAGTGAGTCCCCAGTGACCACGCCCCTTCTGGCCCCGCCCCTTTGCCCTGAAGCTCCGCCCCCTGCAGCCACTCCCACTCGAAGCCTTGCTCCTGAGGCTGGAGCAAAGAGCTCCCACTCCCTCCCAGTCCCTCCCAGTCCCTCCCAGTGTCCCGTCTCTGTCCCCCCAACTCACACTCGGACTCGGAGCCTTCCTCCTCGGGTTCGTCGTCCTCGTCGCTGTCGTCGCCGTCGCTCTCCTCCTCCTTCTCGATCTTCTGCCTGACGCTGGTGAACACCGACTGCAGCACAATCGAGTCCTCGTAGATCTGCCGGGAAACTGGCCTTACTGGGAGCCACTGGGAGGGGCTGGGACACACACTGAACCAAACTGCGCTTCCTGGGAGCCACTGGGAGGGACACTGAACCAAACTGGGGTTACTGGGAGGGACTGGGAGGGACACTGAATCAAACTGGGGTTACTGGGAGGGACACTGAACCAAACTGGGGTTACTGGGAGCCACTGGGAGGGACACTGAACCAAACTGGGGTTACTGGGAACCACTGGGAGGGACACTGAACCAAACTGGGGTTACTGGGAGGGACTGGGAGTGACATTGAACCAAACTGGGGTTACTGGGAGAGACTGGGAGTGACTGGAGTGACATTGAACCAAACTGGGGTTACTGGGAGGGACTGGGAGGGACAATGAACCAAACTGGGGTTACTGGGAAGGACTGAGAGGGACTGGGAGGGACATTGAACCAAACTGGCCTTACTGGGAGGGACTGGGAGTGACACTGCTCCAAACTGGGATTACTGGGAGGGACTGGGAGGGACTGGAGTGACACTGAACCAAACTGGGGTTACTGGGAGGGACATTGAACCAAACTGGCCTCACTGGGAGGGACTGGGAGGGACACTGAACCAAACTGGGGTTACTGGGAGGGACTGGGAGGGACTGGAGTGACACCGAAACAAACTGCGGTTACTGGGAGGGACTGGGAGGGACTGGAGTGACACTGAAACAAACTGCGGTTACTGGGAGGGACTGGGAGGGACACTGAACCAAACTGGGGTTACTGGGAGGGACTGGGAGGGACACTGAACCAAACTGGGGTTACTGGGAGGGACTGGAGTGACACTGAACCAAACTGGGGTTACTGGGAGGGACTGGGAGGGACACTGAACCAAACTGGGGTTACTGGGAGGGACTGGAGTGACACTGAACCAAACTGGGGTTACTGGGAGGGACTGGGAGTGACTGGAGTGACACTGAACCAAACTGCGGTTACTGGGAGGGACTGGGAGGGACACTGAACCAAACTGGGGTTACTGGGAGGGACTGGGAGGGACTGGGAGGGACATTGAACCAAACTGGGGCTACTGGGAGGGACTGGGAGTTAACTGTAATGACATGACTCCAAACTGGGGTTACTGGGAGCTCTCAGCTCCACTCCACCATTCCCGGAGCTCTCAGCTCCACTCCAGCATTCCCAGAGCTCCACTCCAGCATTCCCAGAGCTCTCAGCTCCACTCCAGCATTCCCAGAGCTCTGAGCTCCACTCCAGCATTCCCAGAGCTCCACTCCAGCATTCCCAGAGCTCTCAGCTCCACTCCAGCATTCCCAGAGCTCCACTCCAGCATTCCCAGAGCTCTCAGCTCCACTCCAGCATTCCCAGAACTCCACTCCAGCATTCCCAGAGCTCTCAGCTCCACTCCAGCATTCCCAGAACTCCACTCCAGCATTCCCAGAGCTCCACGTCAGCATTCCCAGAGCTCTCAGCTCCACTCCAGTACTCCCAGAGCTCCACGTCAGCATTCCCAGAGCTCTCAGCTCCACTCCAGCATTCCCAGAGCTCCACTCCAGCATTCCCAGAGCTCCACTCCAGCATTCCCAGAGCTCCACTCCAGCATTCCAGAGCTCTCAGCTCCACGTCACCATTCCCAGAGCTCTCAGCTCCACTCCAGTACTCCCAGAGCTCCACTCCAGCATTCCCAGAGCTCCACACCAGTACTCCCAGAGCTCCACTCCAGCATTCCCAGAGCTCCACTCCAGCATTCCCAGAGCTCTCAGCTCCACTCCAGCATTCCCAGAGCTCCACGTCACCATTCCCAGTGCTCTCAGCTCCACTCCAGCATTCCCAGAACTCCACTCCAGTACTCCCAGAGCTCCACTCCAGCATTCCCAGAGCTCTCAGCTCCACTCCAGCATTCCCAGAGCTCCACGTCACCATTCCCAGATCCCTCTCGGTGCATCCGTCTCCCTGGGAGCCGCGTTGCCCCCCTTACCAGCGACCCCTCCAGGTTGAAGGTCTGAGCGTTCTGGCAGAGCAGCATCACATCCTTCTCCAGGTCGTTCAGGCTCCGGTATTTGTGGTTGCGGATCCGCTCCTGGCGGCACAAACGGCTCCGGCGTCACCTCCAGTCCCCAAAACACCTCCCGGGGCCCATTCCCCCCATGGGACGGAGGCCTTTGGGGCGCAAGGAGCAGCCGGAGGTGATTCCGGTGCTGCCGGCATCGCCGACACCTTGACTTTTATCCTACCTTGATTTTTCCCACCTTGACTTTTCCCACCTTGATTTTTCCCACCTTGATTTTTCCTACCTTGATTTTTCCTACATTAACTTTTCCCACCTTGACTTTTCCCACCTTGACTTTTCCCACCTTGACTTTTCCCACCTTGACTTTTCCCACCTTGACTTTTCCCACCTTGATTTTTCCCACCTTGACTTTTCCCACTTTGATTTTTCCCACCTTGATATTTCTCACCTTGACTTTTCCTCCCTTGACTTTTCCCACCTTGATTTTTCCCACCTTGATATTTCTCACCTTGACTTTTCCCACCTTGACTTTTCCCACCTTGACTTTTCCCACCTTGACTTTTCCTACCTTGATTTTTCCCACCTTGACTTTTCCTACCTTGACTTTTTCCACCTTGATTTTTCCCACCTTGACTTTTCTCACCTTGATTTTTCCTACATTAACTTTTCCCACCTTGACTTTTCCCACCTTGACTCTTCCTCCCTTGACTTTTCCCACCTTGACTTTTCCCACCTTGATTTTTCCCACATTGACTTTTCCCACCTTGACTTTTCCCACCTTGACTTTTCCCACCTTGATTTTTCCCACATTGACTTTTCCCACCTTGACTTTTCCCACCTTGACTCTTCCTCCCTTGACTTTTCCCACCTTGACTTTTCCCACCTTGATTTTTCCCACCTTGACTTTTCTCACCTTGATTTTTCCTACATTAACTTTTCCCACCTTGACTTTTCCTACCTTGACTCTTCCTCCCTTGACTTTTCCCACCTTGATTTTTCTCACCTTGACTTTTCCCACCTTGACTTTTCCCACCTTGATTTTTCCTACCTTGATTTTTCCCACCTTGACTTTTCCCACCTTGATTTTTCCTACATTAACTTTTCCCACCTTGACTTTTCCCACCTTGACTCTTCCTCCCTTGACTTTTCCCACCTTGATTTTTCCCACCTTGACTTTTCCCACCTTGATTTTTCCTACCTTGACTTTTCCCACCTTGATTTTTCTCACCTTGACTTTTCCTACCTTGACTTTTCCTCCCTTGACTTTTCCCACTTTGATTTTTCCTACATTAACTTTTCCCACCTTGATTTCTCTCACCTTGATTTTTCCCACCTTGACTTTTCCCACCTTGACTTTTCCTCCCTTGACTTTTCCCACTTTGATTTTTCCTACATTAACTTTTCCCACCTTGATTTCTCTCACCTTGATTTTTCCGACCTTGACTTTTCCTACCTTGACTCTTCCTACCTTGACTTTTCCCACCTTGATTTTTCCCACCTTGACCTTTCTCACCCCGATTTTTCCCACCTTGATTTTCTTGAAGTCGACAGGTTTGCGGATGAGCTCGTAGTACTCGGGGAGCTCCTTGCGGGAGGGCAGCTGGATGAAGACTTCGCTGAGCTGCCGTCCACTGCTGCTGCAAAGAGGAAGCGAGCGTCAGCGGCACCAGGACGGAGCTGGGAGGGAGAGCCCAGAGCCTCAGGGCCTGGGAAGAGCCACCGGATCCCGCAGTCCAAGCAGCCCCAGGGATCACTGGGCCCAGGTCTGAGGCCTGAGGTCTGAGGCTTGAGGTCTGAGGCCTGAGGTCTGAGGTCTGAGGTCTGAGGCCTGAGGCCTGAGACCTGAGGCCTGAGACCTGAGACCTGAGGCCTGAGGTCTGAGGCTTGAGGTCTGAGGTCTGAGGTCTGAGGTCTGAGGTCTGAGGCCTGAGGTCTGAGGCCTGAGGCCTGAGGTCTGAGGTCTGAGGCCTGAGGTCTGAGGTCTGAGGTCTGAGGTCTGAGGTTTGAGGTCTGAGGTCTGAGGCCTGAGGCCTGAGGTCTGAGGCCTGAGGCTTGAGGTCTGAGGTCTGAGGTCTGAGGTCTGAGGCTTGAGGTCTGAGGCCTGAGGCCTGAGGTCTGAGGTCTGAGGCCTGAGGTCTGAGGTCTGAGGCCTGAGGCCTGAGGTCTGAGGCCTGAGGTCTGAGGTCTGAGGTCTGAGGCCTGAGGTCTGAGGTCTGAGGTCTGAGGCCTGAGGCCTGAGGTCTGAGGCCTGAGGTCTGGGGCCTGAGGCCTGAGGTCTGAGGCTTGAGGCCTGAGGCTTGAGGCCTGAGGTCTGAGGCCTGAGGTCTGAGGCCTGAGGCCTGAGGCCTGAGGTCTGAGGTCTGAGGTCTGAGGTCTGAGGTCTGAGGCTTGAGGTCTGAGGTCTGAGGTCTGAGGTCTGAGGTCTGAGGTCTGAGGCCCCTAAACACTCCACAGCATCAACAGCCTTTGGGTGGGGAGGGGCCCACCACTGACCCAAACTGGGGTTACTGGGAGGGACTGGGAGTGAACTGGAGTCACACTGCTCCAAACTGGGGTTACTGAGAGGGACTGGGAGGGACATTGAACCAAACTGGGGTTACTGGGAGGGACTGGGAGGGACATTGAACCAAACTGGGGTTACTGAGAGGGACTGGGAGGGACATTGAACCAAACTGGGGTTACTGAGAGGGACTGGGAGGGACATTGAACCAAACTGGGGTTACTGGGAGGGGCTGGGAGGGACATTGAACCAAACTGGGGTTACTGAGAGGGACTGGGAGGGACATTGAACCAAACTGGGGTTACTGGAAGGGACTGGGAGGGACACTGAACCAAACTGGGGTTAGTGGGAGGGACTGGGAGTGAACTGGAGTGACATTGCTCCAAACTGGGGTTACTGGGAGTGACTGGGAGTGAACTGGAGGGACATTGCTCCAAACTGGGGTTACTGAGAGGGACTGGGAGGGACATTGAACCAAACTGGGGTTACTGGGAGGGACTGGGAGTGAACTGGAGACACACTGCTCCAAATTGGGGTTACTGGAAGAGACGGGGAGGGACTGGAGTGACACTACTCCAAACTGGGGTTACTGGGAGGGACTGGGAGTGAACTGGAGTGACACTGCTCCAAACTGGGGTTACTGGGAGGGACTGGGTGTGAACTGGAGTGACATTGCTCCAAACTGGGGTTACTGGGAGGGACTGGAGTGACACTGCTCCAAACTGGGGTTACTGGGAGGGACTGGGAGTGAACTGGAGTGACATTGCTCCAAACTGGGGTTACTGGGAGGGACTGGGAGTGAACTGGAGTGACATTGAACCAAACTGGGGTCACTGGGAGTTAACTGGAGTGACAGTGCTCCAAACTGTGGTTACTGAGAGCTCAATGCTCCAAACTGGGGCTACTGGGAGTGACTGGGAGTTAAGTGGAGTGACACTGCTGCAAACTGGGGTTACTGGGAGGGACTGGGAGTTACCTGGAGCTTTTTGCTCCAAACTGCAGTTACTGGGAGTTAACTGGAGTGACCCTGCTCCATACTGGGGTTACTGGGACCTCCTTGCTCCAAACTGGGGTTACCAGGAGTGACTGGGAGTGAACTGGAGTGACACTGCTCCGAACTGGGATTACTGGGAGCTCACTGCCCCAAACTGGGGTCACTGGGACTTAACTGCAGTTACGTTGCTCCAAACTGGGGCTACTGGGAGTTACTGGGAGTTAAGTGGAGTGACACTGCCCTAGACTGGGGTTACTAGGAGCTCATTACTCCAAACCGGGCTTACTGGGAGCTCTTTGCTCCCAAGGATTTGGGGCTCCTGGAGGAGGAGAAGCTCCAGAAGAGCTGGGAACAGGGTTCTCGGAGCCTGGAGATCCAACCACATCCTGGGTTGTGTCCCAAGAGCTGGAGCAGGGGGTGAGGGAGGAGATTCCACCCTGAGGAGACCAGAACTCCAGCTGTGGAGTCCTCAGGCCGAGAAGGACACGGAGCTGGTGGAGCGAGGCCGGAGGAGGCCACGGAGATGATCCCAAGGGCTGGAGAACCTCCTGCCCAAAGTTGAGACCCTGAGACCCCTTTAGGGCCTTCACGGACCCTTCTCAGACCTCCCAGGAGATGATCCCAAGGGCTGGAGAACCTCCTGACCTAAGGCTGAGAGAGTTGGGCTTGTCCAGCCTGGAGAGGAGAAGGCTCTGGGGAGGCCTCAGAGCAGCTTCCAGCAGGGAAAAGGCTCTGGAAGCTTCCACTGGGTGAGGTTGCCCAGAGCTGAGGTGGCTGCTCCTCCCCTGGAGGTGTCCAAGGGGCAGGTTGGATGAGGCTTGGAGCCCCTGATCCCATGGGAGTTGTCCCTGGATGGGCTCAGAGGTCCTTCCAACCCATCCCCTCCCATCATTCCATGGTTCTCCTGGGATGGAACCTGCTGGGAAGGTGTCTCTGACCATGGAGTTGGATCTGGGTGAGCTTTGAGGTCCTTCCAACCCAACTTCTTCCCTGGTTCCACGTTTTCCCAACCCCTCCAGCAGCTCCAACCCAGCTCCGGGTCACCCCCAAACTCTCTGCGGGTGCCCTCGAGGCCTTCATCCAGCTCGGTGAGGAAGACATTGACCCAGCCCTGAGCCCTGGGGACACCGCTCGGAGCCTCCAGCTGGAGTTCACTCCATCTCCCACCACTCTCTGGACCCTCCAGCCAACCAGTTTCCCACCCAGGAGGTCGTTCTCCTCTCCAGGCTCAAGGCTGAGAGTTTCCAGAGGCTCCAGAGGAGGCCACGGAGATGATCCCAAGGGCTGGAGAACCTCCTGCCCTAAGGCTGAGACCCTGAGACTCCTTTAGGGCCTTCACGGCCCCTTCTCAGACCTCCCAGGAGATGATCCCAAGGGCTGAGGAACCTGCCCAAGGCTGAGAGAGTTGGGCTTGTCCAGCCTGGAGAGGAGAAGGCTCTGGGGAGGCCTCAGAGCAGCTTCCAGCAGCTCCAACCCAGCTCCGGGTCACCCCCTAGACTGTCTCCGGGCGCCCCCGAGGCCTCCATCTCTGCCGCCGTTACCTGTCCTTGTACTTGATGACGGCGTCGACGATCTTCTTCATCTTCTTGGTGAGGTTGGGGGGGTTGGGGGAGAGCTTCTCGGCAGGCGGCCGCCCCCTCTTCTTCTGCTTCTTGCTCTCCTCGTCCTTGTCGCGGCTGCGGGTGCTGGTGGTGGGGGTGGCCGAGCCGCCCCCCATCCCCCCCCCCCCCTCGGGCTCGCGCTTGCGCTTGCGCGAAGACTTCTTCTGCCGCACCTCCTCCTCGATCTCCTCCAGCGTCCCCTCCTCGATGGCCTGGCCGGGGCGAGCGGAGAGGATTGGGGGGGGGGGGGAGGTCGGAGACAGTTTGGGGGAAAGCGGAGTAGATTTGGGGGAAATGGAGTGAATTTGGGGGAATTGGAGCGAATTCGGGGGAAGTGGAGCGAATTTGGAGGAATTGGAGCGAATTTGGAGGAACTGGAGTGAATTTGGGGGAAGTGGAGTGAATTTGGGGGAAGTGGAGCGAATTTGGGGGAATTGGAGCAGATTTGGGGGAACTGGAGTGAATCTGGAGGGAATTGGAGCGAATTTGGGGGAATCAGAGCAGATTTGGGGGAATTGGAGTGAATTTGGGGGAATTGGAGCTGATTTGGGGGGAATTGGAGCGAATTTGGAGGAACTGGAGTGAATTTGGGGGAATTGGAGTGAATTTGGGGGGAAATTGGAGCGAATTTGGAGGAACTGGAGCAAATTTGGGGGGAATTGGAGCAACTTTGGAGGAACTGGAGTGAATTTGGGGGAATTGGAGTGAATTTGGGGGGAAATTGGAGCGAATTTGGAGGAATTGGAGCGAATTTGGAGGGAATTGGAGCGAATTTGGAGGAATTGGAGTGAATTTGGGGGAATTGGAGTGAATTTGGAGGAACTGGAGCGAATTTGGGGGGAATTGGAGTGAATTTGGGGGAATTGGAGTGAATTTGGAGGAACTGGAGCGAATTTGGAGGAACTGGAGTGAATTTGGGGGAATTGGAGCAAATTTGGGGGAACTGGAGGTGATTTGGGGGAACTGGAGTGAATTTGGAGGAATTGGAGCGAATTCGGGGGAATCAGAGCAGATTTGGGGGAATTGGAGTGAATTTGAGGGAACTGGAGCTGATTTGGAGGGAATTGGAGCGAATTTGGAGGAACTGGAGTGAATTTGGGGGAAGTGGAGCTGATTTGGGGGAATCAGAGCAGATTTGGGGGGAATTGGAGCGAATTTGGGGGAATTGGAGCAGATTTGGAGGAACTGGAGTGAATTTGGGAGAATTGGAGTGAATTTGGGGGAACTGGAGAGAATTTGGGGGAATTGGAGCTGATTTGGGGGGAATTGGAGCAAATTTGGGGGAATTGGAGTGAATTTGGAGGAACTGGAGTGAATTTGGGGGAACTGGAGTGAATTTGGAGGAACTGGAGTGAATTTGGGGGAATCAGAGCAGATTTGGGGGGAACTGGAGTGAATTTGGGGGGAATTGGAGTGAATTTGGGGGAATCGGAGCGAATTTGGGGGAATTGGAGCAGATTTGGGGGAACTGGAGTGAATTTGGGGGAACTGGAGTGAATTTGGGGGAATTGGAGCGAATTTGGGGGGAATTGGAGTGAATTTGGAGGAACTGGAGTGAATTTGGGGGGAATTGGAGTGAATTTGGAGGAATTGGAGTGAATTTGGGGGAATTGGAGCTGATTTGGGGGGAATTGGAGTGAATTTGGGGGAAGTGGAGTGAATTTGGGGGAATTGGAGTGAATTTGGGGGAATCGGAGCGAATTTGGGGGAATTGGAGCAGATTTGGGGGAACTGGAGTGAATTTGGGGGAATTGGAGCAGATTTGGGGGAACTGGAGTGAATTTGGAGGAACTGGAGTGAATTTGGGGGAATTGGAGTGAATTTGGGGGGAATTGGAGTGAATTTGGAGGAACTGGAGCGAATTTGGGGGAATTGGAGTGAATTTGGGGGAATCAGCAGATTTGGGGGAAACTTGAGAAGATTTGGGGGGAATGGCAGCAGATTTTGGGGCATTTGAGCCCATTTGGGGAAACTGGAGTCAATTTGGGGGAATTGGAGTTGATTTGGGGGGAACTGGAGTCAATTTGGGGGAATTGGAGTTGATTTGGGGGGAACTGGAGCCGATTCGGGGGAATTGGAGCCGATTTGGGGGAATTGGGAGTGAATTTGGGGGAATTGGAGCCAATTTGGGGCAACTGGAGAAGAGTTGGGGGAATTGGAGTGACTCTGGGGGAACTGGAGCTGATTTGGGGGGAATTGGAGCAGATTTTGGGGAATTTGAGCCCATTTGGGGGAACTGGAGTGAATTTGGGGGAACTGGAGCTGATTTGGGGAGAATTTGAGCAAATTTGGGGAAATTGGAGTGACTTTGGGGGAACTGGAGGTGATTTGGGGGGAACAGGAGTGAATTTGGGGGAATTGGAGCGAATTTGGGGGAATTTGAGCTGATTTGGAGGGAATTGGAGTAAATTTGAGGGAATCAGAGCAGATTTGGGGGAATTGGAGCCAATTTGGGGGAAATTGGAGCCAATTTGGGGGAATTGGAGTAGATCTGGGGGAAGTGGAGCAGATTTGGGGGAACTGGATCTGACTTTGGGGGAATTGGAGCAAATTTGGGGGAATCAGAGCAGATTTGCGGGAACTGGAGTGAATTTGGAGGGAAATGGAGTAAATTTCAGGGAATTGGAGCGGATTTGGGGGGAATTGGAGCCAATTTGGAGGAACTGGAGTCAATTTGGGAGAATTGGAGCAGATTTGGGGGGAACTGGAGCCAATTTGGGGGAATTGGAGCGAATTTGGGAGAATTGGAGTGAACTTGGGGGAATTAGAGCAAATTTGGGGGAAGTGGAGCTGATTTGGGCAGAATTGGAGTCAACTTGAGGGAACTGGAGCAAATTTGGGGGAATTGGAGCGAATTTGGGGGAATTGGAGAGAATTTGGGGGAATTGGAGCGAATTTGGGGGAATCAGAGCAGATTTTTGGGGACTTGGAGCCAATTTTTTTGGGAACTGGACTCAATCTGGGAAAACTGGAGCGAATTTGGGGGAATTGGAGCAGATTTGGGGGAATTGGAGCCGATTTGGAGGGAATTGGAGTAAATTTGAGGGAACTGGAGCGCATTTGGGGGAAAATCCGAGCCGATTTGGTGGATTCGGAGCCAATTTCGGGAGAATCAGAGCCGATTTGGTGGGATTCGAGCTGATTTGGGGGAAACGGAACCAATTTGGAGGGAACGGGAGCCAATTTTGGGGGGAATTTGAGCCGATTTGAGGGAAGTGGAGTCCATTTGGAAGAATCAGAGCAGATCAGGGGGGAATCGGAGCAGGTTTGGGGGAATCGGAGCCAATTTCTGAAAGATTTTGAGGCAATTTGAGGAGGAATCGGAGCCAGTTTGGGGTTGAATCAGAGTTGATTTGGGGAGGAATCGGAGCCGATTTGGGAGAGATCAGAGCTGCTTTGGGGCAGAACCAAAGTCTTGATTTAAAGAGGAATCGGAGCCACTTTGGAGCCCGATTTGGTGTAGAATTGGAACCAGTTTGGGGAGAAATTAGAGCCAATTTGGAGCAGAATCTAAGCTGCTTCTGGATGAAATCAAAGCCGCTTTGAGGCAGAACCAAATCTGAGTTAAAGAGGAATCGGAGCCACTTTGGGGAGGAATCGGAGCCAATTTGAGGAGGAATCAAAGTCGATTTGGGGAGAAATCAGAGCCAGTTTGGGGTTGAATTGAAGTTGATTTCGGGAGGAACCGGAGACAATTTGGGGAGAAATCAAAGTTGATTTGGAGCAGAATCAAAGCCGCTTTGGGGCAGAACCAAATCTGATTTAAAGAGGAATTGGAGCCAATTTGGGGCTGAATCAAAGCTGCTTCCGGGTGAAATCAAAGCTGCTTTGAGGTAGAACCAAATCTGATTGAAGGTGGAATTGGAGCCACTTTGGGGAGAAATCGGAGCTGATTTGGGGAGAGATCAAAGCTGCTTTGGGGTAGAACCAAATGTGATTTAAAGAGGAATCGGAGCCACTTTGGGGAGAAATCGGAGCTGATTTGGGGAAAGATCAAAGCTGCTTTGAGGTAGAACCAAATGTGATTTAAAGAGGAATCGAAGCCACTTTGAGGAGAAATCGGAGCTGATTTGGGGAGAGATCAAAGCTGCTTTGGGGCAGAACCAAATGTGATTTAAAGAGGAATCGGAGCCACTTTGGAGCCCGATTTGGTGTAGAACTGGAACCAGTTTGGGAAGAAATTGGAGACAATTTGGGGAGAAATCAAAGTTGATTTGGGGAGGAATCAGAGCCAGTTTGGGGAGAAATTAGAGCCAATTTGGGGAGAAATTTGAGCCAATTTGGAGCAGAATCAAAGCTGCTTCTGGATGAAATCAAAGCCGCTTTGAGGCAGAACCAAATCTGATTGAAAGTGGAATCGGAGCCACTTTGGGGAGAAATCAGAGCCAGTTTGGGGAGAAATCGGAGCCAATTTGAGGCTGAATCAAAGTCGATTTGGGGAGAAATCAGAGCCAGTTTGGGGTTGAATTGAAGTTGATTTCGGGAGGAACCGGAGACAATTTGGGGAGAAATCAAAGTAGATTTGGAGCAGAAGCAAAGCCGCTTTGGGGCAGAACCAAATCTGATTTAAAGTGGAATTGGAGCCAATTTGGGGAGGAATTGGAGCCAATTTGGAGCAGAATCAAAGCTGCTTCCGGGTGAAATCAAAGCCGCTTTGAGGCAGAACCAAATCTGAGTTAAAGTGGAATTGGAGCCACTTTGGGGAGAAATCGGAGCTGATTTGGGGAGAGATCAAAGCTGCTTTGGGGCAGAACCAAATGTGATTTAAAGTGGAATCGAAGCCACTTTGGGGAGAAATCGGAGCTGATTTGGGGAGGAATCAGAGCCAATTTGGGGCAGAACCAAATCTGATTTAAAGTGGAATTGGAGCCACTTTGGGGAGAAATTGGAGCTGATTTGGGGAGAGATCAAAGCTGCTTTGGGGCAGAACCAAATCTGATTTAAAGAGGAGTCGAAGCCACTTTGGGGAGAAATCGGAGCTGATTTGGGGAGGAATCGGAGCCAATTTGGGGCAGAACCAAATGTGATTTAAAGAGGAATTGGAGCCACTTTGGGGAGAAATTGGAGCTGATTTGGGGAGAGATCAAAGCCGCTTTGGGGCAGAACCAAATCTGATTTAAAGTGGAATCGGAGCCACTTTGGAGCCCGATTTGGTGTAGAATTGGAACCAGTTTGGGGAGAAATTAGAGCCAATTTGGAGCAGAATCTAAGCTGCTTCTGGATGAAATCAAAGCCGCTTTGAGGCAGAACCAAATGTGATTGAAAGTGGAATTGGAGCCACTTTGGGGAGAAATCGGAGCCACTTTGGGGAGAAATCGGAGCTGAGTTGGGGAGAGATCAAAGCTGCTTTGGGGCAGAACCAAATGTGATTTAAAGTGGAATCGGAGCTACTTTGGGGAGAAATCGGAGCTGATTTGGGGAGGAATCGGAGCCAATTTGGGGCAGAACCAAATGTGATTTAAAGTGGAATCGGAGCCACTTTGGGGAGAAATTGGAGCTGATTTGGGGAGGAATCAGAGCCAATTTGAGGCAGAACCAAATCTGAGTTAAAGAGGAATCGGAGCCACTTTGGGGAGAAATCAGAGCCAGTTTGGGGAGGAATCGGAGCCAATTTGAGGTTGAATCAAAGTCAATTTGGGGAGAAATCAGAGCCAGTTTGGGGAGAAATCGGAGCCAATTTGAGGTTGAATCAAAGTTGATTTGGGGAGAAATCAGAGCCAGTTTGGGGTTGAATTGAAGTTGATTTCGGGAGGAACCGGAGACAATTTGGGGAGAAATCAAAGTAGATTTGGAGCAGAATCAAAGCCGCTTTGGGGCAGAACCAAATCTGAGTTAAAGAGGAATTGGAGCCAATTTGGGGAGAAATCGGAGCTGATTTGGGGAGAGATCAAAGCTGCTTTGGGGCAGAACCAAATCTGAGTTAAAGAGGAATCGAAGCCACTTTGGGGAGAAATCAGAGCTGAGTTGGGGAGAGATCAAAGCTGCTTTGGGGCAGAACCAAAGTCTTGATTTAAAGAGGAATCGGAGCCACTTTGGAGCCCGATTTGGTGTAGAATTGGAACCAGTTTGGGGAGAAATTAGAGCAAATTTGGAGCAGAATCTAAGCTGCTTCTGGGTGAAATCAAAGCCGCTTTGAGGCAGAACCAAATCTGATTTAAAGTGGAATTGGAGCCACTTTGGGGAGAAATCGGAGCCACTTTGGGGAGAAATCGGAGCTGAGTTGGGGAGAGATCAAAGCTGCTTTGGGGCAGAACCAAATGTGATTTAAAGTGGAATCGGAGCTACTTTGGGGAGAAATCGGAGCTGATTTGGGGAGGAATCGGAGCCAATTTGGGGCAGAACCAAATGTGATTTAAAGTGGAATCGGAGCCACTTTGGGGAGAAATCGGAGCTGATTTGGGGAGGAATCGGAGCCAATTTGAGGCAGAACCAAATCTGAGTTAAAGAGGAATCGGAGCCACTTTGGGGAGAAATCAGAGCCAGTTTGGGGAGGAATCGGAGCCAATTTGAGGTTGAATCAAAGTCAATTTGGGGAGAAATCAGAGCCAGTTTGGGGAGAAATCGGAGCCAATTTGAGGTTGAATCAAAGTTGATTTGGGGAGAAATCAGAGCCAGTTTGGGGTTGAATTGAAGTTGATTTCGGGAGGAACCGGAGACAATTTGGGGAGAAATCAAAGTAGATTTGGAGTAGAATCAAAGCCGCTTTGGGGCAGAACCAAATCTGATTTAAAGTGGAATTGGAGCCAATTTGGGGAGGAATTGGAGCCAATTTGGAGCAGAATCAAAGCTGCTTCCGGGTGAAATCAAAGCCGCTTTGAGGCAGAACCAAATCTGAGTTAAAGTGGAATTGGAGCCACTTTGGGGAGAAATCGGAGCTGATTTGGGGAGAGATCAAAGCTGCTTTGGGGCAGAACCAAATCTGATTTAAAGAGGAATCGGAGCCACTTTGGGGAGAAATTGGAGCTGATTTGGGGAGGAATCGGAGCCGATTTGGGGCAGAACCAAATGTGATTTAAAGTGGAATCGGAGCCACTTTGGGGAGAAATCGGAGCCGATTTGGGCAGGAATCGGAGCCAATTTGGGGAAATCCTGCGGCTCCACGGATGGAGGGAGGGAGGGAGGGAGGTCAGGGAGAAGAGGGGAGAAGCTGTGGGCTGTACCATGTATACCTTGAGCCACTGCTTCTCGGTGAGCGAGTCGCTGTAGTCGACCTCCTTGCGGTGGCGCGAGCCGCGGCCGAACATCTTCTCCTCCTCCTCCTCGCAGGTGAGCCGCTCCACCTCGGCGTCGTCCTTGATGATCCACGAGGGCAGCTCGTCCTCCTCCATCAGCCGCGGCTTCCGCTTGGGGTTCCGAGCCTCCTCCCGCCGACGGTCCAGGTCCATGCGCTGAAACGACAGGGAGTTGGGGACATCTGGGAGGTGGAGATCGGAGACATCAGAGAGGGATTGGGGACATCCAGGAGATGGAGATCGGAGACATCAGAGAGGGATTGGGGACATCCAGGAGATGGAGATCGGAGACATTAGAGAGGGATTGGGGACATCCAGGAGATGGAGATCGGAGACACCAGAGAGGGATTGGGGACAACCAGGAGATGGAGATCGGAGACATCAGAGAGGGATTGGGGACATCCAGGAGATGGAGATCAGAGACATCGGAGAGGGATTGGGGACATCCAGGAGATGGAAATCGGAGACATCAGAGAGGGATTGGGGACATCCAGGAGATGGAGATCGGAGACACCAGAGAGGGATTGGGGACAACCAGGAGCTGGGAGAGGAGACTGGGGACACTGGAGAGGGATTTGGGACATCCAGGAGTTGGGAGAGGAGATTGGAGAGACACTGGAGAGGGATTGGGGACATTGAGGAGCTGGGAGAGGAGATCAGAGACACTGGAGAGGGATTGGGGACATCCAGGAGGTAGAAGAGGAGACACCAGAGAGGGTCTGGGGACATCCAGGAGGTGGGAGAGGAGATTGGAGACACCAGAGACACTGGAGAGGGATTGGGGACATCCAGGAGCTGAGAGAGGAGATCAGAGACACCGGAGAGAGTTTGGGGACATCCAGGAGTTGGAGATCGGAGACACTGGAGACAACAGAGAAGGATTGGGGACATTGAGGAGCTGGGAGAGGAGATCAGAGACACTGGAGAGGGATTGGGGACAACCAGGAGCTGGAGATTGGAGACATCAGAGAGGGATTGGGGACATCCAGGAGCTGGGAGAGGAGACTGGGGACACCGGAGAGGGATTGGGGACATCCAGGAGGTGGGAGAGGAGATCAGAGAGACTGGAGAGGGATTGGGGACATCCAGGAGCTGGGAGAGGAGATCGGAGACACCAGAGAGGGACTTGGGACATCCAGGAGCTGGGAGAGCAAACACCAGAGAGGGATTGAGGACATCCAGAGGCTGGGAGAGGAGATCAGAGACACTGGAGACACTGGAGAGGGACTGGGGACATCCAGGAGCTGGAGATTGGAGACTGGAGGCACTGGAGAGGGTTTGGGGACAACCAGGAGATGGGAGAGAAGATTGGAGACACTGGAGAGGGTTTGGGGACAACCAGGAGATGGGAGAGAAGATTGGAGACACTGGAGAGGGATTGGGGACATCCAGGAGTTGGAGATCGGAGACACTGGAGACAATAGAGAAGGATTGGGGACATTGAGGAGCTGGGAGAGGAGATCAGAGACACTGGAGAGGGATTGGGGACATTGAGGAGCTGGGAGAGGAGATCAGAGACACTGGAGAGGGATTGGGGACAACCAGGAGATGGAGATTGGAGACATCGGAGAGGGACTGGGGACATCCAGAAGCTGGGAGAGGAGAGACTGGAGAGAGGGACTGAGGACAACCAGGAGCTGGGAGAGGAGATCAGAGACATTGGAGAGAGTTTGGGGACATCCAGGAAATGGGAGAGGAGATCGGAGACACTGGAGAGGGATTGGGAACATCCAGGAGGTGGGAGAGGAGATCAGAGACACTGGAGAGGGATTGGGGACATCCAGGAGCTAGAGATTGGAGACACTGGAGAGGGACTGGGGACATCCAGGAGGTGGGAGAGGACACCAGAGACATTGGAGAGAGTTTGGGGACAACCAGGAGCTGGGAGAGGACATCAGAGACACCAGAGAGGGACTGGGGACATCCAGGAGTTGGGAGAGGAGATTGGAGAGACACTGCAGAGGGATTGGGACATCCAGGAGCTGGGAGAGGAGATCAGAGACACTGCAGAGGGATTGGGGACATCCAGGAGGTGGGAGAGGAGATCAGAGACACTGGAGAGGGATTGGGGACAACCAGGAGCTGGGAGAGGAGACACTGGAGAGGGATTTGGAACATCCAGGAGGTGGGAGAGGACATCAGAGACACCGGAGAGGGATTTGGGACATCCAGGAGCTGGGAGAGGAGATTGAAGAGACACTGGAGAGGGATTGTGGACATCCAGGAGGTGGGAGAGGAGATCAGAGAGACTGGAGAGGGATTGGGGACATTCAGGAGTTGGAGATCAGAGACACTGGAGGGGCATTGGGGACATCCAGGAGGTGGGAGAGGAGATCAGAGATACTGGAGAGGGATTGGGAACATCCAGGAGGTGGGAGAGGAGATCGGAGACGCTGGAGAGGGATTGGGGACAACCAGAAGCTGGAGCCTGGAGACACTGGAGAGGGACTGGGGACATCCAGGCTCCGGGAGAGGAGGTTTAATTGCTCCTCGGCCTCGTTTCCAACAGCCAAACCTCTTTTTTTGGCGCGGAAAAGCCGTTTTCCGGCCCCACGAGCACCTTCCAGCTCTGTCACGGCAGCCGGAAGGTCCCGTTGGGCTCAGCCTTTCCCGGCACCAGGAGGATCCTGACTCCGACCTCGTTAAAGCTTCGCTCGGCCACTCAACCAAACTCAATTTTCGCTGATTTGCGGTGCTTTTTAAAGCCTCTCTCCTCCTCACCATGAACAGGTCGAACTCCTCCTCGTGCCGAGCGATCATCTGGTTGACGGTTTCGTCGTCGGGAACTTCGTCTTCTTCCTGAAAAAAAAAAAATGGGAAAAGGCTCCGGATTCAGCGTCGGAGAAGCTCTCGGAGCAGCCCAAACCCTCTCCCGACGCTGCTTTTCTTTCCCAGGACTAAAGGTTTCGAGGGGGTTTTAATTAGTTTTATTATTTATTTACTCATTAATTATTTTTTTTGGTAGATGAGAAATTTTTTTTGGAGATTTTCTTTATTTTATTTATTTCCTTGATTTCTTTGATTTCTTCTATTTCTTGTATTTCTTTAATTTCTTGTATTTCTTGTATTTCTTTAATTTCTCTTATTAGTCCAATTTCTTTCATTTCTCTATTTTTCCTCTATTTTTTTATTTCTTTAAGTTCTTTCATGACTTTAACTTCTTGTATTTCTTTAATTTCTTATATTTCTTTAAGATCTGCTATTAGTCCAATTTCTTTTATTTCCCTATTTTCTTTCCTCTAATTTTTTATTTCTTTAAGTTCTTGTATTTCATTAATTTCTTGTATTTCTTTAATGTCTCTTATTAGTCCAATTTCTTTCATTTCTCTATTTTCTTTCCTCTAATTTTTGATTTCTTTAAGTTCTTTCATGACTTTAACTTCGAGTATTTCTTTAATTTCTCTTATTAGTCCAATTTCTTTTATTTCTCTGTTTTTCCTCTTATTTTTTTTTATTTAACTTCTTGTATTTCTTTAATTTCTTGTATTTCTTTAATGTCTCTTATTAGTCCAATTTCTTTTATTTCTCTGTTTCTTTCCTCCAATTTTTTATTTAACTTCTTGTATTTCTTTAATTTCTTGTATTTCTCTAATTTCTCCTATTAGTCCAATTTCTTTCATTTCTCTATTTTCTTTCCTCTAATTTTTTATTTCTTTAAGTTCTTTCATGACTTTAACTTCTTGTACTTCTTTAATTTCTCTTATTAGTCCAATTGCTTTTATTTCTCTATTTCTTTCCTCTAATTTTTTTCTTTAAGTTCTTTCATCACTTTAATTTCTTGTATTTCTTTAATGTCTCTTATTAGTCCAATTTCTTTCATTTCTCTATTTTCTTTCCTCTAATTTTTTTATTTCTTTAAGCTCTTTCGTGACTTTAACTTCTTGTATTTCTTTAATTTCTTGTATTTCTCTAATTTCTCTTCTTAGTCCAATTTCTTTTATTTCTCTATTTCTTTCCTCTAATTTTTTATTTAAGTTCTTTCATGACTTTAACTTCTTGTATTTTTTTAATTTCTTGTATTTCTTTAACTTCTTGTATTTCTTTAATGTCTCTTTATTAGTCCAATTTCTTTCATTTCTCTATTTTCTTTCCTCTAATTTTTTTTTTATTTCAGTTCTTTCATTAGACGAATACAAGAAACAAAAGTCACGAAAGAACATAAAGGCATAAAAATGAGAGAAATAAAAGAAATAATACGAGAAGTGAGAGAAATAAAAGGAGTTAGAGAAATACAAGAAATGGGAGAAATGAAAGAAATCAGAGGAATAAAAGAAATTAGAGATATAAAAGAATTAGAAGAAATTAAAGTCATGAAAGAACTTAAAGACATAAAACATGAGAGGAAAGAAAATAGAGAAACAAAAGAAATTAGACTAAGACAAGAAATTCAAGTAATTTCTTTTATTTGTCCATTTTCTTTCCTCTAATCTTTTATTTCTTGAAGTTCTTTCATTACTTTAATCTCTTGTATTTCTTTTATTTCTCTATTTTCTCTTATTCCTTTAATTCCTTTCATTTCTCCCATTTCTTTTCTTTCTTCCATTTCTCCCATTTCTTTTATTCCTTTAATTTCTTTCATTTATTTTCTTTAACTTCTCTCATTTCTTGTATTTCTCTCATTTCTTTTATTTCCCTCACTTCTTGTATTTCTCTAACTCCTTTTCTTTCTCTGCCTTCTTGTCCTTTTCGTAGTTATTTTATTCTTCTACTCTCTTTTATTTCCCTAAATCCTTTTATTTCTCTAATTTCTTTTATTTCTCTCCTTGTCTTTCTTGTATTTATTTTATTTTTCTGCTCTTTCATTTCATTCATTTCTTTCATTTCTTTAATTTCTTTCATTTCTTTAATTTCTTTCATTTCCCTAATTTCTTTCATCTCCCTAATTTCTTTCATCTCCCTAATTCCTTTTATTCCTTCACCTTCTTGTATTTCTTTTCCTTCTCTAATTTCTTTAACTTCTTGTACTTCTTCTATTTCTTTTCTTTCTTTTATTTCTCTACTTTCTTTAACTTCTTGTACTTCTTCTATTTCTTTTCTTTATTTTCCTTCTCTAATTCCTTCGCTTCCTTCACTATTAACTTTATTAATTTTATTTTTTTTTTGGGGGGAGGAGGGTTGGCTTCTCATTCCCTGAGCGGCTCAGGCCTCAAGAAGGATTGAACTGAACAGGCCAAGGATCGAACTAAACAGGCCAAGGATTGACCTGAACAGGCCAAGGATTGAACTGAACAGGCCAAGGACTGAACCAAACAGGCCGAGGACTGAATTGAACAGGCCAAGGACTGAATTGAATAGGCCAAGGATCAAACTGAACAGGCCAAGGAGGATTGAACAGGTCAAGGACTGAACTGAACAGGCTGAGGACTGAATTGAACATTCCTTGGATCCAATGGAACAGGCCAAGGTTTGAATTGAACAGGTCGAGGGTCAAATTGAACAGGCCAAGGAGGCTGAGGAGGCTGAATTGAACAGGCCGAGGATTGACCTGAACAGGCCAAGGATTGACCTGAACTGACCTGAACAGGCCAAGGAGGATTGAACAGGCCAAGGACTGAACTGAACAGGCTGAGGACTGAATTGAACATTCCTTGGATCGAACAGAACAGGCCAAGGACTGAACCGAACAGGCCGAGGATCGAATTGAACAGGCCAAGTTGGCTGAGGAGGCCGAATTGAACAGGCTGAGGATTGAACTGAACAGGCCGAGGACTGAACCAAACAGGTCGAGGATTGACCTGAACAGGCCAAGGATTGACCTGAACAGGCCGAGGACTGAACCAAACAGGCCGAGGATTGACCTGAACAGGCCAAGGATTGACCTGAACAGGCCGAGGATTGACCTGAACAGGCCGAGGACTGAACCAAACAGGTCGAGGATTGACCTGAACAGGCCAAGGATTGACCTGAACAGGCTGAGGATTGACCTGAACAGGCCGAGGATTGACCTGAACAGGCTGAGGACTGAACTGAACATTCATCGGATTGAACTGAACGAGGCAAGGATCAAATTGAACAGGCTGAGGAGGTCGAATTGAACAGGCCAAGGATTGAACTGAACAGGCCCTACGAGGATTGAATCGATTGTTCTGTGATTCTGTGACTGGGCCAAGGAGGACTGGATTGAACAGGCCGAGGATCGGATTGAACAGGCCGAGGATCGGACTGAATTGGCCGCGGAGGCTCGAACAGGCCTTGCGAGGATTGAGTGGCCTGGGCCGAGGAGGATTGCTGGGGCGTGGAGACTGAGCGAGCCCCTCTCACCTTTAGAGGTGGTTCCTCCAGCTCAGCGTTCAGGCACAGGGAGGAGGCAGCGTGGGAGAAGCCGCCACTGCCCGCGCTGAATCTGTTCTGTGGATAAATAGAGGGACTTCAGTCTCCAGGGCTTGTCAATCCAGCGCCTTTCCCCGACGCCAAAAAAGCTCACAATCCAAGCCTTTCATGCTCCGTCATTTATTAGTATTATTTTTTTTTTTTTTTCTTTTTTTAAGCTTTTCAAGCCCCCGACGCCGCCGGGAAGAAGCCACCGACGCGGCCGCCATCCGCGCCGCGGATTGAATTGGGAACCTGGAAGGCCTCGGTCCTTACCTCGTCTTGCTCCTCGTGCTCCAGGATGGCCTGGAGGAAGGCTCGGCGCTCGTGGCTGGAGGACTTCTGGTCGAACATGCCGGCCTGGATGACCTTCTGGTCGACGTTGAGCTTGTACTTGGCGGCGGCGAGAATCTTCTCCTCCACACTGTTGACCGTGCAGAGGCGCAGGACACGCACCTCGTTCTGCTGCCCAATGCGGTGAGCGCGGTCCTGGGCCTGCAGGTCCTGCAGGGACGGAAACAGCGGTTGGAGACGGGATCGACCACCGGGAACAGGGAAAGCACCTCGGGCCACAACAATCCTGAGCAGTTCCAGACTAGGAGGAGAGTTTGAGGGTGACCTGAAGCTGGTTCGAGCTGCTGGAGGGGTCGGAGGTTCTCCAGAGGGATGGGAGCTGCTTGGATCCATGGGCTGAGAGCAAAGGGGCTGAGGTTGGAGCAGGAACTTGGGTCCCAACAACCCTGAGCAGCTCCAGCCCAGGAGAAGTCTGGCTGGAAAGGGCCTGGAGGAGAAGGACCTGGGGGGGTTGGGGGAAGAGGAGCCAACCAGGTGGCCAAGAAGGCCAAGGGCATCTTGGCTTGGAGCAGCCACAGTGTGACCAGCAGGGCCAGGGAGGTTCTTCTCCCTCTGGTGAGACTGAACCTTGAATCCTGGGGTCAGTTTGGATCCAAGAAGGATGTTGAGGCTGTGGAGCGAGTGCAGAGAAGAGCAAGGAGGTTGGGAAGGGGCTGGAGAAGCAGAGGAGCGTCTGAGAGAGCTGGGGGGGCTCAGCCTGGAGAAGAGGAGCCTGAGGGGAGACCTCATTGCTCTCTCCCTGCAAGGAGCTTGTGGAGAGGAGGGAGCTGAGCTCTTGTGCCAAGGGCCAGGGGACAGGCCAGAGGGAATGGCCTCAAGCTCCTCCAGGGGAGGCTCAGGATGGACATGAGGGAAAAATTCTTCATTTAAAAGGTGCTGGAAGAGGGAGGGGGTTGAGTCCCTTCCCAGGAGGGTTTAAGGGACGGGTGGACGAGGTGCTGAGGGCCACGGGTCAGTGTCTGATAGGAATGGTTGGACTCCATGATCCGCTGGGTCTCTTCCAACCTGCTGATTCTCTGATTCTCTGATTCTATGAAAGGGTTAACCACCAGGGACAGGATCAACATTTGCCAAAGGGATTGACGGTGCTCGGGTTTGGGAGCTGAGCGGTGATGGAACCACCTTCTCCATCCATCGAAGGGGTTTAGAGGCATTTGATTGGGTTTAGGTGCATTTGATTGGGGTTTAGGTGCATTTGATTGGGGTTTGGGTGCATTTGATTGGGGTTTGGGTGCATTTGATTGGGTTTAGGTGCATTTGATTGGGGTTTGGGTGCATTTGATTGGGGTTTAGTTGCATTTGATTGGGGTTTGGGTGCATTTGATTGGGGTTTGGGTGCATTTGATTGGGGTTTAGGTGCATTTGATTGGGTTTAGGTGCATTTGATTGGGGTTTGGGTGCATTTGATTTGGTTTAGGTGCATTTGATTGGGGTTTGGGTGCATTTGATTGGGGTTTAGGTGCATTTGATTGGGGTTTGGGTGCATTTGATTGGGGTTTAGGTGCATTTGATTGGGTTTAGGTGCATTTGATTGGGTTTAGTTGCATTTGATTGGGTTTAGGTGCATTTAATTGTGTTTAGTTGCATTTGATTGGGGTTTAGGTGCATTTGATTGGGTTTAGGTGCATTTGATTGTGTTTAGTTGCATTTGATTGGGGTTTAGGTGCATTTGATTGTGTTTAGTTGCATTTGATTGGGGTTTAGGTGCATTTGATTGGGTTTAGGTGCATTTGATTGGGTTTAGGTGCATTTGATTGGGGTTTGGGTGCATTTGATTGCGTTTAGGTGCATTTGATTGGGGTTTAGGTGCATTTGACTGGGTTTAGGTGCATTTGATTGGGTTTAGGTGCATTTGATTGGGGTTTAGGTGCATTTGATTGGGTTTAGGTGCATTTGATTGGGGTTTGGGTGCATTTGATTGGGGTTTAGGTGCATTTGAATGGGATCTTGTTCCATTTGATTGGGGTTTAGGTGCATTTGATTGGATCTTGCTCCATTTGATTGGGGTTTTGGTGTATCCGGTTGGGTTTTTGGTGCATATGATTGTCTTTTTTTTTTACCTGGTGAGGGTTCCAGTCGCTGTCGAAGATGATGACGGTGTCGGCCGACTGGAGGTTGAGGCCCAGCCCTCCGGCCCGAGTGCTCAGCAGGAAGATGAAATACTCGGAGCCAGGCTCGTTAAAGGTCTTCAACAACATCCCTCGGTCCTCGGCCTTAGTGGTTCCTGCAAACACAGCCAGGGGGTCACTCCTGCCCCACAAGTGACTGTTGGGGATGTTCTAGGGGTGAAGGAAGCTCTGCAGGAGCCACTCGGGATGTTCTAGGGGTGAAGGAAGCTCTGCAGGAGCTGTTGGGATGTTCTAGGGGTGAAGGAAGCTCTGCAGGAGCCATTTGGGATGTTCTAGGGGTGAAGGAAGCTCTGCTGGAGCCGTTTGGGATGTTCTAGGGGTGAAGGAGCCTCTGGGGATGTTCTAGGGGTGAAGGAAGCTCTGCTGGAGCTGTTGGGGATGTTCTAGGGGTGAAGGAAGCTCTGCAGGAGCCTCTGGGGATGTTCTAGGGGTGAAGAAAGCTCTGCAGGAGCCTCTGGGGATGTTCTAGGGGTGAAGGAAGCTCTGCAGGAGCTGTTGGGATGTTCTAGGGGTGAAGGAGGCTCTGCTGGAGCCATTGGGGATGTTCTAGGGGTGAAGGCGGCTCTACAGGAGCCGTTGGGATGTTCTAGGGGTGAAGGAGGCTCTGCAGGAGCCACTCGGGATGTTCTAGGGGTGAAGGAAGCTCTACAGGAGCCGTTGGGATGTTCTAGGGGTGAAGGAAGCTCTGAAGGAGCCATTGGGGATGTTCTAGGGGTGAAGGAAGCTCTTCAGAAGCCTCTGGGGATGTTCTAGGGGTGAAGGAAGCTCTGCAGAAGCCTCTGGGGATGTTCTAGGGGTGAAGGAAGCTCTGAAGGAGCCATTGGGGATGTTCTAGGGGTGAAGAAAGCTCTGAAGGAGCCATTGGGGATGTTCTAGGGGTGAAGGAAGCTCTGAAGGAGCCATTGGGGATGTTCTAGGGGTTAAGGAAGCTCTGCAGGAGCCTCTGGGGATGTTCTAGGGGTGAAGGAGGCTCTGCTGGAGCTGTTGGGGATGTTTTGGGGTTAAGGAAGCTCTGCAGGAGCCTCTGGGGATGTTCTAGGGGTGAAGGAAGCTCTGCCAGAGCCATTCAGTGTGTTCTTGGGGTGAAGGTAGCTCTCTCAGCCTCTTGGCCACACTCACCGTCCAGCCTGAGGTATTTGAATCCGCGATAAGCGAAATAGTCCTCCATGATGGTCATCAGGGAGGTCATCTGGCAGAAGAGCAGCACCTTGTGGTTGGTGGCGCGGAGCTTGGGCAGGATGCGATCCAGCAGCTCGAATTTCCCCGAAGCGCGATACAGATCCAGGCTGGGAGGGGAGGGGAGGGAGAAAACGAGGAGTTGAGGTGGGAAAAAATGCAGCAGGACTCCTTCGGGAACTTCTAGGACCCTTCGCAGACCCTCAGGAACCATCTAGAGGCCCCTGGGACCCCTTTAGGGCCTTCTAGGCCCTGCTGGCCACACCGTGGCTGCTTCAAGCCAAGATGCCCTTGGCCTTCTTGGCCACCTGGTTGGCTCCTCTTCCCCCAACCCCCCCAGGGCCTTCTCCTCCAGGCCCTTTCCAGCCAGACTTCTCCTGGGCTGGAGCTGCTCAGGGTTGTTGGGACCCAAGTTCCTGCTCCAACCTCAGCCCCTTTGCTCTCAGCCTATGGATCCAAGCAGCTCCCATCCCTCTGGAGAACCTCCGACCCCTCCAGCAGATCCACACTTCAACTCAGGCTGTTTCTTCTCATCCCATTGCTCATTCTTGGGGAGAAGAGCTCAGCACCCACTTCACCACAAGCTCCTTTCTGGGAGATGCTCAGAGCGATGAGGTCTCCCCCTCAGCCTCCTCTTCTCCAGGTTAAACACCCCCAGGTCCTCTAGGCTGTTCCCACAACCTCTGCTTCTCCAGCCCCTTCCCAGCTCCGTTCCCTTCTCCAGACATTCTCCAGCCCCTCAAGGTCCTTCTTGGACTGAGGGACCCGAAACTGAACCCAAGATTCAAGGTGCAGCTTCCCCAGCGCCAAGTCCAGGGGCCTGATCCCTCTCTAGGTCCTTCCTGCCCTCCAGCCATGGATCCAAACCCTCTCTAGGTCCTTCCTGCTCTCCAGCCATGGATCCAAACCCTCTCTAGGTCCTTCCTGCCCTCCAGCCATAGCTCCAGCCTCTCCTGATCCCTCTCTAGATCCTTCCTCTGTCCAACAATTTCCTAAACTCTCAGAAAACACCTCCCAGGCCTTTCCCTCATCCCCCAGGAGAGTCCTCGGGTCGCAGAGGGAGCTCCACTTGGCCAACCGGACGTGCTCCTCGAGAGAAAAAGCCACCAAGCAGCTCTCCAAGGCCTCACTCACCCTTGCACGATGCCTCCCGTGAAGCCCAAGTGCTCGGAGAAGGATTCCTGCCAGAGGGGGAAAAGAAGCGGAGTCAGAAGCTGGTTTTGCACAGAAAGAAATCCAACTAAATCCTGGGAAGGCCTGAAGGGAGTCGAGGAGGTCGGTGGGATGAGCACAAACACCCAAATTCCCATTTTTTTTAAACGATTTTGCACCATGGAGGAAAATTCCAGATGGTTTTGGGTGGGGGAAAAAAAAAAAAAAAAGAGAATTTGAGAGGAATCCTGCTCGGTGAACGCTCAGCGTTGGGTTTAACCGGCTTCGTCTCCGTTCCAGAGGGGGACGGAAGCGTTTTTCCCCGTTCCCAGAATTCCCCGGGGCTGCCCCGAGCCCCCCCCCCCTGTTACCTCGATGTGCTGGAACATGTAGGGATGGTTGCAGATCTTGCGGAGCTGCATGATGGTGTTCATCAAGGTCTTGGTTCCGCCTTTCCCCTAAGCGAACGAGAGAGGAATCAGCAGAGGGAGAAGAGCTCAACCCTAATCCCTCAAGGAGCCTTTAGAGCTTCATCCAAGAGGATTTTGCTCCCTCTCTCCAAGTAGGAACTGAGAGCAGAGGGAGAAGACCTCAATTCCATCCCTGGAGCTCCTTCTAGAGCTTCATCCAAGAGGATTTTGCTCCCTCTCTCCAGGTAGGAACTGAGGGTGGACGGAGAAGACCTCAACCCCATCCCTGCAGCTCCTTCCAGAGCTTCATCCAAGAGGATTTTGCTCCCTCTGTCCATGTAGGAACTGAGAGCAGAAGGAGAAGACCTCAATTCCATCCCTGGAGCTCCTTCCAGAGCTTCATCCAAGAAGATTTTGCTCCCTCGGTCCAGGTAGGAACTGAGAGTGGATGGAAAAGACCTCAACTCCATTCCCAGCGGAACCTCCAGAGCTTCATCCAAGAGGATTTTGCTCCCTCTGTCCAGGTAGGAACTGAGAGTGGAGGGAAAAGACCTCAACCCCATCCCCAGAGGAGCCTCCAGAGCTTCATCCAAGAGGATTTTGCTTCCTCTCTCCAAGTAGGAACTGAGAGTGGAGGGAGAAGACCTCTCCCCAGTCCCTGGAGCTCCTTCCAGAGCTTCATCCAAGAGGATTTTGCTCCCTGTCTCCAAGTAGGAACTGAGAGCAGAGGGAGAAGATCTCAACCCCATCCCTGCAGCTCCTTCCAGAGCTTCATCCAAGAGGATTTTGCTTCCACTCTCCAGGTAGGAACTGAGGAGGGAGGAGACCTCAACCTCATCCCTGGAGGAGCCTCCAGAACTTCACCACAGAGGATTTTGCTCCCTCTGTCCATTTAGGAACTGGGAGTGGAGAGAGAAGACTTCAACCCCAGAACTTCATCAAACAGGATTTTGCTCCCTCTCTCCATGTAGGATGAGAGTGGAGGGAGAAAACCTCAATTCCATCCCTGGAGCTCCTTCCAGAGCTTCATCCAAGAGGATTTTGCTTCCTCTGTCCAGGTAGGAACTGAGAGTGGAGGGAGAAGACCTCAACTCCATCCCTGGAGGAGCCTCTAGAGCTTCATCCAAGAGGATTTTGCTCCCTGTCTCCGTGTAGGAACCGAGAGTGGATGGAGAAGAGCTCAACCCCATCCCCGGAGGAGCCTCTGGAGCTTCATCCAAGAGGATTTTGCTTCCTCTGTCCAGGTAGGAACTGAGAGTGGAGGGAGAAGACCTCAATTCCATCCCTGGAGCTCCTTCCAGAGCTTCATCCAAGAGGATTTTGCTCCCTCTGTCCAGGTAGGAACTGAGAGCGGATGGAGAAGACCTCAACTCCATCCCCAGCGGAACCTCCAGAGCTTCATCCAAGAGGATTTTGCTCCCTCTGTCCAGGTAGGAACTGAGAGCAGAGGGAGAAGACCTCAACCCCATCCCTGCAGCTCCTTCCAGAGCTTCATCCAAGAGGATTTTGCTCCCTCTGTCCAGGTAGGAACTGAGAGTGGAGGGAGAAGACCTCAACCCCATCCCCAGAGGAACCTCCAGAGCTTCATCCAAGAGGATTTCGCTCCCTCTGTCCAGGTAGGAACTGAGAGTGGAGGGAAAAGACCTCAACCCCATCCCCAGAGGAGCCTCCAGAGCTTCATCCAAGAGGATTTTGCTCCCTCTGTCCAGGTAGGAACTGAGAGTGGAGGGAGAAGACCTCAATTCCATCCCTGGAGCTCCTTCTAGAGCTTCATCCAAGAGGATTTTGCTCCCTCTGTCCATGTAGGAACTGAGAGCAGAGGGAGAAGATCTCAACCCCATCCCTGGAGCTCCTTCCAGAGCTTCATCCAAGAGGATTTTGCTTCCACTCTCCAGGTAGGAACTGAGAGTGGAGGGAGAAGACCTCAACCCCATCCCTGGAGCTCCTTCCAGAGCTCCATCTAAGAGGATTTTGCTCCCTCTGTCCATGTAGGAACTGAGAGCAGAGGGAGAAGACCTCAATTCCATCCCTGGAGCTCCTTCTAGAGCTTCATCCAAGAGGATTTTGCTCCCTCTCTCCAAGCAGGAACCGAGAGTGGAGGGAGAAGAGCTCAACCCCATCCCTGCAGCTCCTTCCAGAGCTTCATCCAAGAGGATTTTGCTCCCTCTGTCCATGTAGGAACTGAGAGTGGAGGGAGAAGATCTCAACCCCATCCCTGCAGCTCCTTCCAGAGCTTCATCCAAGAGGATTTTGCTCCCTCTGTCCATGTAGGAACTGAGAGTGGAGGGAGAAGACCTCAATTCCATCCCTGGAGCTCCTTCCAGAGCTTCATCTAAGAGGATTTTGCTCCCTCGGTCCAGGTAGGAACTGAGAGTGGATGGAAAAGACCTCAACTCCATTCCCAGCGGAACCTCCAGAGCTTCATCCAAGAGGATTTTGCTCCCTCTGTCCAGGTAGGAACTGAGAGTGGAGGGAAAAGACCTCAACCCCATCCCCAGAGGAGCCTCCAGAGCTTCATCCAAGAGGATTTTGCTTCCTCTCTCCAAGTAGGAACTGAGAGTGGACGGAGAAGACCTCAACCCCATCCCTGGAGCTCCTTCCAGAGCTCCATCTAAGAGGATTTTGCTCCCTCTGTCCATGTAGGAACTGAGAGCAGAGGGAGAAGACCTCAATTCCATCCCTGGAGCTCCTTCTAGAGCTTCATCTAAGAGGATTTTGCTCCCTGTCTCCGTGTAGGAACCGAGAGTGGAGGGAAAAGACCTCAACCCCATCCCCAGAGGAGCCTCCAGAGCTTCATCCAAGAGGATTTTGCTTCCTCTCTCCAAGTAGGAACTGAGAGTGGAGGGAGAAGACCTCTCCCCAGTCCCTGGAGCTCCTTCCAGAGCTTCATCCAAGAGGATTTTGCTCCCTGTCTCCAAGTAGGAACTGAGAGCAGAGGGAGAAGATCTCAACCCCATCCCTGCAGCTCCTTCCAGAGCTTCATCCAAGAGGATTTTGCTTCCACTCTCCAGGTAGGAACTGAGGAGGGAGGAGACCTCAACCTCATCCCTGGAGGAGCCTCCAGAACTTCACCACAGAGGATTTTGCTCCCTCTGTCCATTTAGGAACTGGGAGTGGAGAGAGAAGACCTCAACCCCAGAACTTTATCAAACAGGATTTTGCTCCCTCTGTCCATGTAGGATGAGAGTGGAGGGAGAAAACCTCAATTCCATCCCTGGAGCTCCTTCCAGAGCTTCATCCAAGAGGATTTTGCTCCCTCTGTCCATGTACGAACTGAGAGTGGAGGGAGAAGACCTAAACCCCATCCCTGGAGGAGCCTCTACAGCTTCATCAAACAGGATTTTGCTCCCTGTCTCCGTGTAGGAACCAAGAGTGGAGGGAGAAGAGCTCAACCCCATCCCCAGAGGAGCCTCCAGAGCTTCATCCAAGAGGATTTTGCTCCCTCTGTCCAGGTAGAAACTGAGAGTGGAGGGAGAAGACCTCAACCCCATCCCTGGAGCTCCTTCCAGAGCTTCATCCAAGAGGATTTTGCTCCCTCTGTCCATGTAGGAGAAGCAGAGACCCAGGGAAGCTGCACCTTTTTGTCCTTCTCGGAGCCGTCGGTGAGCAGGACGCCCTTGGCCTGCATGTGCCGGTAGAGGACCCTCTGCAGTGCCGACATGTCACACTTGATGACATATTCCACCTGCAAGAGCCCCCGAGAGGGTTAGTTCCCACCGGAATCCCAGCTGGAACCTCCAAAACCTTCAACCTGCACCTTGAGTGAAACCCGGAGGGAGTTTGGGGGTGACCCGGAGCTGGGTTGGAGCTGCTGGAGGGGTTGGAGGTTCTCCAGAGGGATGGGAGCTGCTTGGATCCATGGGCTGAGGGTCCTGGAAGGCCCTAAAGGGGTCCCAGGGGTCTCTAGAGGGTTCCTGGGGGGTCCGAGAAGGGTCCTAGAAGTTCCTAAAGGAGACCCAGGAGGCTCTAGAGGGTTCCTGAAGGTCCAGCAAGGTCCTAGAAGACCCTAAAGGGGCCTCAGGGGGTCTCCATGATCCACTGGGTCCTTCCCAACCTGCTGATTCTCCAAACCCCCAGGATCCTTCTGGAGCACAACACCAACCCGACCATCCCCAAGCCCCGATGAGGCCCCCACAGAGACGAGGATGGATCCTCGTGGCTGTTACCTTCTCGGGGAGCTGAGCTTCCACCTCCTTCTTCAGCCTGCGCAGCAGGAACGGGCGCAGCACCTTGTGCAAGCGCCGGATGATCAGGATGGTCTCCTCTTCGTTCAGGTCGACCTGCGGCACCGAGAGAAAGAACCGTGAAACCGGGGACACTCTCAACCATCCCAGGGGTTGGGATGAAGCCCTTTGACTCTCCACGAGGACACCAGGAGTTGTTTCTCTGGTGGAATCGGCACCACAGGAGGTTCCTGCACTGGTTTCTTTGGGAGTTGGGGCTCCCTCGTCTCACCCCCGTGAAACCCCCCAGTGACCGTGATTCTCCAGGAGTCTCTTCCAAAGCCCAAACCGTCTCCCATCCCACAATCCCAGACTCACCATAGAATCCTAGAACAACCAGGTTTGACGACACCCACTGGATCATCGAGTCCAACCGTTCCCATCAAGCCACAGTGAAGCACAGGCCGAAAATCAGGCCACGTGTCTTGGCAACTTGGAATCAAAGGTCCAAGTTGGGAAAGGATCGAGAGAAGTTTTTTTTTTTTTAAGGTGCTTTCCCCCTTCTTTTATTTCAACATTGGGTATTTATTGTGTGCTCAAGGAGTGAGCATCTGGCCAAATAGCGAGTCCTGCACTTGGGGCACAACAACCCTGAGCAGAGCTCCAGACTGGGAGAAGTCTGGCTGGAAAACTGCCAGGAGGAGAGGGACCTGGGGGGGTTGGTCGACAGCTGACTGACCATGAGCCAGCAGTGTGCCCAGGGGGCCAAGAAGGCCAAGGGCATCCTGGCTTGGATCAGAAATGGTGTGACCAGCAGGGCCAGGGAGGTGATTCTCCCTCTGGACTCAGCACTGGGGAGGCTGCTCCTTGAATCCTATGTTGAGTTGTGGGCCCCTCAGCACAAGAAGGATGTTGAGGCTCTGGAGTGAGTCCAGAGAAGAGCAAGGAAGCTGGTGAAGGGGCTGGAGAACAGGCCCTATGAGGAGCGGCTGAGAGAGCTGGGGGGGTTTAGACTAGAGAAGAGGAGGCTGAGAGGAGACCTCATTGCTCTCTACAACTACCTGAAAGGAGGTTGTAGAGAGGAGGGATCTGGGCTCTTCTCCCAAGGGACAGGGGACAGGACGAGAGGGAATGGCCTCAAGCTCCTCCAGGGGAGGTTTAGGCTGGAGATTAGGAGGAAGTTTTTCATGGAAAGAGTCATTGGGCATTGGAATAGGCTGCCCAGGGAGGGGGTTGATTCCCCTTCCCTGGAGGTGTTTAAGGCACAGATGGACGAGGTCCTGAGGGACTTGGTTTAGTGTTTGATAGGAATGGTTGGGCTAGAAGATCCGTTGGGTCTCTTCCAACCTGGTTGTTCTATGATTCTACGAGTGTGGTTTCATTAAAACTTGCCCTACTCTACTAGAACTCGTTTATAAACTTAACTGCAACACGTCACGAAAGCAATTTTCAAGTTTCCTTTGGAGAGGAAGAGCAGAGGTATGTGCATCCTTAGCAGGTCTCCAAGACAAGGGCAGAACGTCTTCCGAGTTGCTCTTTAAAGCGACGTCTTAGCTAATAAAACAGTTGCTTTTCCTTGTTTCGTTTCAAGCCGTTAATTTCTAATTACTCCATGAATTGAGTAAGCCAATTATGGTTGGACTCGATGATCCGATGGGTCTCTTCCAACCTGGTTGTTCTATGGTTCTGTGAATCTCCAGCTCCTTCATGAGGGAAAGGAGAACTCCCAGTGCTCCAGTCAACACGCACTGGAGGCCTGAAAACCCACCAGGAACTTCTTGGAGAGGTTCTCAAGTGTGGAACGACTTGGATTACACTTGGCTGGTACCTGTATGGGCATCTCTGGCACCACAACTGTTCTCTCTGCTTCGGTTTGACTCAACTTGGACTAAATCTGACTTGACCAGGGCCCTAATACTTTACGGAAACCGAAAACCATAGAATCAGAGAATTGGCAGGTTGGAAGAGACATTCACACCTTCTCCCAGATAAGAGGTGACTCGAGGTCTCTAGGTTCTTCTCCATTCCAGTCACTCCCATCTTCTCCCAGCTCAGAGGTGACTCCGTGTCTCTAGGTTCTTCTCCACTCCAGTCGTTCCCACCTTCTCCAGCTTGGAGGTGACTCCATGTCTCTAGGTTCTTCTCCACTCCAGTCATTCCCATCTTCTCCCAGCTCAGAGGTGACTCCATGTCTCCAGCTCCTTCTCCACTCTGGTCATTCCCACCTTCTCCAGCTTGGAGGTGACTCCATGTCTCTAGGTTCTTCTCCACTCTGGCTGCTGCTCCCACCTTCTCCAGCTTGGAGGTGACTTCATGTCTCCAGTTCCTTCTCCACTCCAGTCATTCCCATCTTCTCCCAGCTTGGAGGTGACTCCATGTCTCCAGCTCCTTCTCCACTCTGGCTGCTGCTCCCACCTTTTCCAGCTTGGAGGTGACTCCATGTCTCTAGGTTCTTCTCCACTCTGGTCATTCCCACCTTCTCCAGCTTGGAGGTGACTCCATGTCTCTAGGTTCTTCTCCATTCCAGTCATTCCCATCTTCTCCCAGCTCAGAGGTGACTCCATGTCTCCAGCTCCTTCCCCACTCTGGTCATTCCCACCTTCTCCAGCTTGGAGGTGACTCCGTGTCTCTAGGTTCTTCTCCACTCCAGTCGTTCCCACCTTCTCCAGCTTGGAGGTGACTCCGTGTCTCTAGGTTCTTCTCCACTCCAGTCATTCCCACCTTCTCCAGCTTGGAGGTGACTCCGTGTCTCTAGGTTCTTCTCCACTCCAGTCGTTCCCATCTTCTCCCAGACAAGAGGTGACTCCATGTCTCTAGCTCCTTCTCCACTCCAGTCATTCCCATCTGCTCCCAGACAAGAGGTGACTCCATGTCTCCAGGTTCTCCTGCATTTTGATTGATCATTCCTACCCTGTCCCAACACCAGCCTGGTGGGGACTCCATCTTTTCAGCTCCTTCTCCACTCTGGTCAGTCATTCCCACCTTCTCCCAGCTCAGAGATGACTGTGTCTCTAGGTTCTTCTCCACTCCAGTCATTCCCACCTTCTCCAGCTTGGAGGTGACTCCGTGTCTCTAGGTTCTTCTCCACTCCAGTCATTCCCATCTTCTCCCAGCTCAGAGGTGACTCCATGTCTCTAGGTTCTTCTCCACTCTGGTCATTCCCACCTTCTCCAGCTTGGAGGTGACTCCGTGTCTCTAGGTTCTTCTCCATTCCAGTCATTCCCATCTTCTCCAGCTCAGAGGTGACTCCATGTCTCCAGCTCCTTCCCCACTCTGGTCATTCCCACCTTCTCCAGCTTGGAGGTGACTCCATGTCTCTAGGTTCTTCTCCATTCCAGTCACTCCCATCTTCTCCCAGCTCAGAGGTGACTCCGTGTCTCCAGCTCCTTCCCCACTCTGGCTGCTGCTCCCACCTTCTCCCAGCTCAGAGGTGACTCCATGTCTCTAGGTTCTTCTCCATTCCAGTCATTCCCATCTTCTCCCAGCTCAGAGGTGACTCTGTGTCTCCAGCTCCTTCTCCACTCTGGCTGCTGCTCCCACCTTCTCCCAGACAAGAGGTGACTCCATGTCTCTAGGTTCTTCTCCACTCCAGTCACTATCATCTTCTCCAGCTTGGAGGTGACTCCGTGTCTCTAGGTTCTTCTCCACTCCAGTCATTCCCATCTTCTCCCAGCTCAGAGGTGACTCCATGTCTCCAGCTCCTTCTCCACTCTGGTCATTCCCACCTTCTCCAGCTTGGAGGTGACTCCGAGTCCACCACCTGATCTCTCAGCAATGGCAGATCCGCTCTTCCGCCCTCGTTTCCAACCTGAGGATCTCACTCCTCTTTCACTTCATTTCCAACCCTCAGGGATCTCGCTCCTATTTCACTTCATTTCCACCTCTCAAGGATCTCACTCCTGTTTCACTTCATTTCCAGCCATGAGGATCTCACTCCTATTTCACTTTCATTCCCAACCCTCGAGGATCTCACTCCTATTTCATTTCATTTCCAACACTTGAGGATCTTGCTCCTATTTCACTTCATTCCCAACCCTCAAAGATCTCGTTCCTATTTCACTTCATTCCCAACCCTCGAGGATCTCGCTCTTATTTCACTTCATTTCCATCTCTCAAGGATCTCGCTCCTATTTCACTTCATTCCCAACCCTCGAGGATCTCGTTTCTATTTCACTTCATTTCCAACCTGAGGATCTCGCTCCTATTTCCCTTCATCTCCATCCCTCAAGGATCTCGCTCCTATTTCACTTCATTTCCAACCCTCGAGGATCTCGCTCCTATTTCATTTCATTTCCAACCCTTGAGGACTTCGCTCCTATTTCATTTCATTTCCACCTCTCAAGGTTCTCGCTCCTGTTTCACTTCATTTCCACCTCTCGAGGATCTCACTCCTACTTCACTTCATTTCCAACCCTCGAGGATCTCGCTCTTATTTCACTTCATTTCCATCTCTCAAGGATCTCACTCCTATTTCACTTCATTCCCAACCCTCGAGGATCTCACTCCTATTTCACTTCTTTTCCAACCTGAGGATCTCGCTCCTATTTCACTTCATTTCCATCCCTTGAGGATCTCACTCCTATTTCACTTCTTTTCCAACCTGAGGATCTCGCTCCTATTTCACTTCATTTCCATCCCTTGAGGATCTCACTCCTATTTCACTTCTTTTCCAACCTGAGGATCTCGCTCCTATTTCACTTCATTTCCAACCCTCGAGGATCTTGCTCCTATTTCACTTCATTCCCAACCCTCGAGGATCTCGCTCCTATTTCACTTCATTTCCATCCCTTGAGGATCTCGCTCCTATTTCACTTCATTTCCAACCTGAGGATCTCACTCCTATTTCACTTCATTTCCAACCCTCGCGGATCTCACTCCTATTTCACTTCATTCCCAACCCTTGAGGATCTCACTCCTGCTTCACTTCATTTCCAACCCTCGAGGATCTCACTCCTATTTCACTTCTTTTCCAACCTGAGGATCTCACTCCTATTTCACTTCATCTCCAACCCTCAAGGATCTCACTCCTATTTCCCCTTCACTTCCAACCCTCAAGGATCTCACTCCTATTTCACTTCATTTCCAACCCTCGAGGATCTCACTCCTATTTCACTTCATTTCCAACCGTCAAGGATCTCACTCCTATTTCACTTCATTCCCAACCCTCGAGGATCTCACTCCTATTTCACTTCTTTTCCAACCTGAGGATCTCGCTCCTATTTCACTTCATCTCCATCCCTCAAGGATCTCGCTCCTATTTCACTTCATTTCCAACCCTCGAGGACCTCGCTCCTATTTCACTTCATCTCCAACCCTCAAGGATCTTGCTCCTATTTCACCTTTTTTTCCAACCTGAGGATCTTGCTCCTTTTTCACTTCACTTCCAACCCTCGATGACCTCGTTCCCACTTCCCCTCTTCCCCTAAGCCTCATCCCAAGGAACCTCCCTCCCCATCGCGACTCTGGGCACATTCCGGGCGGGTCTTTCCCTCCCCTCCCCGGTACCTTCTCCCCGGTCATGGCGAAGGGCGCGTTGAACCACTGCTCGAAGGTGCTGCAGCTCTTGAAGATGGTCGGCAGGAGGAAGTTGAGGAGGGCCCAGAGCTCCGGCAGCTTGTTCTGGAGCGGAGTCCCCGTCAGGAGCAGGCGGCGCGGAGCCACGTAGTGCGTGTTCAGCACCTGGGTCAGCTTGCAGTGGTGGTTCTTCATCCGGTGGCCCTCGTCCACGATCATGTACTTCCAGCGGATCTGAGGGGAGGAGGGAAGGAAGCGACGGTGAGGGAGGGAGGGACGGAGCTCGCTCGCAATTCACCCGCGTCCGGGAAGGAGCCAAGGATCTCGCTAAGCCACCACGAATGGAGGTGGTGGAGGAGGTGGAGGTGGTGGAGGAGGAGGAGGTGGTGGAGACGGTGAAGGAGGAGGAGGTGGTGGAGACGGTGAAGGAGGAGGAGGTGGTGGAGACGGTGGAGGAGGAGGTGGGAGAAGAGGAGATGGTGGAGATGGTGGAGGAGGAGGAGATGGTGGAGGTGGTGGAGGAGGAGGTGGGAGAAGAGGAGATGGTGGAGATGGTGGAGGAGGAGAAGGAGATGGTGGAGGAGGAGGTGGGAGAAGAGGAGATGGTGGAGGAGGAAGAGCTGGTGGAGGAGGAGGAGATGGCGGAGGAGGAGGTGGGAGAAGAAGAGATGGTGGAGATGGTGGAGGAGGAGGAGATGGTGGAGGAGGAGGAGATGGTGGAGGAGGAGGAAGAGACAGTGGAGGAGAAAGAGATGGTGGAGGAGGAGAAGGTGGTGGAGGAGGAGGTGGTGGAGGAGGAAGTGGAGATGGAGGAGGAAGTGGAGATGGAGGAGGAGGCAGAGGTGGTGGAGGAGGAGAAGGAGGTGGTGGAGGAGGTGGAGACCGTGGAGGAGGAGGTGGAGGCGGAGGTGGTGGAGGAGGTGGAAGAGGTGGAGATGGTGGGTGAGAAGGAGATGGTGGAGGAGGAGGTGGAGATGGAGGAGGAGATGGAGAAGGAGGTGGAGATGGTGGAGGAGGTGGAGGTGGTGGAAGAGGAGGTGGTAGAGACAGTGGAGGAGGAGGAGGTGGTGGAGGAGGCGATGGTGGAGGAGGAGATGGTAGAGGAGGAGGAGGTGGTGGAGGAGGAAGAGATGGTGGAGGAGATGGCAGAGGAGGTGGAGGTGGTGGAGGAGGAGGAGAAGGTGGAGGAGGTGGAAGAGGAGATGGTGGAGGAGGTGGTGGAAGAGGAGGAGGAGATGGTGGAGGAGGTGGAGGTGGTGGAGATGGTGAAGGAGGAGGTGGTGGAGGAGGAGGAGATGGAGGTAGAGGTGGTGGAGGAGGTGGAGGTGGTGGAGGAGGTGGAGGTGGTGGAGAAGGAGGAGATGGAGGAGGTGGAGGAAGAGGAGGAGATGGAGGAGAAGGTGGAGATGGAGAAGGAGATGGTGAAGATGGTGGAGGAGGTGGAAGAGGAGGTGATGGATGAGGAGGCGATGGTGGAGGTGGTGGAGGAGGTGGAGGAAGAGGAGGAGGTGGTGGAGGAGGAAGAGATGGTGGTGGAGGTGGAGATGGTAGAGGAGGAGAAGGTGGTGGAGGAGATGGAGATGGTGAAGGAGGTGGAGATGATGGAGGAGGAGGAGATGGAGGAGGAGATGGAGGAGGAGATGGAGGAGGTGGTGGAGATGGTGGAGGTGGTGGAGAGGCTGAAGAAGTGGAACTGGGAGAACATCAGGAGGTTGTACAAGGCCAAGATCCCAGACTTGGGTCCAGAACCAGCCCCAGGGAGGCTTCGAGTTAAGGTTGGACACGGAAACCCCTCCAGAGCTCCAGGACGGGGACGCTGGTCCCACCAGGGCCCTGGAAAATAGTCCCTGACCTGGAAAAAGTGCTTTATCGAAGAGAGAAAAACCATTTGTGGAGTCGTTCAAGGAAAGAAGAGGATTGTGCGAGGAAGGGATGTGATCCAGAGGGACCTGGAGAGGCTGGAGATGGGGCTGGGAGAACATCAGGAGGTTCTACAAGGCCAAGATCCTGGAGTTGGATTGGGGTTGGAGTCCCCAGGTTCAGTCCAGGCTGGGGGATGACGATGGAGTTGGGAACAGTGTGAGGAGAAGGATTTGGGGAGCTGGGGGAGGAGGAGAAGCTTGGCAGGAGCTGGAACCACGTCCTGGGCTGCCCCAGGAGCTCCTGCCCCTCTGCTCCTCTCTCCTCAGCTGGAGGTTTGGGTCCAGCTCTGGAATCCTCCCCAGCAGGAGGAGCTGGAGCTGCTGGAAAGGGCCCAGAGGAGGCTCCGAGGAGGAGGCTGCCAGGAGCCCTCCCAGCAGCTTCCAGCACCTCCAGGGGCTCCAGGAGAGCTGGGGAGGGACGGGCTGAGGGCAACTGGGAGAAACTGGAGAGGGGCAGGGTTAGACTGGGCAGGAGGAGCAATGACTCCATGAGGAGAGCAGGGAGGCCCTGGCACAGGCTGCCCAGAGCAGAGGTGGTTGCTCCATCCCTGGAGGGGTTGAAGGCCAGGCTGGAGCCATGGCCGGAGGGCAGGAAGGATCTAGAGAAGGTTTGGATCAGGCTGGAGGGCAGGAAGGATCTAGAGAGGGATGAGGATCCATGGCTGGAGGGCAGGAAGGAGCTAGAGAGGGATCAGGATCCATGGCTGGAGGGCAGGAAGGAGCTAGAGAGGGATCAGGATCCATGGCTGGAGGGCAGGAAGGAGCTAGAGAGGGATGAGGAGAGGCTGGAGGGCAGGAAGGATCTAGAGAGGGATGAGGATCCATGTCTGGAGAGCAGGAAGGATCTAGAGAGGGATCAGGATCCATGGCTGGAGGTCAGGAAGGATCTAGAGAGGGTTTGGATCCATGGCTGGAGGGCAGGAAGGACCTAGAGAGGGCTCAGGCCTCTGATCATCAGAGAGGGATGAGTTTTAAGGTCCCTTCCCACCCAACCCATCCCATAACTCTACAACCAAGAGCAAACTCGGCGTCAGCTCCACCACCGAGGGAGCAGCAGCTCCAACGTCTCCACCACGAGGCTCTGGAGGCAGGACCCTGGCCGGACAGGCCGGATTGTCCAGGCAGGGGCTGCGTGGGTGAAGTCTGCGCCGTGAGATCTTCCCCGAGAAGCCCAGAGCTCCTGGATGAAAGGGACTGACCTTGGCCAGGATGTGCTTGTCCTTGATGATGTACTCGTAGGTGGTGAGCAAGACGTTGAATTTCCCACTGCGGAGCTGAGGGACGAAGGCTCGTCTGGCGGCCGGGGAGCCCTGCAGGGACAATCCCAGACAGAAACGTCATTCCCGGCAGGAGAGAGGCGCTGGCAGCACTCCTCAAGGCAGAAAGGATCGTCCTGGATCCAGCAAGACGGATCCAGATCCGACACGATGGATCCAGATCCGACAAGATGGATTCCTTCTGCCACGAAGGGACGGAAACCAAGCACAGATTCCATTTTCCGTGGGATAAGGGGAATATCGTGAGGGTGGGAGGAGGCGCCAAGCGGCAGCCGAGGGGGTTTGGCCCAAGGGAGCAGGCGGAGGAGCCCGGGGAGCGTGTGGCTGTCGGGACTTGCCTTGTAGGAGACCTTCACCACGGAAGGTGCCCACTTATCGAACTCGTAGGCCCAATTGGACAGCGTCCTGGGGAGAGAAAAGAGAGAGGCGAATGGGTCCCGGAGGCCCTGGCGGAGCAAGGAAAAGCCATCCCAGGGGCGGCAGCCGCAGCCGTCTCGGGGCTCGGCTTACGAGAGGGGGACGATGATGAGGAAGGGCCCGTTGATGCGTTTGTGCTCCATGAGGTACGTGATGAGCGCGATGGTCTGGATGGTCTTGCCCAGGCCCATCTCGTCGGCCAGGATCCCGTTGAGGTTGTTGTTGTAGAGGGACACCAGCCACTCCAGACCCTTGATCTGACGGAGAAAAGAAGAGGGATTGAGGCACAGAAACAGGCAGGAATCACGATTCCAACATGCTAATGGGTCCTTTAGGGCCTTCTAGGACCTTGTTGGACCTTCAGGAACCCTCTAGAGACCCCTAGGACTCCTTTAGGGCCTTCTAGGACCCTTTTCAGATCCCCAGGAACCCTCTAGAGCCTCCTGGGACCCTTTAGGGCCTTCTAGGCCCTGCTGGCCACACTGTGGCTGCTCCAAGCCAAGATACCCTTGGCCTTCTCAGCCTTCTTGGCCACCTGGTTGGCTCCTCTTCCCCCAACCCCCCCAGGTCCTTCTCCTCCAGGCCCTTTCCAGCCAGACTTCTCCTGGGCTGGAGCTGCTCAGGGTTGTTGGGACCCAAGTTCCTGCTCCAACCTCAGCCCCTTTGCTCTCAGCCCATGGATCCAAGCAGCTCCCATCCCTCTGGAGAACCTCCAACCCCTCCAGCAGCTCCAACCCAGCTCTGGGTCACCCCCAAACTCTCTCCGGGTGCCCTCGAGGCCTTCATCCAGCTCGGTGAGGAAGACATTGAGCAGGACCCAGCCCTGAGCCCTGGGGACACCGCTCGGAGCCTCCAGCTGGAGTTCACTCCATCTCCCCCCACTCTCTGGACCCTCCAGCCAACCAGTTTCCCACCCAGGAGGTTGTTCTCCTCTCCAGGCCTGAGGTGAGAGCCACTGTCTCTGCTCACCTGGTACTGTTTGAGGACACCGTTGACCATCAGCGTGGATTGCTTGTCCACCCTCTCGGTGACCGCGTGGGCCACGGCATAGTAGGACTGGAGGCCTCTCGCCAGCGCCTGCGACACTCCGTACTCATCATCCACGTCCTGCTTCGCGTTCCTGGTAGGAAAAACCAAGAGATAAGATGGGAAATCCCTTTGGATTCAAGCCCTGCTGAGCCCCAGGGGGGTTGGGTTTGTGCTCCAGGCCAAACTAAGTCTCGTTTTAGAGAAATTGCTCCAAAAAAAGTAGGAGCAGAACAAGCTCGGCCTGTTCAATCCCCTAAAAAGATCCATAAAAGCTGCTCCGGAACAGGGGACGGGACAAGGCTCACTCGATAATGTGCCTGGCGTCCACTTCTGAGACGTCATCGCTGTCTGGATCCGGGATCTTCTTCTTCTCCTCCACGGGCAGCGCAGGCTGAGCTGGTTGTGGCTGCTCCTCTTCTTCTTCCTACCGGGAGAGACCGAGCGGAGGAGACTCCTGAGCACAAAAAGGGAACCGGGAGCAGAAGAAGTTGCAGCCGACAGCACACGGAAGGACCTGGGGACATCGAATCCCAACCAAGCCGGCACTGGGATGGGTTTGGAGTGACCCAGTGGAGTGGAAAAGGACCTGGAGACACCAAGTTCTACACTGAGCTGGTGCTGGGATGGGTTTGGAGTGACCCAAATGAGCAGAGAAGGACCTGGGGACACTGCACCCTGCCCTGAGCTGGCACTGGGATGTGTTTGGAATGACTGGATGGAGCAGAAAAAGGACCTGGGGACACTAAACCCTGTCCCAGTGCAGCACTGGGATGGGTTTGGAGTGACTGGATGGATTGGAAAAGGACCTGGAGACACCAAGTTCTGCCCTGAGCCGGCACTAGGATGGGTTTGGAGTGACTGGATGGAGCAGAAAAGGACCTGGAGACACCAAGTTCTACACTGAGCTGGCGCTGGGATGGGTTTGGAGTGACCCAATGGAGCAGAAAAGGACCTGGGGACACTAAACCCTGTCCCGATGCGGCACTGGGATGGGTTTGGAGTGACCAGATGGAGCAGAAAAGGACCTGGGGACACAGAGTCCCCCTGGTCTGGTACTGGGATGGGTTTTGAGTGACCCAAATGAGCAGAGAAGGACCTGGGGACACTAAACCCTCCCCTGAGCCAGCACTGGGATGGGTTTGGAGTGACTGGATGGATCGGAAAAGGACCTGGGGACACCAAGTTCTGCCCTGAGCTGGCACCAGGATGAGTTTGGAGTGACTGGATGGATTGGAAAAGGACCTGGAGACACCAAGTTCTACACTGAGCTGGCGCTGGGATGGGTTTGGAGTGACCAGATGGATCAGAGAAGGACCTGGGGACACTAAACCCTGCCCTGAGCCAGCACTGGGATGGGTTTGGAGTGACTGGATGGATTGGAAAAGGACCTGGGGTCACCAATCCCTGCCCTGAGCCGGCACTGGGATGGGTTTGGAGTGACCCAAATAAGCAGAGAAGGACATGGGGACACCAATCCCTGCCCTGAGCTGGCACTGGGATGGATTTGGAGTGACCCAATGGAGCAGAGAAGGACCTGGGGACACTAAACCCTGTCCCAGTGCAGCACTGGGATGGATTTGGAGTGACCAGATGGATTGGAAAAGGACCTGGAGACACCAAGTTCTGCCCTGAGCCAGCACTGGGATGGATTTGGAGTGACTGGATGGATCAGAAGAGGACCTGGGGACACTGAAACCTGCCACGATCTGGCACTGGGAAGGGTTTGGAGTGACCAGAAGGAGCAGAGAAGGACCTGGGGACACAGAGTCCCCTCGAGTCCAGCACTGGGATGGGTTTGGAGCGACTGGATGAATCGGAAAAGGACCTGTGGCCACCAATCCCTCACCTCCTCCTCCTCCTCTGAGCCGCTTTCTTCGCTGTCCGACCTCGGAGCCACTTCGTACCTAATCAAAGACGACGATCAATTAATTAAGAGCGGCCACGGCCTCAGAAACTCTCTCCCATGAAGCCACCCACAGGGAAGAGTGACCCCAGTGCCCCCAACGGCCTCACTGAGAGCAGGATCCCAGCGTGTGGGCTCCGACGATCCGAATTTTTTAGGGAAAAGCCCTCAAAACTCACCCAGGGTTCATCTCCAGCCAGGCTTCCAGCTGCCCGGCCTTGGGAGCGTCGGTGCCGGTGAGGATCTTGCCGCTCTCCACGTGGATCACCTTGACGGGGAGGTCGCTCATCTGGCTCGTCTCGTCCAGGGGCTGAGGAAGCAAAAGCCACGTCAGGATTTGGGGTTTTCCACCTCCAAACAGGGTCCGAGGAAGGCCCAGAGTGACAGTTGCTTGGCCCCAGAGGACGGGAAAAGCTCAAGAATATATGAGATTTAGCATTTTGCTCAGAAAAAAAACCCACATCTGCATTTAGGATTTGAACGGGGAGGGGGTTCAGCTGCCAAACAACAATTAAAACCCCCTCAAAAGCGATTCTGCCGGCACAGGGCTGAGCGGCTCAGCACCCAGCATCGATACAGTGGGACAGTTTCTCACAGTTTCTGCTTCGGAAACTGTCACCTCAGGCCTGGAGAGGAGAACAACCTCCTGGGTGGGAAACTGGTTGGCTGGAGGGCCCAGAGAGTGGGGGGAGATGGAGTGAACTCCAGCTGGAGGCTCCGAGCGGTGTCCCCAGGGCTCAGGGCTGGGTCCTGCTCAATGTCTTCCTCACTGAGCTGGATGAAGGCCTCGAGGGCACCCGCAGAGAGTTTGGGGGTGACCCGGAGCTGGGTTGGAGCTGCTGGAGGGGTTGGAGGTTCTCCAGAGGGATGGGAGCTGCTTGGATCCATGGGCTGAGAGCAAAGGGGCTGAGGCTGGAGCAGGAACTTGGGTCCCAACAACCCTGAGCAGCTCCAGCTCAGGAGAAGCCTGGCTGGAAAGGGCCTGGAGGAGAAGGGCCTGGGGGGGTTGGGGGAAGAGGAGCCAACCAGGTGGCCAAGAAGGCTAAGAACATCTTGGCTTGGAGCAGACACCGTGTGGCCAGCAGGGCCTAGAAGGCCCTAAAGGGTCCCAGGAGGCTCTAGAGGGTTCCTGGGGGTGTGAGAAGGGTCCTGGAAGATCCAAAAGGAGTCCCAGGGGACTCTAGAGGGTTCCTGGGGGTCTGAGAATGGTCCTAGAAGGCCCTAAAGGGTCCCAGGAGGCTCTAGAGGGTTCCTGGGGGTCTGAGAAGGGTCCTAGAAGATCCTAAAGGAGTCCCAGGAGACTCTAGAGGATTCCTGAAGGTCCAACAAGGTCCCAGAAGCTCCTAAACGAGTCCCAGAAGGCTCTAGAGGGTTCTTCTCCCTCTGGCCTCGGCCCCATTCCTCGGATGGAATATTTCCTGGAAAGGGTCACTGGGCCCTGGAAGAGGGAGGGGGTTGAGTCGCCTTCCCTGGAGGGTTTAAGGGACGTGTGGACGAGGTGCTGAGGGCCACGGGTCAGTGATCGATGGGGACGGTTGGACTCCACGATCCGCTGGCTCCTTCCCAACCTGCTGATTCTGTGATCTTGGCACACGTGCGGATCCCTCAGGGGCAACACGGATCCTAACCCGACCATCCCGGCTCAGCCTCGGACAGGAGAGGCGCTTGGGGGAAGCCAAGGCCTGAAGACAGAGCCTGGGAAATCCATCCCCCCCCATCCCACCCCTCTGGCAGTTCTATTTTTGGAAGCCTCCGCTTGGCAGTCGCTCTGATCCCCGCGGGTGTCCTGGCAGCACCGAGGGAGATTCCGGATTTCCAGCAACGCGGCTCCTTCCTACCCTACTTGGCACCACCACGCGGGGGGGATTAACAGACTCACTTCTCCATCTGGTCCGATGGCCGGCGGCTGCCCCTCCGCGTTCTCGGCCTTCTGCAAGAAGAAGGAAGCCGTCGTCAGCGACAAACGTTATTCCAGAAGCCGCTATTCCAGCTTTTTTTTTTTTTTTTTTTTTTTTTTCCCCCCAACTCACCTTTTTCTTCTTCTTCTTTTTCTTCTCCTTGGCCACCTGGGCTGCCTTGTGCTGCCGCACCAGCTCCGTCAGGTTGGCCACGTACTCGTCCGTCTGCTGCAGCAGGTAGGCCAAGCGCTTGTCCTTCTTCTGGTCGATGAGCTTCCTGTAGCCTTCCTCATCCTCAGCCTACGGAAAAGGGGAACGATAGAGAATCGGAGAATCAGCAGGTTGGAAGAGACCCAGCAGATCATGGAGTCCAACCATTCCTATCAATCACTGACCCATGTCCCTCAGCACCTTGTCCACACGTCCCTTAAACCCTCCAGGGAAGGGGAATCAACCTCCTCCCTCTTCCAGCACCTTTTCCAGGAAGAATTTTTCCCTCATGTCCATCCTGAGCCTCCCCTGGAGGAGCTTGAGGCCATTCCCTCTGGCCTGTCCCCTGGCCCTTGGCACAAGAGCTCAGCTCCCTCCTCTCCACAAGCTCCTCTCAGGGAGAGAGCAATGAGGTCTCCCCTCAGGCTCCTCTTCTCCAGGCTGAGCCCCCCCAGCTCTCTCAGCCGCTCCTCTGCTTCTCCAGCCCCTTCCCAGCTTCCTTGCTCTTCTCTGCACTCGCTCCACAGCCTCAACATCCTTCTTGGATCCAAACTGACCCCAGCATTCAAGGTTCAGTCCCACCAGAGGGACAAGAACCTCCCTGGCCCTGCTGGCCACACTGTGGCTGCTCCAAGCCAAGCTGCCCTTGGCCTTCTTGGCCTTCTTGGCCACCTGGTTGTCTCCTCTTCCCCCAACCCCCCCAGGGCCTTCTCCTCCAGGCCCTTTCCAGCCAGACTTCTCCTGAGCTGGAGCTGCTCAGGGTTGTTGGGACCCAAGTTCCTGCTCCAACCTCAGCCCCTTTGCTCTCAGCCCATGGATCCAAGCAGCTCCCATCCCTCTGGAGAACCTCCAACCCCTCCAGCAGCTCCCCCCAGCTCCGGGTCACCCCCAAACTCTCTCCGGGTGCCCTCGGGGCCTTCATCCAGGTCACTGATGAAGACATTGACCCAGCCCTGAGCCCTGGGGACACCACTCGGAGCCTCCAGCTGGAGTTCACTCCATCTCCCACCACTCTCTGGGCCCTCCAGCCAACCAGTTTCCCACCCAGGAGGTCGTTCTCCTCTCCAGGCCTGAGGTGACAAGTTTCCGAAGCAGAAACTGTGAGAAACCGTCTCAAAGTCCCAATAGCACAGAAACATCCCAAAGGTGATGTTCCTGTTTGGAAGTTGCAGTGGCTCCCACGGTGCCCACGGCTCAAGCCCCAGTCTCACCATCAAGCGGCGCATCCTCTCCTTCTCGATGCGCTCGTTCTCCTTCTTCTGCTCCCGCTCGGTGTTGGCGTGGTAGGTGGCCACGGCCTTGGTCAGCTTCTGGATCTTGCCGGTTACCGAGCGGTGGTATTCCTTGAAATCCTTGGCGTGTTGGAGGATGCTGTTGAGGTATTCCTGGAGGGAAAAAAGGAGCGAGACGGGGATGTGAGCAGCGCAGAAAGGTTTGGGGACAGAGGACGGATTGAAGGCTTGTCCATCCCAGGCCCCTGAGACACACAGGGACGTCCTCAGCGACGCATTCCGCTATGAAATGAATCATAGAATCATAGAATCATAGAACGACCAGGTTGGAAGAGACCCATCGGATCATCGAGTCCAACCATTCCTATCAAACACTGACCCATGTCCCTCAGCACCTCATCCACCCGTCCCTTAAACACCTCCAGGGAAGGGGAATCAACCACCTCCCTGGGCAGCCTGTTCCAATGCCCAATGACCCTCGGCATGAAAAACTTCCTCCTAATCTCCAGCCTAAATCTCCCCTGGTGGAGCTTGAGGCCATTCCCTCTCGTCCTGTCCCTTGAGAGAAGAGCCCAGCTCCCTCCTCTCTACAACCTCCTTTCAGGTTGTAGAAATGCATCCAATATCTTAAATTAAACAGCATTAATTAATCTTACTTCGGATAGAACAGGTTATTTGGGTTGGAAGAGACTCACAGCATCACCCTTCCTGCCCTCCAGCCTGATCCAAACCCTCTCTAGATCCTTCCTGCTTCTCCAGCCTGATCCAAACCCTCTCCAGATCCTTCCTGCTTCTCCAGCCTGATCCAAATCGTCTCTAGATCCTTCCTGCTTCTCCAGCCTGATCCAAACCCTCTCCAGATCCTTCCTGCTTCTCCAGCCTGATCCAAACCCTCTCCAGATCCTTCCTGCTTCTCCAGCCATGGATCCTGATCCCTCTGGAGATCCTTCCTGCTTCTCCAGCCTGATCCAAACCCTCTCTAGATCCTTCCTGCTTCTCCAGCCATGGATCCTGATCCCTCTGGAGATCCTTCCTGCTTCTCCAGCCTGATCCAAACCCTCTCTAGATCCTTCCTGCTTCTCCAGCCATGGATCCTGATCCCTCTGGAGATCCTTCCTGCTTCTCCAGCCTGATCCAAACCCTCTCTAGATCCTTCCTGCTTCTCCAGCCATGGATCCTGATCCCTCTCTAGATCCTTCCTGCTTCTCCAGCCTGATCCAAACCCTCTCTAGATCCTTCCTGCTTCTCCAGCCATGGATCCTGATCCCTCTGGAGATCCTTCCTGCTTCTCCAGCCTGATCCAAACCCTCTCTAGATCCTTCCTGCTTCTCCAGCCATGGATCCTGATCCCTCTCCAGATCCTTCCTGCTTCTCCAGCCTGATCCAAATCGTCTCTAGATCCTTCCTGCTTCTCCAGCCATGGATCTGATCCCTCTCTAGATCCTTCCTGCTTCTCCAGCCTGATCCAAACCCTCTCTAGATCCTTCCTGCTTCTCCAGCCATGGATCCTGATCCCTCTGGAGATCCTTCCTGCTTCTCCAGCCTGATCCAAACCCTCTCTAGATCCTTCCTGCTTCTCCAGCCATGGATCCTGATCCCTCTGGAGATCCTTCCTGCTTCTCCAGCCTGATCCAAACCCTCTCCAGATCCTTCCTGCTTCTCCAGCCATGGATCCTGATCCCTCTCTAGATCCTTCCTGCTTCTCCAGCCATGGATCCAAACCCTCTCCAGATCCTTCCTGCTTCTCCAGCCATGGATCCTGATCCCTCTGGAGATCCTTCCTGCCCTCCAGCTGTGCCTCCAGCCTGTCCCAATCCCTCTGCAAACGCAGAATCCCTCTCCAATCCCTTAAGAACGGGAATTTCCAAAACAAAAAACCCCTCATCCAGCCCAGCGACCCCCGGCTCCTCCGGCCTGGTTTCCTTGGGCGCCTGACCTGGTGCTTCTGCCGGCGCTTGCGCTCCTGCTCGATCTTCTGCTGCTTCTCCAGCTTCTCGGTGATGCGAGCCTCGCGCAGGGACTGCCGCTTGCTGCGCTTGTAGGCCTTGGCGTTCAGCGCCGTCTCCAGCGCCGTGTCGCGCCGCATGCACACCACCACCTCCTGCCGCAGCTGAGGGAGCGGGGAGAAAGGGGTTAATTGCACAGACTGCGACGAGAAACCAAGATAGCATCATGGAATCCCCTTCCAGACCATTCCTGCCCTCCAGCCATGGATCCAGCCTCTCCAGATCCCTCTCTAGATCCTTCCTGCCCTCCAGCCTGATCCAAACCCTCTCTAGATCCTTCCTGCCCTCCAGCCATGGATCCAGCCTCATGCCATTGGACACTGGAGCGCTGGGCAGTGTCCAATGGGATGAGGTTTAACACGGCCAAATGCCGAGTCCTGCACTTGGGGCACAACAACCCTGAGCAGAGCTCCAGACTGGGAGAAGTCTGGCTGGAAAACTGCCAGGAGGAGAGGGACCTGGGGGGGTTGGTCGACAGCGACTGACCATGAGCCAGCAGTGTGCCCAGGTGGCCAAGAAGGCCAAGGGCATCTTGGCTTGGATCAGAAATGGTGTGACCAGCAGGGCCAGGGAGGTGATTCTCCCTCTGGACTCAGCACTGGGGAGGCTGCTCCTTAAATCCTGTGTTGAGTTGTGGGCCCCTCAGCACAAGAAGGATGTTGAGGCTCTGGAGCGAGTCCAGAGAAGAGCAACGAAGCTGGTGAAGGGGCTGGAGAACAGGCCCTATGAGGAGCGGCTGAGAGAGCTGAGGGGGTTTATCCTGGAGAAGAGGAGGCTGAGAGGAGACCTCATTGCTCTCTCCAACTCCCTGAAAGGAGGTTGTGGAGAGGAGGGAGCTGGGCTCTTCTCCCAAGGGATAGGGGACAGGACGAGAGGGAATGGCCTCAAGCTCCACCAGGGGAGATTTAGGCTGGAGATTAGGAGGAAGTTTTTCACGGAAAGGGTCATTGGGCATTGGAACAGGCTGCCCAGGGAGGGGGTTGATTCCCCTTCAATGGAGGTGTTTAAGGGACGGGTGGACGAGGTGCTGAGGGACTTGGTTTAGTGTTTGATAGGAATGGTTGGACTAGAAGATCCGATGGGTCCCTTCCAACCTGGTTGTTCTATGATTCTATGGTTCTGATCCCTCTGGGAAGGGCATCCAAGGTTTCCCACCGCAGGTTTCCTTCGCTCTCAACCTCACCTGGCGCTGGAAGTTGAGCAGCCGCAGAGCTTTAAGTTCAATGGTAGCTTTGGTTCTCAGGTCTCCGGCCAGGGAGCCAGGAAGGTTCTCCAGTTCTTGGATGCGGTGAGCGATGCGAGCTTGCAGCCTGTGGAAGGATGAGACCGGATCTTACAGAAAGGCCGGAGAAGTAATTGGCTCTCCCGAGCAACCACTGCTTTGTGGAGGCCTCGTGGCTGCTCGGCCCTTGTGCCCTTTGATAGGAATGGTTGGATTTGATAGGAATGGTTGGATTCTATAGGAATGGTTGGATTCGATAGGAATGGTTGGATTCGATAGGAATGGTTGGACTAGATGATCTGATGGGTCCCTTCCAACCTGGTTGTTCTATGATTCTATGATTCTATGAATCAGCCTCAGAGGATGGAATTGCGATTACCAGCAGCACGAGGAGGGAGGTGAGAAGACAGCAAGGCCCTACCTGTACTCCCTCTCCTGCAGGATCTCGACGGGATCGAGCCCGCGGGGTTTCTGGATGGGGGTGATGCGGTTCTGCTTCTGGTGGAGCTGGACCATGGGGGCAGGCTGGGCCGGCTGCCCCGGCGACTGCGTCTGCGGCGGCATCACCGGAGAGGCGGCCGGCGGCACGGCCGGAGGGGCCGGAGAGGGGCGGCCGGTGGGCTGGGGCGGGATCAGCTTCTGCGGAGCGCTGGAGGGGGCGGCAGCGTTGGCCAGAGGACCTGAGGGACACGAGACACATCAGACATCCCAAACTCAACCCGCAGAGAGTTTGGGGGTGACCCGGAGCTGGATGGAGCTGCTGGAGGGGTTGGAGGTTCTCCAGAGGGATGGGAGCTGCTTGGATCCATGGGCTGAGAGCAAAGGGGCTGAGGTTGGAGCAGGAACTTGGGTCCCAACAACCCTGAGCAGCTCCAGCCCAGGAGAAGTCTGGCTGGAAAGGGCCTGGAGGAGAAGGCCCTGGGGGGGTTGGGGGAAGAGGAGCCAACCAGGTGGCCAAGAAGGCCAAGGGCAGCTTGGCTTGGAGCAGCCACGGTGTGGCCAGCAGGGCCAGGGAGGTTCTTCTCCCTCTGGTGGGACTGAACCTCGAATCCTGGGGTCAGTTTGGATCCCAGAAGGATGTTGAGGCTGTGGAGCGAGTGCAGAGAAGAGCAAGGAAGCTGGGAAGGGGCTGGAGAAGCAGAGGAGCGGCTGAGAGAGCTGGGGGGGCTCAGCCTGGAGAAGAGGAGCCTGAGGGGAGACCTCATTGCTCTCTCCCTGCAAGGAGCTTGTGGAGAGGAGGGAGCTGAGCTCTTGTGCCAAGGGCCAGGGGACAGGCCAGAGGGAATGGCCTCAAGCTCCACCAGGGGAGGCTCAGGATGGACATTAGGAGGAAGTTTTTTCCCAGAAAGGGTCACTGGGCCCTGGAACAGGGAGGGGGTTGAGTCCCCTCATCGAACTCCAGCCAAGCAGCTTGGGAAGTGCTCACAGAGCATCAGAAGATCACGTGGGTTGAGCTCAAGATGTCTGGATCCAACCCAGGAATCTCCCCCTGCCAGTTCCCACTCCCCCAGGGAGCGGCAGCGAAGTGGTTTTTCCCCCCATCCCACCGTGGGGGGGGATTAACGAACCGTGTGGGTTCGTTAACGCCAAACAAAGCTCGGGTCTCACCTTCTGGCCAGGGCTTGGGGGGGCCGCCGGGGGGCTGTCCCGGCATTCCCGGGGGAACTCCTGAGGGTCCGGGAGGGGGCATGTTGGGCCCTCCTATACCTGCAGAAAAGGCAGAAAAACAGGTGGAAAGAGAAAAAAAAAATAAGTAAAAAAAAAAAAAAAAATCACACTAAGTCACTGAAAACCCTGAATACAAGACCCATCCCTCCAGAGGAAGGTCTGGAAGGAGCCCCTCATCCCTCTGGAATCAGAGAATCGGCAGGTTGGAAAGGACCCAGCGGATCATGGAGTCCAACCAGCCCCAGCTCCCTCCTCTCCACAAGCTCCTTGCAGGGAGAGAGCAATGAGGTCTCCCCTCAGGCTCCTCTTCTCCAGGCTGAGCCCCCCCAGCTCTCTCAGCCGCTCCTCTGCTTCTCCAGCCCCTTCCCACCTTCCTTGCTCTTCTCTGCACTCGCTCCACAGCCTCAACATCCTTCTTGGATCCAAACTGACCCCAGGATTCGAGGTTCAGTCCCACTAGAGGGAGAAGAACCTCCCTGGCCCTGCTGGCCACACCGTGGCTGCTCCAAGCCAAGCTGCCCTTGGCCTTCTTGGCCACCTGGTTGGCTCCTCTTCCCCCAACCCCCCCAGGGCCTTCTCCTCCAGGCCCTTTCCAGCCAGACTTCTCCTGGGCTGGAGCTGCTCAGGGTTGTTGGGACCCAAGTTCCTGCTCCAACCTCAGCCCCTTTGCTCTCAGCCCATGGATCCAAGCAGCTCCCATCCCTCTGGAGAACCTCCAACCCCTCCAGCAGCTCCCCCCAGCTCTGGGTCACCCCCAAACTCTCTCCGGGTGCCCTCAAGGTGCAGGTTGAAGGTTTTGGAGGTTCCAGCTGGGATTCCGTTGGGGAACTAACCCTCTTGGGAGAACCTCCAACCCCTCCAGCAGATCCACACTCCCACCCAGGCTGTTTCTTCTCATCCCATTGCTCGTTCTTTGGGAGAAGAGCTCAGCGCCCACCTCACCACAAGCTTCTTTCTGGGAACTGCTCAGAGCAATGAGGTCTCCCCTCAGGCTCCTCTTCTCCAGGCTGAGCCCCCCCAGCTCTCTCAGCCACTCCTCTTCTTCTCCAGCCCCTTCCCCAGGTCCTATCCCCCTAGAAGTTGCCCCATCACTCTGGAAGTTGCCCTGTCCCTCTGGAAGTAGCCCCACGGCACCACCGGCACAGGGAAGGCCTCACCGTGAGGTCTGTTGTAGTTTGGAGGCGTGGGTCCCGGTCCAGGCCCTTGCACTGGTCCCTGCACGGGTCCCGTCCCGGAGACGGAGGGCGGAGGTAGAGTCGGCATTTGCTGCTGCATCCCGGGCAGGGGCCGCTTGCCCTGCACGGCCATCTGCAGGTGGTCGGGGAGCGGTTGCCCGCGGGCCAGCATCTTGTAGGCCATGATCTGGGCTCGCAGCTGGTGCAGCTGGTTCTGGTTGAAGGGGGTCGGCCCCCGGTTCTGCTGCCCCAGGGCCTGCGGGTCGGAGCCGTCCAGGGGGCCCGAGGACATGGGGGCACCCGAGGACGGACCGTTAGCCGGCACCGGGCTGGAGGCGTGTTCCGAGCCGCCCAGCGGAGAAGGGTAACCTGCAGGGAGAGAAAGGCCGTGAGAGTCATGGAATCAGCAGGTTGGAAAAGACCCACAGGATCATGGAGTCCAACCATCCCCATCAATCACTGACCTGTGTCCCTCAGCACCTCAGCCACCCGTCCCTTAAACCCTCCAGGGAAGGGGAATCAACCCCCTCCCTCTTCCAGCACCTTTTCCATGAAGAATTTTTCCCTCATGTCCATCCTGAGCCTCCCCTGGTGGAGCTTGAGGCCATTCCCTCTGGCCTGTCCCCTGGCCCTTGGCACAAGAGCTCAGCTCCCTCCTCTCCACAAGCTCCTCTCAGGGAGAGAGCAATGAGGTCTCCCCTCAGGCTCCTCTTCTCCAGGCTGAGCCCCCCCAGCTCTCTCAGCCGCTCCTCTGCTTCTCCAGCCCCTTCCCAGCTTCCTTGCTCTTCTCTGCACTCGCTCCACAGCCTCAACATCCTTCTGGGATCCAAACTGACCCCAGGATTCGAGGTTCAGTCCCACCAGAGGGACAAGAACCTCCCTGGCCCTGCTGGCCACACCGTGGCTGCTCCAAGCCAAGCTGCCCTTGGCCTTCTTGGCCTTCTTGGCCACCTGGTTGGCTCCTCTTCCCCCAACCCCCCCAGGGCCTTCTCCTCCAGGCCCTTTCCAGCCAGACTTCTCCTGGGCTGGAGCTGCTCAGGGTTGTTGGGACCCAAGTTCCTGCTCCAACCTCAGCCCCTTTGCTCTCAGCCCATGGATCCAAGCAGCTCCCATCCCTCTGGAGAACCTCCAACCCCTCCAGCAGCTCCCCCCAGCTCTGGGTCACCCCCAAACTCTCTGCGGGTGCCCTCGAGGCCTTCATCCAGCTCGGTGAGGAAGACATTGAGCAGGACCCAGCCCTGAGCCCTGGGGACACCACTTGGAGCCTCCAGCTGGAGTTCACTCCATCTCCCCCCACTCTCTGGGCCCTCCAGCCAACCAGTTTCCCACCCAGGAGAGTGTTCACCTCTCCCAGCCTGAGGCTAAAATGGACAAGGGGAGCAAAGAGCTGCTCTGGGAGCACCAAAGCTGTTCCACAGCCTCATTCCTGTGAGAACAAGGCTCCATTTTCCTCCAAGAACCAACCTTGGGAGTGCTGGTCCATGGGGCTGGGCGGAGGTCCCATTCCCGCGTGGCCTCCAGGTCGCATCCCCATCCCTTTCATCTGGCCGTAGCGAGGATCGTCGGAAAGTCCCTTCTCGTGCATGGAATCCATGGGCTGGGGGGGAAAAACAGGAATTCAGGGTCGAGGAGGCAGTGAGGGTGTTCCCAGAGCCTCGTTTTCCACATTTTCAATGAGAGAAATGTTCATCAAACATTTCATCTCCATCCCCTGTTCTGGGATTGAGCTTCTCCATCCCGGCTCATGGTTGGAAGTGAGCAGGAGACGGGAATCATGCCAAGTTCTCCAAAGAAAAAGGCATCAACCCATTTCCAGACCCTTCCCTGGAGCCTGGAGCATCAGGAAAATCAACCAAGGGGGAAACGAAGCCACTGAGAATGTTTTGTGGGTCTCCCAGAGCCTCGTTTTCCACATTCCCAATAACAGAAACATTATCAAACATTTCATCTCTATCTCCAGACCCTTCCCCGGAGCCTGGACCATCAGGAAAATCAACCAAGAGGGAAACGAAGCCACTGAGATGGCTTTGTGGGTCTCCCAGAGCCTCATTTTCCACATTTTCAATAAGAGAAACGTTAATCAAACATTTCACCTCCATCCCCTGTTCTGGGATTGAGTTTCTCCATCCCGGCTCGTGGTTGGAAGTGAGCAGGAGACGGGAAGGATGTCAAGTTCTCTGAAGAAATAGGCATCAACCCATCTCCAAACCATTCCCCAGAGCCTGGAGCATCAGGAAAATCAACCAAGGGGGAAACGAAGCCACTGAGATGGTTTTGTGGGTCTCCCAGAGCCTCGTTTTCCACATTCCCAACAAGAGAAATGTTAATTAAACATTTCATCTCCATCCCTGTTCCGGGATTGAGCTTCTCCATCCCAGCTCATGGTTGGACGTGAGCAGGAGATGGGAATCATGCCAAGTTCTCTGAAGAAAAAGGCATCAACCAGTCTCCAGCCCCTTCCCCGGAGCCTGGAGCATCAGGAAAATCAACCAAAGAGGGAAATGAAGCAGCCGAGCCGGTTCTGCGGGTCCCTCCGGAAGCTCCCGGAGAAGATTCCCGAGCCTCTCACCTTGTGCATCTGGTGCAGGTTGTCCTGAGCGTAGGCGCCGGGCGGCTGTGGGGGCAGGGGGTGCCCGGCCGAGGGGGGCCCGGGGCTGGGGCCCATCATGCCGTGAGCGGAGCCGGGCGAGGGGCCGGGGCTGGGGCCCAGCATGGCTCCCGGCGAGGGGCCTGGGCCTGGCGAGGGGCCCGGCCGAGGTGTCCCGCCCAGCGGAGGATCCGGAGTCGACATGGTGGCAAACGGCCGCCCAGAGGCTTCACCGGGCGTCAGGAGGGCTCCTCGCGGCCACAGCTGCTCCTGGAAAAGCCACAGATCCAGGAATGGAAAAGGAAATCGGGATTAGGAAAAGCGGAAAAATACAGAATGATTTGGATTGGAAGGGACCTCAGAGCACAGCCAGTTCCAGCCCTGACAGGGGGACACCTCCCACAGGCCCTTCCTCATCGTCAGGACACTCAGAGAGAGTCTGGGGGTGACCCGGAGCTGGGTTGGAGCTGCTGGAGGGGTTGGAGGTTCTCCAGAGGGATGGGAGCTGCTTGGATCCATGGGCTGAGAGCAAAGGGGCTGAGGTTGGAGCAGGAACTTGGGGCACAACAACCCAGGCCTCAGTGCTGGGTCCTCCTGCTCAGTGCCTACCTCACCGAGCTGGAAGAAGGCCTCGAGGGCACCCGCAGAGAGTTTGGGGGTGACCTGGAGCTGGGGGGAGCTGCTGGAAGCTGCTCTAAGGTCTCCCCAGAGCCTTCTCCTCTCCAGGCTGGACAACCCCAACTCTCAGCCTTGCTCAGGAGGTTCTCCAGCCCTCGGGATCATCTCCGTGGCCTCCTCTGGCCTCGCTCCACCAGCTCCGTGTCCTTCTTGCCTTGAGGACTCCACAACTGGAGTTTTGGTCTCCTCAGGGTGGAATCTCCTCCCTCACCCCCTGCTCCAGCTCTTGGGACACAACCCAGGACGTGGTTGGATCTCCAGGCTCCGAGAACCCTGTTCCCAGCAATTCTGGAGCTTCTCCTCCTCCAGGATCCCCAAATCCTTCTCCTCAGTGCTGCTCCCAAGCCATTCAGAGGGACTGGGAATGCTTGGAGGGGGTGGAATCCCTGCTAATTTGACCCTCCCAGTGACAAGTGGTGTCCCCAGGGCTCAGGGCTGGGTCCTGCTCAATGTCTTCCTCACTGAGCTGGATGAAGGCCTCAAGGGCACCCGCAGAGAGTTTGGGGGTGACCCGGAGCTGGGGGGAGCTGCTGGAGGGGTCGGAGGTTCTCCAGAGGGATGGGAACTGCTTGGATCCATGGGCTGAGAGCAAAGGGGATGAGGTTGGAGCCTCTGCTCTCCTCTTGGAGAAGTTGCTCCTCCTGCCCAGTCTAACCCTGCCCCTCTCCAGTTTCTCCCAATTGCCCTCAAGCCTGTCCCTCCCCAGCTCTCCTGGAGGCCCTGGAGGTGCTGGAAGCTGCTGGGAGGGCTCCTGGAAGCCTTCTCCTTGCCCGGGAGCTGCTCCATCCCTTGCCTCCTCCTCAGAGCCTCCTCTAGGCCCCTTCCAGAAGCTCCAGCTCCTCCTGCTGGGGAGGATTCCAGAGCTGGACCCAAACCTCCAGCTGAGGAGAGAGGAGCAGAGGGGCAGGAGCTCCTGAGGCAGCCCAGGACGTGGTTCCCGGCTCCTGCCGAGCTTCTCCTCCTCCTCCAGCCTCTTAAATCCTTCTCCTCACGCTGCTTCCGATCCCATCATCACCCCCAGCCTGGACTGAACCTGGGGACTCCAACCCCAATCCAACTCCAGGATCTTGGCCTTGTAGAACCTCCGGATGTTCTCCCAGCCCCATCTCCAGCCTCTCCAGGTCCCTCTGGATCACATCCCTTCCTCGCACAATCCTCTGCTTTCCTTGAACGACTCCACAAATGATTTTCTCTCTTCGATAAAGCAGTTTTCCAGGTCAGGGACTATTTTCCAGGGCCCTGGTGGGACCAGCGTCCCCGTCCTGGAGCTCTGGAGGGGCTTCGGTGTCCAACCTTAACTCGAAGCCTCCCTGGGGCTGGTTCCGGACCCAAGTCTGGGATCTCGGCCTTGTACAACCTCCGGATGTTCTCCCAGTTCCACTTCTCCAGCCTCTCCAGGTCTCTCTGGATCCTTCCGATGTGACAACTTCCCCATTCAGCCTTGTGTCACCTCCAAACTCACCGAGGGAGCCCTCGATCTCGCCGTGTAGAGCGTTGAAGAAGATCTGGTCCCAGCCCAGATCCAGAGAGCTGGGACCATCCTGGTGTGGCCAAGCCGGAGGCATCGGGAACAATCCAGACCCTCACCCCTAATCCCAGGACTCAGGCAGCACCCGGGAAGCGTTTTATCCACCGAAGTGAAGTTTTTATTCCGCTTCCAAGTTTTTTTGGATGCTGAGAACGATTTGAAGTTGTCCTGAGCTGCCCCAGCGCTTCCGAGATGTGGATCAAACCCAAACATCCCAAGGAAGGAAACTTCCAAAACCAAAATCTGGTTTAATGGGTGTGGAAAAAGAGTTGGATTCATCGGAGCCGACGATTCCATTACCTCAGGGACGGGACAGAAGCTGCTACAGGACCCGGAGGCCTCTCCCGGTTTTGGGTTTGGGTTTGGGATCGTGGCCAACAGGCTATAGAGGTGAAGAACCCCAAGCTCCGTCCTCAGGTCCTGCTGCAGGATGGATCCCACAAGGACTTTACTTAGGGAATCACGAGGATGACTCAAAATCAAAGGGATCCACTCCATGAGCTTCAGATTTTCCCCATTTCCCATTTTCAGGATGTTCCAGAGGATGTGGGACTGGGATCACGGACACCGGGAACACGGATACCCAGAGGTTAATCCCCATTAACGTGCTCCTAACGAGCACGGAGCAGATGATCCCTCAACGAGCAGCTTCCAAAGCCTTTCCAACCTGGAGCCGCTCAACGTTTCATCCTGGTTTCTTCCGGCAATTAGTGGTTCCGGGTGTTTCCCACCTTCCCTCCAACCAGGAGGGAGCCGAGCGCTTCCCACAAACCCAACACAGAGGGAACGATGGGAGGGAACGAGGGACTAGAGTAACATGGATCAAAACTGGGGTGACTGGGAGGGACTGGCAGTTAGCGGGAGCTCATTGCTTCAAACTGGAATTACTGGGAGTGACTGGGAGTTAACTGGAGTGACATTGCTCCAAACTGGGGTTACTGGGAGTGACTAGGAGTTAACTGGAGTGACATTGCTCCAAAGAAGGGTTGCTGGGAGCTCCATGCTCCAAACTGGGGTTACTGGGAGTTACTGGGAGTTAGCTAACTGGAATTATACTGCTCCAAACTGGGGTGACTGGGAGCTCTTTGCTCCAAACTGGGGTTACTGGGAGTTACTGGGAGTTAAGTGGAGTGACACTGCTCCAAACTGGGGTTACTGGGAGTGACTGGGAGTTAAGTGGAGTGACAGTGCTCCAAACTGGGGTTACTGGGAGTGACTGGGAGTTAGTTAACTGGAGTGACAGTGCTCCAAACTGGGGTTACTGGGAGTGACTGGGAGTTAAGTGGAGTGACACTGCTCCAAACTGGGGTTACTGGGAGTGACTGGGAGTTAACTGGAGTGACACTGCTCCAAACTGGGGTTACTGGGAGTGACTGGGAGTTAACTGGAGTGACATTGCTCCAAACTGGGGTTACTGGGAGTGACTAGGAGTTAACTGGAGTGACATTGCTCCAAAGAAGGGTTGCTGGGAGCTCCATGCTCCAAACTGGGGTTACTGGGAGTTACTGGGAGTTAGCTAACTGGAATTATACTGCTCCAAACTGGGGTGACTGGGAGCTCTTTGCTCCAAACTGGGGTTACTGGGAGTTACTAAGTGGAATGACACTGCTCCAAACTGGGGTTACTGGGAGTGACTGGGAGTTAAGTGGAGTGACACTGCTCCAAACTGGGGTTACTGGGAGTTAAGTAGAGTGACACTGCACCAAACTGGGGTTACTGGGAGTTACTGGGAGTTAAGTGGAGTGACACTGCTCCAAACTGGGGTTACTGGGAGTGACTGGGAGTTAACTGAAGTGACACTGCTCCAAACTGGGGTTACTGGGAGGGACTGAGAGTGACTGCAGTGACATTGCTCCAAACTGGGGTTACTGGGAGCTCATTGAACAAAACTGGAGTTACTGGGAGTCAGTGGAGTGACAGTGCTCCAAACTGGGGTTACTGGAAGCAACTTGCTCCAAACTGGGGTTACTGGAAGTTACTGGGAGTTAACTGGAGTGACACTGCTCCAAACTGGGCTTACTGGGAGCTCTTTGCTCCCAAGGATTTGGGGCTCCTGGAGGAGGAGAAGCTCCAGAAGAGCTGGGAACAGGGTTCTCGGAGCCTGGAGATCCAACCACGTCCTGGGTTGTGTCCCAAGAGTTGGAGCAGGGGGTGAGGGAGGAGATTCCACCCTGAGGAGACCAAAACTCCAGTTGTGGAGTCCTCAGGCCAAGAAGGACACGGAGCTGGTGGAGCGAGGCCAGAGGAGGCCACGGAGATGATCCCAAGGGCTGGAGAACCTCCTGCCCAAAGTTGAGACCCTGAGACCCCTTTAGGGCCTTCACGGACCCTTCTCAGACCTCCCAGGAGATGATCCCAAGGGCTGGAGAACCTCCTGCCCAAAGCTGAGAGAGTTGGGGTTGTCCAGCCTGGAGAGGAGAAGGCTCTGGGGAGACCTCAGAGCAGCTTCCAGCAGCTCCCCCCCCAGCTCCATGTCACCCCCAAACTCTCTGCGGGTGCCCTCGAGGCCTTCATCCAGCTCGGTGAGGAAGACATTGAGCAGGACCCAGCCCTGAGCCCTGGGGACACCGCTTGGAATCCAGTTCCCGATATTCCCATATTCCCAATGCCACTGGTGCCCAACGGGGCCTTGTCTGAAGTGGGGAAACCCCAAATCCAAGCACCCACCTAGGAGCATGGAGATGTCCGACCCTGCGCGGCTCCGGGCTCGGCACGAGGAGCTTCTATCGGAACGCTGCAGGGAGGGAAAACCGGGAATTCATCAGAATTATGCAAGGGATGGAAAACAATGCTTCTCACCTCATTATCCCAGGTCGGAGAAGGGATCCTCGTTATCCCCACGGATCAGGACATCCTACCCCTCGTTATCCCCATGGATCGAGGCATTATCCCCACGGATCGGAGCATCCTACCCCTCGTTATCCCCACAGATCGAGGCATCCTACCCCTCGTTATCCTCATGGATCGAGGCATCCTACCCCTCGTTAGCCCCTCAGATCGGGACATCCTACCCCTCGTTATCCCCATGGATCAAGGCATCCTGCCCCTCATTATCCCCACGGATAGAGGTATTTACCCCTTGTTATCCCCACGGATTGGGATATCCTACCCCCTCATTATCCCCATGGATTGAGGCATTTACCCCTCATTATCCCCATGGATCGAGGTATTTACCCCTCATTATCCCCACAGATCAGAGTATCCTACCCCTCGTTATCCCCATGGATTGAGTCATCCTACCCCTCGTTATCATCATGGATCGAGACATCCTACCTCTCATTATCCCCACGGATCGAGGCATTTACCCCTCGTTATCCCCACGGATTGAAGCATTTACCCCTTGTTATCCCCATGGATCTAGGCATTTGACCCCCTTGTTATCCCCACGGATTGGAGCATCTGACCCCTCGTTATCCCCACAGATCAGGGCATCCTACCCCTCGTTATCCCCACGGATCGGTGGTTCCACTCCCCAGTCTCCCTTCCTAGCTACGGATTTTTGGGATGGAGAAAGATCCAACCTGCTGTCACCCGCCCCTGCCATTCCCTAAATCCCCGACGATCAATTAATTAAGAATTAAAACATTCGCAACCGAACAACTGGGATTCTGCACGGTCCTGCATCCAATCTCAGCTCCTTTTTGGGGTTGGAGTTTGAGGTTTTTTTTGAAGGAAAACCCTGATCATGGCCTCAGAATGGCTGTTAATCCCTGAGTGCAGGAGGCAAAGAGCTTCCTGGAGTTAATCCCGGTTTTTTCCCAGGTTGGTTTCCCAGTTTTTCCCATGTCATAGAATCAGAGAATCACCAGGTTGGAAGAGACCCACTGGATCATCGAGTCCAACCATTCCTATCAAACACTGACCCGTGTCCCTCAGCACCTCGTCCACCTGTCCCTTAAACACCTTCAGGGAAGGGGACTCAACCCCCTCCTTGTTCCAATGCCCAACGAGCCTTTCCATGAAGAATTTTTCCCTCATGTCCATCCTGAGCCTCCCCTGGTGGAGCTTGAGGCCATTCCCTCTGGCCTGTCCCCTGGCCCTTGGCACAAGAGCTCAGCTCCCTCCTCTCCACAAGCTCCTTGCAGGGAGAGAGCAATGAGGTCTCCCCTCAGGCTCCTCTTCTCCAGGCTGAGCCCCCCCAGCTCTCTCAGCCGCTCCTCTGCTTCTCCAGCCCCTTCCCAGCTTCCTTGCTCTTCTCTGCACTCGCTCCACAGCCTCAACATCCTTCTTGGATCCAAACTGACCCCAGCATTCAAGGTTCAGTCTCACCAGAGGGACAAGAACCTCCCTGGCCCTGCTGGCCACACCGTGGCTGCTCCAAGCCAAGATGCCCTTGGCCTTCTTGGCCACCTGAGCCACCACTGGCTCACATTCAGTCACTGTCGACCAACAGTCGCTGTCTTCTTTCAGAAAAGCCATTCTCTGAAGCCTCAAGATAAACTGAGCTGCGAAATACCTCAGCAACAGCCTCTGAAATGTCTTCATTAAGACACAGAGTCAAACTGGTGCTGAGGGACGTGGGTTAGTGTTTGATGGGAATGGTTGGACTCGATGATCCGATGGGTCTCTTCCAACCTGCTGATTCTATGATTCTATGAAACTAGTCTGTGTGAACTTCGTTTCTCTCCCTGGTGTTAAACAACAGGTACTCAGACTTGGCCATCGAGTGATTTAAAAGCTACATCATGTCATTTTAAACAGTTGTAGCTGCGTAATCTCATAGTCCAGGGACACTCGTAATTTAGGAATACAAAACTCTGCCTGCAGAATAATATTTGTCTCACTTGAATATTGTCTTTGCCAGCTACCTGGCACCTCGGCTGCTGGACGAGGGAAAGGCTGTGGATGGATCTTCCTGGACTTCAGCAAAGCCTTTGACACAATTTCTCACAGTTTCTGCTACAGAAACTGTCACCTCTGGCCTGGACAGGCGCACACTCTCCTGGGTGGAAACTGGTTGGCTGGAGGGCCCAGAGAGTGGTGGGAAATGGAGTTAACTCCATCTGGAGGCCAGTTCCAAGTGGTGTCCCCAGGACTCAGTGCTAGGTCCAGCCCTGTTCGATGTCTTCATCAATGACCTGGATGGAGGCACCGAGTGCTCCCTCAGCAAGTTTGCAGATGACACTGAGCTGGGGGGAAGTGTGGATCTGCTGGAGGGTCGGGAGGCTCCAAAGGGACCTGAACAGGCTGGATCCATGGGCTGAGACCAATGGGATGAGGTTTAACACGGCCAAATGCCAAAAGTCCTGCACTTGGGGCACAACAACCCTGAGCAGAGCTCCAGACTGGGAGAAGTCTGGCTGGAAAACTGCCAGGAGGAGAGGGACCTGGGGGGGTTGGTCGACAGCGACTGACCATGAGCCAGCAGTGTGCCCAGGTGGCCAAGAAGGCCAACTGCATCCTGGCTTGGATCAGAAATGGTGTGAGCAGCAGGGCCAGGGAGGTGATTCTCCCTCTGGACTCAGCACTGGTGAGGCCGCTCCTTGAATCCTGTGTTTAGTTCTGGGCCCCTCAGCACAAGTAGGATGTTGAGGCTGTGGAGCAAGTCCAGAGAAGAGCAACGAAGCTGGTGAAGGGGCTGGAGAAGAAGAGGAGCAGCTGAGAGAGCTGTGGGGGCTCAGCCTGGAGAAGAGGAGGCTGAGGGGAGACCTCATTGCTCTCTCCAACTCCCTGAAAGGAGGTTGTGGAGAGGAGGGAGCTGGGCTCTTCTCCCAAGGGATAGGGGACAGGCCGAGAGGGAATGGCCTCAAGCTCCACCAGGGGAGGGTCAGGATGGACATTAAGATGAAGTTTTTCACAGAAAGGGTCATTGGGCATTGGAATAGGCTGCCCAGGGAGGGGGTTGAGTCACCTTCCCAGGAGGTGTTTAAGGGACGGGTGGATGAGGTGCTGAGGGACATGGGTTAGTGTTTGATAGGAATGGTTGGACTCCATGATCCGGTGGGTCTCTTCCAACCTGGTGATTCTATGATTCTATAATTCTAACCCCCCCCCAGGGCCTTCTCCTCCAGGCCCTTTCCAGCCAGACTTCTCCTGGGCTGGAGCTGCTCAGGGTTGTTGGGACCCAAGTTCCTGCTCCAACCTCAGCCCCTTTGCTCTCAGCCCATGGATCCAAGCAGCTCCCATCCCTCTGGAGAACCTCCAACCCCTCCAGCAGCTCCCCCCAGCTCCGGGTCACCCCCAGACTCTCTGCGGGTGCCCTCGAGGCCTTCATCCAGCTCAGTGAGGAAGACATTGAGCAGGACCCAGCGCTGAGGCCTGGGGACACCACTTGTCACTGGGAGGGTCAAATTAGCAGGGATTCCACCCCCTCCAAGCATTCCCAGTCCCTCTGAATGGCTTGGGAGCAGCACTGAGGAGAAGGATTTGGGGATCCTGGAGGAGGAGAAGCTCCAGAAGAGCTGGGAACGGGGTTCTCGGAGCCTGGAGATCCAACCACATCCTGGGTTGTGTCCCAAGAGCTGGAGCAGGGGGTGAGGGAGGAGATTCCACCCTGAGGAGACCAAAACTCCAGTTGTGGAGTCCTCAAGGCAAGAAGGACACGGAGCTGGTGGAGCGAGGCCGGAGGAGGCCACGGAGATGATCCCAAGGGCTGGAGAACCTCCTGACCTAAGGCTGAGATTTGGGCTTGTCCAGCCTGGAGAGGAGAAGGCTCTGGGGAGACCTTAGACCCTCCAGCAGATCCTCCCAGCTCCATGTCACCCCCAAACTCTCTCCGGGTGCCCTCGAGGCCTCCATCCAGCTCATTGATGAAGACACTGAGCAGGACCAGCAGTTTCCCTGAAAATCCAAATGGTTTTCATCCCAAATCCCCTCACGGCTCCATTCAAATCCTCTCAGGGCAGCTCAGCCCTCAGGTTCCTTCTCTCCAGGTTTGGGGATTCAGAAGCTTTTCCAAACTTTCCAGAAAGGGGGAATGGGAGAGGCTTCCCCCATAACCCACTGCCTTCATTAGCACCTCGCAGGCTCGTTAATTAATCCCTAATTACCCACCTCGACTTCCTTCAGGCTCCCAAAATGGATCCCCAAAAGGGACCCTCTGACAGCACCAAGGGACCCCAAAAGAGACCCCCAAAAGGACCTTCTGACAGCACTGAGGGACCCCAAAAGGGACCCCAAAAGGACCCTCTGACAGCCCTGAGAGACCCCAAAAGGGACCCCAAGAGGAACCCTTTGACAGTCCTGGGGGACCCCAAAAGGGACCCCAAAAGGATCCACAAAAGGACTTTCTAACAGCCCTGAGAGACCCCAAAAGGGATCCTAAAAGGCTCCCTGACAACCCTGAGAGACCCCAAAAGGGACCCCAAAATGTCCCCCCCCCCCTCAACAGCCCTGAAGGACCCCCAAAAGGCCCCCCACAAGAGCCCCAAATGGGATCCCTGACAGCCCCATGGGGACCCCAAAATCGGGGGGGGACAGGGAGGAGGGACAAAGAGAACGAGGAGGATTTGGGGGGAGGGGGGGCACTTCCCCCAAAATTTGTTTTGGGGGGGGAAGTGGGGGGCTGAAGAGGAAGGGGGGGGATGGGGGGGGATGAAGGGGGGGAGAGGGAGATGGGGGGGATGAAGGGGGGAGGGGGAGATG